>OZ023197.1:7057826-7095144 GCA_963995505.1 Hypericum androsaemum
CTGTTTAGTCTTGCTTCTTCTTTTATTTTCTGTTTCTTTCTCTCTTTTTTTGATCAGAATACACAACCTAGAATAACTAAGTCACGAATCTGATTGCTCGAAACACAAACGAATCAAACTACTTATGAAAAAAAAATGAATTGGATACTAGACTAAGAAAAGGAAAGGTAAAGATAGATAGTAGCAAGCCGTGGCTCTGATACCAAATGATATAAACCTCGGCAGGAGATTCACAACGGACCGTGCTACTTTGGATGGAACAGATCGCAACCCACGAATTCGAGCCTTGCCAGAACCTTGGTTTGGAAGAACTGCAACCCAAGCAATGGAATTTCGTGAACCTATGGTCCAGGTCGAATCACGCCACAAACGATGATGGAAGGATTGTTTGATAAGTGAAAAAGTTTCGCTCAAGCTAAGCGCTCCAGCAATTAGCAAGAACACACAAGGAGTATCTTAACTCACAAAATTATAAATCTCAAAAGTTCGTCCTTTTTATTGCTAGGAGACCTCCTTATATAGGCTCCAAAGTACCAAAGTATTCCTAAACAAGATAACTCCTAAAAAGGAGTTCAAAGGCTGGCCAAAACTCTCTTTCCTAATCTAAGGATATTCTGGCCGAATTATTCAACTAAATAAGAAATAATCTAAGCAAATAATATCTAAGCAAATAACTAATAGCTGCACGTCCTAAACAAGTAGATGCACGTTCTAAATAGGCTGATTCTCCTTGATTCTCCATGTGTGCATGCATCCAGAAGTTTACGTGCATGTCAAGCTTCCAAAATAGCCTCTATCACGTGCATGGGCTTTGCATGGGCCTCATGCACGTCCTTGCATTAATCCATTAAGTTCTGCTTGAAACGTTTTGGCTCTTGCTCGTGTCATCGGCCCAATTGGTACTTGCACTTGCTGTGAGTCTTGTAGCTTCACATCAAAGCATGAGCCCATGTGCTGTTCCAGTCCTACTTGTGCCTAAGAAGGATGGATCATGGAGGATGTGTGTTGATTGCCGAGCTGTCAACAACATCATGGTAAAATATCGTCACCCTATTCCTCGCTTAGATGACATGTTAGATGAGTTGCATGGATCTTGCATGTTTTCTAAGATTGACTTAAAAAGTGGTTATCATCAGATTAGGATGAAAGAAGGAGATTAGTGGAAGACTGCTTTTAAAACAAAATATGGGTTGTATGAGTGGATGGTCATGCCGTTCGGGTTATCTAATGCACCTAGTACATTCATGCGCCTTATGAATCATGTCTTACGTCCATTCATTGGAAAATTTGTCGTTGTGTACTTTGATGATATACTCATTTATAGTACGAGTTTAGAGGATCATGTAGAGCATTTGAAATCTTTCCTAGATGCACTTAGAGAGGATCAATTGTTTGCCAACTTGAAGAAGTGCACCTTTTGCACAGATAAACTTGTATTCTTGGGTTTTGTTGTTAGTGCTCACGGGATACAGGTTGATGAGGAGAAGATCCGAGCCATCTGGGACTAGCCAAGTCCTACAAGTGTTGCTAACGTTCGAAGTTTTCATGGCTTAGCTAGAATTTACAGGAGGTTCGTGAAAGACTTTAGTTGGGGAGAAGCTCAAGAGAACTCATTCCAACTCATCAAAGAGAAGTTGACTAATGCTCCTTTGTTGGCTTTGCCTAACTTTGCTAAAACCTTTGAAGTTGAATGTGATGCCTCAGGTATAGGGATTGTGACGTAGCGAGAAGCGACGCGAATGACTTTTGGAATTAAATTTGATCAACAACATAAACCTTCAGCCAAATCCTTCCGAATTCGATTGAAGATTGGCCTAAGGGTTTAGGCAGCCAGGAAAGGGCAAGGGTTCCAACACAACATATGCAAATCCATGCATTAAAGGGAGTTAAACTCACGGAAGGTATTTGGGATTAAAATCTGACTTCTTTATTCAGGGAAACAAGTTTAAATAGGCCAGGCATGACCTTTCAAATGATGGTGGCAGTTACAAATCCTTTTCAGCTACCACAAATGCTAACTAATGCCTTAAAGGCGTTACAAATGCTAGCTAAGGCCTTAAAGGCATTTATGTCTCACATCTAATGGCTGCATACAGCCATGCGCACGTTAAATCCAGCCATGCATACGTAAAACAAACCAAGGTCAACACAACTGGGTACGATGTGCACAAACGCACTTATTCAAACTTGATAAAATAAAGATGTCCTACATCATCCTCCCCTTCTTAGGATGAAGCTTGACCATGAGCAGCAAGACGGGATGGCACGGGAAAGGCATCGAAATACGGGGTAAGATCAGCAACATTGAAGCTCTTTGACACTCCAAACTCGTCCGGAAGATCAATCACATAGGCATTGTCACTTATGCGCCTGAGCACCTTGAATGGTCCAAACTTCCTATCTTGCAACTTGCCACCCATGTTACTTGGCATCCTTTCCTTCCTAAAGTGAACCATAACTTGCTCACCTGGTTGGAAAATCTGTTCTCGCCTATGTGCGTCTAACCTTGCCTTCTCCTTGCTATAAGCCTCGTCCAACCATTTGCGTACGCCATCAATGACACCTTGGGCTTGCTCCGCGAAGTCAACCGCACTTGGATTTGCTTTAGGAAGCTTAGGGACTGAAGAAACATCAACAAAGTGGTTAGGCTCCTTCGTATACACCAAAGAGAAAGGTGTTTTCCCTGTAACACGATGAATCGCTCCGTTGTAAGCAAACTCAGCAATGGGCAAGGCCAAGTCCCATTGTCTCTTTTTCTCATGACATAAGCTTCGTAGCATGTTACCAAGGGTTCTATTGGTGACCTCGGTCTGCCCGTCAGTTTGAGGATGAGCCGTGGTGCTAAATTGGAGGGTTGCATCAAACATCTTCCAAAGAGTCTTCCAAAAGCTGGCTAGGAACTTGACATCCCGATCAGACGTGATGGTTTTAGGCACTCCATGCAATCTCACCACCTCCTTAAAGAAATGCTTGGCAATTCCATGCGCATCATTAGTCTTCTTGCAAGGAACGAAGTGTGCCATCTTGGATAACCTGTCCACAATCACAAAAATAGAATCCACACCACGAGGGGTACGGGGTAAGCCAAGTATGAAATCCATACTGAGATCTTCCCAAATTGCCTTTGGAATAGGCAATGGTGTATAGAGGCCCGTGTTATGCACCGTGCCTTTAGTCTCTTGTCAGACCCTACAATGCTTGACCATGCGAGCCACATCTCTTGCCATCTTTGGCCAATAAAAACGAGCAACCAAGGCTGCCATGGTCTTATCCCTTCCCAAATGAGCTGATAGACCTCCTCCGTGCATCTCCCACATCAAATGTTCTTGGAGGGAAGTCTTTGGAATGCACAATTGATTCCCTCGCATAAGGAAACCATCATGCACAAAATAATCTGCCACGGCCCTTCCATTTTTGCATTGATCCCAAATCACTCCGAAATCTTCGTCTCCATCATAGAGTTCTTTCAAGCAATCAAAGGCAGTGATCGAACCTTTAAGCTCAACAAGAAGACTCTCTCTTCTGCTCAATGCATCAGCCACAATATTCTGATTCCCACTCTTATGAGCAATCTTAAATGGGAACTTTTGCAAGTATGTGATCCACCTTGCATGCATATGGTTGCTCAGCTTGGATTGATCATTCAAAAAATTGAGAGCTTTATGATTAGTATACAACACAAATTCTTTCCCAATTAGATAGTGCTCCCACGTCTTAAGAGCTCTAAACACGGCATAAAACTCTTGTTCATAAGTGGACCAGGTCTGCCTATGCTCACTTAGCTTCTCACTAAAGAAAGCGATCGGACGCTTCTCTTGAGACAACACAGCTCCAATTCCCACACCACAAGCATCTACATCAACCTAAAATAACTTAGAGAAATCAGGAATTGCAAGTACCGGGGCTGAGCTTAATTTCTCCTTAAGCTCTTGGAAAGCTTTATGGGCCGCTTCTCCCCATTCAAATTTAGTTTGCTTCTTCAGCAAGGAAGTCAACGGTGCAGCAATTGAGCTAAAGTTGCGGATGAACCTTCGATAGAACGTGGCTAATCCGAGGAAACTCCGCACTTGTCTCACATTAAGGGGAATAGGCCACATCTGAATGGCTTCAATCTTGGCCTGATCAACCTGCACTCCTTCTTTCCCAACAAAAAAACCAAGAAACACAAGATTTTCTTTCCAAAAGATGCACTTCTTCAGGTTCACAATAAGGCTATTACCTCTTAAAGCTTCAAAAACTTGCTTCAAGTGTTCTTGATGTTCTTCTTCGGACTTGCTATACACCAAGATATCATCAAAATATACTACCACGAACCGATCAAGGAAGGGCTTCAAGACTTGGTGCATCAGTCTCATGAAGGTGCTTGGTGCGTTAGTCAAGCCAAATGGCATGACAAGCCACTCGTACAAGCCATCACGAGTTTTAAAAGCAGTCTTCCATTCGTCACCAGGTTGAATTCTAATCTGATGGTATCCGCTCTTCAAATCTATCTTAGAAAACACCACGGATCCACTCAAGTTATCAAGCATGTCATTCAAACGAGGGATAAGAAATCTGTATCCCACGGTGATCTTGTTGATTGCTCTACTATCCACGCACATCCTCCATGATCCGTCCATTTTAGGAACCAAAAGAGCGGGCACCCCACACGGACTTAAGCTCTCCTGGATGTGACCCTTGCTTAGGAGCTCTTGAATCTGGTCACGTAGAACTTGGTTCTCTTGAGGACTCATTCGGTAGTGGGGCAAATTTGGCAAAGTGGCACCCGGGATCAGATCAATTTGATGCTGAATGTCCCTCAAAGGTGGCAAACCCTTTGGTGATTCCTCGGGTGCAACTTCGGGGAACAATCTAAGTAAGTGTCTCACTCGATCAGGTAGCTCCTCCATCTCCCCTTCGTGATTTGGGGTCACTTCTTTAATCACAAGAACATGGCAGCCCCCATACTCCTTCATCAACGCAAGGAATAACTTTGAGGACGTGACCAACGACATGACTTGCACGGCGCTGTTCAACATAGATTTCCCATATTTTGGCTTCCTTGGCAAGAGAGTAAATTGCTGGCCCTCCTTCCTAAATTTGTAGGTGTTCTCCTTGCCACGATGCAAGGCCTGGTTGTCAAACTCCCACGGCCTGCCCAATAGAATTTGGCAAGCATCCATCTCCAACACGTCACAAATAATGGTGTCACTATACTTGCCAATGGAAATAGGTACCTTGCACTTGGTTGTCACCTTAACTCCTCCACCAGAGCGAATCCACCCTATAGAATAAGGTGAAGGGTGCGGAGATGTCTTCAATCCAAGCTTCTCCACAACTTGCTTGCTAATGAAGTTCTCCTGGCTGCCTCCATCTATAATCACGTCGCACACCTCCTCTCCTACATGACAATGTGTGCAGAATAGATTGTGGCGTTGAGAGTCATCCTTCTTTGATGCGGTCAAAGCCAACTTACACAAGACCCCACAGTACTCATCCTCCTCTTCTGAATACTCTTGGTCCTCATCCCCACTCTCTTCAACTGGTGCGCACAAGTAAGCTCCCGAAGATTCCTCCTCCTCATCTTCCTTTTCACACAACTGAGTGTATTTCCTCTTGGGACAATTGCTAGACTTATGCCCCATCTCATTGCACTTGTAACAACGAATCACTGAGCTCGTGTCAGCTTCCTTTCCCTTTCTTTGCACCACCTCAGGGGTAGGCTTCTTAGTAGGGGGCCTAGGAGCCATTGTGTGGGGTGCACTCCTCTCAACTCCTCTCGCAGGACTAGAAGTCTGACCAGGGCCTGAAAGGCGGGGTGCGAATGGCTTCTTCCTCTTCAAGGCAGCCCCGATCTTTCTAGCTTTGGCACACGCATCGTTGAAAAACAAAAATGTGTCAAACTCCATCTTGCTCTTGATCTCATAACTGAGGCCCTCAACAAACCGTGCAATCATCTGATCCTCATTCTCCTCTACATTATTACGGGATGCCAGCCTCACGAACTCAGAAGTGTACTCCTCAACAGATCTATTACCTTGAGTGCAAGTGAGGAATTGTGAGTACAAGGTCTGATGGTAGTCAACCGGAAGGAATCTTTCACGTAGAGCTTGCTCCATAGTAGGCCAGTCACGGATAGGGTGATCTCCTCTCCTTCTCCGAGATTCCTGTTCCTTTCTCCACCACACCGCGGCTCCGGATTCAAGTTTGAAGGCTACATAACTGACCTTCTGCTCCTCCGTAAGGTCCATACAGTCAAAATACTTCTCAACTGAGTCTAGCCAATTCAGAAACCCCTCAACATCAACGTCACCGAAGAACTTTTCAATGTTCATCTTAAAAGGGCGATCCACCCTTCTATACTCTCCTCCACGCTCATAATCCTCCCTATTGGCTTCTCTTCTAGGAGCACGTCCTAGATCACCACGTCCACCACCTCCTCTACCTTGTCCTCTAAACCCTATCCCTCCCCTTCTCACATAAAAGGTAGCATCAGAATCTATATCCTCCTCGTCCTCTCTTAAATCATTACATACTTCGGCTGGAGGGGGCTACCCTACGGGTGGTTGCACCGCAAGGTTGTCCAGGCGTGTAAGGATTGCCTGAATTGCCGCCTCCATTTGAGTGAATCTCTGATTCATGTCGGGTCTTGGGATGTCATTAGGATCGGCCATAGTGCATCGGCTTTTGGTGGTGCTAGGTGGTTAAAAATAAGACTTGGATCAGGAGATCACGAAGTCTTATGGATCGGCTCGTAGATGGGGTCTATCGTAGCTCACCAGGTGATAACGTGCACTCAATCTCAACGTAGAAGCTGAGATGGATCTCACTCAAGCTCTGATACCACTTGACATAGCGAGAAGCGACGCGGATGAGTTTTGGAATTAAATTTGATCAACAAGATAAACCTTCAGCCAAATCCTTCCGAATTCGATTGAAGATTGGCCTAAGGGTTTAGGCAGCCAGCAAAGGGCAAGGGTTCCAACACAACATATGCAAATCCATGCATTAAAGGGAGTTAAACTCACGGAAGGTATTTGGGATTAAAATCTGACTTCTTTATTCAGGGAAACAAGTTTAAATAGGCCAGGCATGACCTCTCAAATGATGGTGGCAGTTAGAAATCCTTTTCAGCTGCCACAAATGCTAACTAATGCCTTAAAGGCGTTACAAATGCTAGCTAAGGCCTTAAAGGCATTTATGTCTCACATCTAATGGCTGCATACAGCCATGCGCATGTTAAATCCAGCCATGCATACGTAAAACAAACCAAGGTCAACACAACTGGGTACGATGTGCACAAACGCACTTATTCAAACTTGATAAAATAAAGATTTCCTACATCAGATTGGAGCTGTCCTCATGCAAGAAGGGAGACCAATTGCCTACTTTAGTGAGAAACTAAGTGGAGCAACCTTGAACTATCCAACTTATGACAAAGAGTTGTATGCACTAGTTCGAACATTGGAAACATGGCAGCATTACTTGTGGCCCAAGGAATTCGTGATCCACACTGATCATTAATCACTCAAGCACTTAAAGGGGCAACACAAGTTGAATAGGAGGCATGCACGATGGGTGGAGTTCATTGAGACATTTCTTTATGTCATTCGCTACAAGCAAGGTAAGGAAAATGTAGTAGCTGATGCCCTATCACGAAGGTATGCTTTGATCTCAACTCTTGATGCGAAGTTAATTGGTTTTGAACACCTTAAAGAGTTGTATGCTGATGATACTGATTTTGGTGATCTGTTCCGAGCTACGGAGAAGAGTGCAAGTGGTAAATTTTTTCGGAATAAAGGTTACCTATTTCTTGAGAACAAACTTTGTGTGCCTAATTGTTCTATGCGAGAGTTGATAATTCAGGAAGCACATGGAGGCAGATTGATGGGGCACTTTGGAATCGCAAAGACTTTGGCAATGCTACAAGATCACTTCTATTGGCCACGGTTTGTATACCCCACTATCTATACCTAGTGAGCCTTGGATTGATATCTCTATGGATTTTGTGTTAGGACTGCCTAGGACTAAACGTGGAAGGGATTCAATCTTTGTGGTAGTGGATAGGTTTTCTAAGCTGGCACATTTTATTCCATGTCATAAGACTGATGATGCTTCAAACATTACTGATTTGTTCTTTAGAGAAGTTGTTAGGTTGCATGGTATGCCTAGAACTATTATTTCTGATAGAGATGCTAAGTTCTTGAGTTACTTTTGGAAGACCTTGTGGAGTAAGTTAGGTACCAAGTTATTATTTTCTACTACTTGTCATCCACAAACTGATGGTCAAACTGAAGTTGTAAATAGGACTTTATCTACTTTATTGAGAGCACTTATCAAGCATAACATTAAGACTTGGGAAGAATGTCTACCACATGTTGCATTTGCTTAAAATCGTTCAGTTCATTCTGCTACTCAATTCTCACCATTTGAGCTTGTTTATGGATTTAATCCTTTGACTCCATTGGATTTATCACCTTTGCCTTCGAGTGAGCATGTTAACTTAGATGGCAAGAGGAAGGCTGAATTTGTCAAGCAACTGCATGAGAGGGCGCAAATGAACATAGAGAAATGAACGAAGCACTATGCGAGACAAGCAAACAAAGGACGGTACAAGGTTGTCTTTGAGCCTGGTGATTGGGTCTAGTTGCACATGAGAAAGGAATGCTTTCCCGCGCAATGATGTTCAAAGTTGCTCCCACGGGGAGATGGTCTGTTTCAAGTGCTTGAACGCATCAATGACAATGCCTACAAGCTTGACCTGCCAGGTGAGTATAATGTTAGTGCTTCTTTCGATGTTACTGATTTGAGTCCGTTTGATGTAGGTGACGATTTGAGGACAAATCCTTTTCAAGCAGAGGGGAATGATGTGAAGCTACAAGACTCACAGCAAGTGCAAGTACCAATTGGGCGGATGACACGAGCAAGAGCCAAAACATTTCAAGCAGAACTTAATGGATTAATGCAAGAAGTCTGGGCTCAAGTTAGTGCGTACAAGTGCAAGGACGTGCATGAGGCCCATGCAAAGCCTATGCACATGATAGAGGCTATTTTGGAAGCTTGACATGCACGTAAACTTCTGGATGCATGCACACGTGGAGAATAAAGAAGAATCAACCTATTTAGTCCGTGCATCTACTTGTTTAGGACGTGCAGCTATTAGTTATTCTATTAGATATTATTTGCTTAGATTATTTCTTATTTAGTTGAATAATTCGGCCAGAATATCCTTAGATTAGGAAAGAGAGTTTTGGCCAGCCTTTGAACTCCTTTTTAGGAGTTAGCTTGTTTAGGAATACTTTGGTACTTTGGAGCCTATATAAGGAGGTCTCCTAGCAATAAAAGGGGACGAACTTTTGAGATTGATAATTTTTGTGAGTTAAGATACTCCTTGTGAGTTCTTGCTAATTGCTGGATTGCTTAGCTTGAGCGAAACTTTTCACTTATCAAACGATTCTTCCATCATCGTTTGTGGCATGATTCGACTTGGACCATAGGTTCACGAAATTCCATTGCTTGGGTTGCAGTTCTTCCAAACCAAGGTTCTAGCAAGGCTCGAGTTCGTGGGTTGCGGTCTGTTCCATCCAGATGGCGTAGGAAGCCTCGAAGAATAAGGTGCAACGTACGTGTGCATGGCTTGCATTGCGAGCTGTCCGAGTCTCCTTAATTCACAAGCTGTCCGAACTGTTGATTTCCTCTTTATTTCCGTCTTTATTTCCATTGATCTCCTCTTTATTTCCGAATGTAATAAAGCCCAATGGTGACATTTAAATATAGGCGGTTACAGATGGTTTAAGGCTGGCTGAAATGTGAGGAGGTGCGTGATTAATGCCCTTCAAGACATGCCTTGAATCACGCCCCTATATGTGTTTCTTTTGAATGGAATAAACGGACAATGAATTGAAAACCAAAAACCCTGAGCAAGTGAGCTTTCCTTTCGTGCATGGATTTGCATGAGTTGTGCATGGATTTGCACAAATTCTGAGTGATTTGCCCTAGCTGGCAGCTTGTTAAATCAAGCAACTCTCTAGTTGAGCTTCAGAAGGAGCAGATTAGAGTTTTACCTTCATTGTTCGTTCCAAATCATTTGCTAAGTTTGTTCGCGCTTCGTTGCCTACACTAGGTGGTATCAGAGCTTGAGTGAGATCCATCTCAATTCCTATATTGAGATTGAGTGTTGTCTTTCCCCATCACCTTGCGAGTTGTGAGAGAACCTATCCAAGAGCCGATCAGCAAGGATACGTGATCCCCTGATCCGTTCCTCATCTATCCACCAAACTCCACCAAAATCTGAGCATTATGGCCGACCCTAATGACATCCCAAGACCCGACATGAATCAGAGATTCACTCAAATGGAGGCGGCAATTCAGGTGATCCTTACTCGTCTGGACAATCTGGCGGTGCAACCACCTGGGGTACAACCCGCTCTGGCTGAGGTACGTCACAATCAAGAGGAGGAAGAGGATGATGCTAATTCGGATGCCACTTTATATGTGAGAAGGGGAGGAAGAGGTGTTCGTGGAACTAGAGGAAGAGGGCGTGGTGATGGTGGGCGTGGTCTTAGGAGAGAAGTTTATAGGGGGGAAGATCGCGGTGAAGAATATGTTAGGCGAGTAGATAGGCCATTCAAGATGAACATAGAAAAGTTCTACGGAGATGTTGATGTAGAGGCTTTCTTGAATTGGCTAGACTCTGTGGAGAAGTATTTTGATTGTATGGAGTTGACTGAAGAGCAAAAGGTGAGTTATGTAGCCTTTAAATTGGAATCAGGTGCGGCTGTTTGGTGGAGAAAAGAGCAAGAGGTCCGAAGGAGGAGAGGAGATCTACCAATCAGAGACTGGCCGACCATGGAGCAAGCCTTGAGGGAGAGGTTTTTGCCAGTGGACTACCATCAGACCCTCTACAGTCAATTCCTTACGTGCACTCAAGGAAATCGTTCGGTGGAAGAGTACATGACTGAGTTCATGAGGTTGGCGTCAAGGAACGATGTGGAAGAGAATGAGGATCAGATGATTGCACGGTTTGTTGAGGGCCTCAGTTATGAGATCAAGAGCAAGATGGAGTTTGACACGTTTTTGTTTTTCAACGATGCGTGTGCCAAAGCTAGAAAGATTGGGGCTGCCTTGAAGAGGAAGAAGCCATTCACACCCTGCCTTTAAGGCCCTGGCCAGACTTCTAGTCCTGCAAAAGGAATTGAGAGGAGTGCACCCCAAACAAATGCTCCTAGGCCCCCTTCGAAGAAGCCTGATCCCGTTCTGGTGCAAAGAAAGGGAAAGGAGGTTGACACGAGCTCGGTGATTCGTTGTTACAAATGCAATGAGATGGGGCACAAGTCTAGTGATTGTCCCAAAAGGAAATACACTCAGTTGTGTGAAAAGGAAGATGAGGAGGAGGAATCATCAGGAGCTTACTTTTGCGTACCAGTTGAAGAGAGTGGGGATGAGGACCAAGAGTATTCAGAAGAGGAGGATGAGTACTGTGGTGTGTTGAGAAAGCTAGCCTTGACCACTAATAAAAGAGATGAATCTCAGAGGCACAACTTGTTTCGCACACGGTGTTATGTTGGTGATCAAGTGTGCGAAGTCATCATTGATAGTGGGAGCCAGGAGAATTTTGTTAGCAAGCAGATCGTAGAGAAGCTTGGGCTGCAAGTTACACCATACCCTGCCCCTTATTCGATTGGTTGGGTGCGAGCTGGGGGAGGGATCAAAGTGACATCCAAGTGCACACTCCCGATCAAAATTGGCAAGTTCGAAGACGTGGTGAACTGTGATGTCCTTGAGATGGACGCTTGCCACATTCTCCTTGGCCGACCGTGGAAATTTAACAATCAGGCTATACACAAAGGCAAGGAGAACACGTACGAGCTTAAGAAGGGGAGCAAGCAATTCACCTTACTCCCTGAGAGGCCGAAGCAAGGGAGAATCCAATTAAACAGTACCATGCAGCTCGTAACGATGGTATCTTACTCCCGCGAGTTTATGGAAGATCTAAATGCTTCAGATTGGTGTCAATTCATGGTGATGAAGCATTCGTCATTGCCAGAAGAAGGAGAGTCCGAGTCCTTGCCTGATCAGATTGTGAAGTTATTTGAGATGTTTCCCGAGGTTGTGGAGGAAGATTTGCCCGAGGGGTTACCCCCTTTGAGAGATATCCAGCACCAGATTGATTTAATTCCGGGTGTAACTCTCCCTAACTTGCCGCATTACAGAATGAGTCCAAAGGAAAATCAGATTGTGAGGGAGGAAGTCCAGGATCTTCTGAATAAGGGATACGTGCGAGAGAGCTTGAGTCCCACTGGTGTTCCTGCCCTTCTCGTGCCAAAGAAGGATGGAACATGGAGGATGTGTATAGACAGTCGAGCAATCAACAAGATCACGATTGGATATCGCTTCCCAATCCCACGGCTCAATGATTTGCTGGATAATCTTAGTGGTGCCACTATTTTCTCTAAGATTGATCTTCGAAGTCGCTACCACCAGATCAGGATCCGACCCGGGGATGAATGGAAGACTGCCTTCAAGACGAGGGATGGTTTATATGAATGGCTCGTGATGCCTTTCGGCCTCACCAATGCACCGAGCACATTCATGCGTCTTATGCACCAAGTCTTGAAGCCTTTCCTAGACACCTTCATTGTGGTGTATTTTGATGATATCCTAGTCTATAGCAAGACTGAGGAGGATCACGTAACCCATTTGCATGATGTGTTTCAAGCTCTCCAAGATAATAAGTTATACATTAATTTGAAGAAATGTAGTTTCTGGAAGGAGAAGCTTCTGTTCTTGGGATTTAATGTAGGGAAAGAAGGAATCCATGTTGACCAATCCAAGGTTGAAGCTATTAGCTCGTGGCCGGTGCCTGCGAACGTGAGTCAAGTCAGGAGTTTCCTTGGATTAGCAACCTTCTATCGAAGGTTCATAAGGGATTTTAGCATCATTGCTGCCCCTCTTACGAACCTACTCAAGAAGAATTCTCCTTTTGTGTGGGGAGAGGGAGCTGATCGAGCCTTCCAGATATTGAAGAAGAAATTGAGCACCGCACCCGTGCTAGCTCTTCCAGACTTTGCCAAATTGTTTGAAGTTGAAGTGGACGCGTCTGGACTTGGAATAGGAGCTGTCCTATCCCAAGAGAAGAGACCACTAGCTTACTTCAGCGAGAAGCTAAGTGAACCAAGGCAGAAATGGACCACCTATGAAAAGGAGTTCTACGCGGTTGTCCGAGCTCTTAGGACGTGGGAACACTACTTGGTTGGTAAGGAATTCGTGCTTTATTCTGATCATCAAGCATTGAAATTCTTATTTGATCAATCAAAGTTGAGTAATCCCATGCATGCACATTGGTGTATGTACTTGCAAAAGTTTCCATTTAAAATCGTGCACAAGAGTGGAACTCTGAATGTGGTTGCCGATACGTTGAGTAGGAGGGTAATGTTGCTTACTGAATTGAGGGGAATGATCACTGCTTTTGATTGTCTTCATGAGCAATATGAGAAGGATGAAGACTTTGGTGAGGTGTGGATGAAGTGCAAAGATGGCCAAGGGTACGAAGATTATTTCTTGCAGGATGGTTACTTGATGAAAGGGAATCAGTTATGCGTTCCTAAGACATCTTTACGCGATCAATTAATGTGGGAGTTGCATGGAGGGGCTCTCTCAGCTCATCTTGGTCGTGACAAGACTTTGGTCTCATTGCAAGAAAGATTTTTCTGGCCGAAAATGACGAAGGAGGTTGCCAACTTTGTGAAGCATTGCCGAGTGTGTCAAGAAACTAAGGGCAGCGTACACAATACTGGCCTTTACACACCCCTCCCCATTCCTGAAGCAATTTGGGAAGACTTGCTCATGGACTTCGTGCTAGGATTACCTCGTACCCCGAGGGGTGCAGATTCTATTTTTGTTGTTATGGACAGGTTGTCAAAGATGGCGCACTTCATTCCATGCAAAAAGACAAATGATGCGAGTGTCGTGGCGAAACACTTCTTTAGGGAGGTGGTACGTCTGCATGGAGTGCCAAAGTCCATTATTTCTGATCGTGACACGAAGTTTCTTGCGAGCTTCTGGAAGACACTTTGGAGGATGTTCGATGCAACCCTCAAATTTAGCACGACTGCGCACCCCCAGACTGATGGGCAGACTGAGGTAACCAACCGTACACTTGGGAATCTTCTCCAAAGCCTTTGTCATGAGAGGAAGCGCCAATGGGATCTTGCACTTCCCATAGCTGAGTTTGCAAATAATGGCGCAATACATCGCTCCACAGGGAAGTCACCTTTTTCTTTGGTGTACACGAAGGTCCCTAATCATCTTGTGGATGTGTCTAGTGTGCCAAGGCCTCCACGGGCCAATGCAGCTGCCATTTTGTACGCAGAGCACGTTCAATCCGTGCTAGATGCTGTAAAGAAGAGGTTGGAAGATACGTATGGAAAAGAGAAGCAGCGCGTGGATGCTCGAAGAAAGGAGCGAATTTTCCAACCAGGAGAGCAGGTTATGGTGCACTTTCGGAAGGAGAGGATGCCCTCCAACATGGGAGGCAAGCTTCAAGCAAGGAGGTTCGGTCCATACAAGATCATGAGGCGTGTGAATGATAATGCATATGTGGTTGATCTCGCAGAGGAGTTTGGAGTGTCCAAGACCTTCAATGTCGCAGACTTGACACCCTACTATGATCCTCTTCCTTTTCCTAGCAAGCTGGCTACTCGGGACTAGCATTTTCTCAAGCAGGGGAGGATGGCGTAGGAAGCCTCGAAGAATAAGGTGCAACGTACGTGTGCATGGCTTGCATTGCGAGCTGTCCGAGTCTCCTTAATTCACAAGCTGTCCAAACTGTTGATTTCCTCTTTATTTCCATCTTTATTTCCGTTGATCTCCTCTTTATTTCCGAATGTAATAAAGCCCAATGGTGACATTTAAATATAGGCGGTTACAGATGGTTTAAGGCTGGCTGAAATGTGAGGAGGTGCGTGATTAATGCCCTTCAAGACACGCCTTGAATCACGCCCCTATATGTGTTTCTTTTGAATGGAATAAACGGATAGTGAATTGAAAACCAAAAACCTGAGCGAGTGAGCTTTCCTTTCGTGCATGGATTTTCATGAGTTGTGCATGGATTTGCACAAATTCTGAGTGATTTGCCCTAGCTGGCCGCTTGTTAAATCAAGCAACTCTCTAGTTGAGCTTCGGAAGGAGCAGATTAGAGTTTTACCTTCATTGTTCGTTCCAAATCATTTGCTAAGTTTGTTCGCGCTACACTACCAAAGTAGCACGGTCCGTTGTGAACCTTCCTGCCGAGGTTCATATCAATTCACAAATCTGATCACTGGAGAAGTCGACCATAGTGAAGGCTTCTTCTTCATATTGAAGGTCTACAGGTGAGGGTCTCGGATTATAATTCTTAGTTTGGGGCGTGTTTGTTACCTTTTTAAAGGTTAGTTTACTAATTTCTACTGGTACAGATGATTCTCCTACCTCATTTAAGGTATTTATTGTGAGTTTCTCTTTATGTGATATTCTAAATTTCTCTAGTCTAGAAGCAAGTTCACCAATTGATGTGAATCTTGTTACGGATCCACGCGGAAGTCGGATCTTCTACGTTCAGAATGATGGAGATCTCAACCCGTTGTTTATGCCTCTGCAAGAACCTCGGTATTGAATAACCTTGACCCACTGCTGTAGGGAAACAAGAACCTCGATCTTAAAGCGAATACGCCACAAACGGTGGTGGATGAACCGTTTGATAAGTGGTCGTTCGTGCAAGAACTAATCAGCCCGCAAGAACCAAAAGGGAGTCAACAACTCACGAAATTTTATTCAGCCAAAAGAAAGTGTCTCCTTATTCTGTTTGTGCCTTTATAAATAGGCAAAGTTTAGAGACTCCTAATTCGAATTGAGATATGCTCAAAACGAAATTATAGTATCCTAAACTGATTTAAACTTCCAAAAACGAAATTATCTCAAAAGGGACTTCCTAGATAGACTATAACTCCTAAAAATTCGGGATACTCCTAAAAATTTGGAATTAACGAACATCTGACTTCCTAGATATTCTAGAACTCCTAAAAACGAAATCAAGACATAATTAACTTCCTAAACAGCCTTAACAATGTTTATGGGCTTCTTATTAGCTTCTGGGTCACCAATGGGCTTCAACAGATTGGCTTGAGCCCAAATTTCTTGAATTAAGGCATTGAACTCAGCTTGAAACTTCTTAGCTCTTGCTCTTGTGAGTGGTCCGTTTGGCACTTCAACTTGATCTTTTGGTGTCCTTATTGTGGTGGGAGGATTCCTATCATTCCCCTCCTCTTGAAAAGGATTTGTCCTCAAATCATCACCTACATCAAACGGGCTTAAGTCAGAAACATTGAAAGTTGCACTTACATTATACTCACCAGGTAAATCAAGTTTGTAAGCATTGTCGTTGAGGTGTTCGAGAACTTGAAAGGGACCATCTCCTCGTGGTAGAAACTTGGAACGTCGATGCGCTGGAAAACGTTCCTTCCTCATATGCAACCAGACCCAATCACCAGGTTCAAAGACCACCTTATGTCGTCCCTTGTTTGCTTATTTTGCATACTTCTCTGTTCGACGCTCGATGTTCAACCTAGCCTTCTCATGCAGCTGCTGACAAAATCAGCCTTCTTCTTTCCATCTAAGTTAACATACTCAGTTGAAGGCAAAGGGCTTAAATCCAAAGGATTTAAAGGGTTAAATCCATACACAAGTTCAAACGGTGAGAATTGAGTAGCAGAATGAACAGACCAGTTATAAGCAAACTCAACATGTGGCAAACAATCTTCCCAAGTTTTAATGTTTTGTTTAATGAGTGCCCTTAACAAAGTAGACAAAGTCCTATTTACGACTTCCGTTTGACCATCAGTTTGTGGATGACAAGTAGTAGAAAACAATAGCTTAGTGCCTAACTTACACCACAAAGTCTTCCTGAAATAGCTCAAGAACTTAGTATCTCTATCTGAAATAATCGTTCTGGGCATGCCATGTAGTCTCACGACCTCTCTAAAGAATAAATCAGCAATATGCGAAGCATCATCAGTTTTATGATATGGAATAAAATGTGCCATCTTGGAAAATCTATCCACAACCACAAAAATAGAATCTCTCCCACGTTTAGTCCTAGGCAGACCTAACACAAAATCCATAGAAATGTCAATCAAAGGCTCACTAGGAATAGGTAGAGGGGTATACAAACCGTGGGGCTGAACTTTTGACTTAGCTTGCCTACATGTGATGCATCTGCCACATATTCGCTCGACGTCACGCTTCATGTGTGGCCAATAGAAGTGTTCCTGCAAAATCGTCAGAGTCTTTGCAACTCCAAAATGACCCATTAAGCCCCCACCATGGGATTTTTGCACTAACAACTCTCTCAACGAACAATTAGGCACACATAACTTATTTTCTCGAAATAAGAACCCTTCATGCCTAAAGAATTTACCAGATGCAATTTTCTCAGAATCTTTGTACAACTCAGAAAAGTCACTATCATCAGCATATAGTTCCTTAATGTGCTCAAAACCAAGCAATTTGGCATCAAGAGTTGAAATTAATGCGTACCTTCGAGAAAGTGCGTCAGCTACCACATTTTCCTTACCTTGCTTATATCAAATGACATACGGAAATGTCTCAATGAACTCCACCCAACGTGCATGCCTTTTGTTTAGCTTGTGCTGATCCTTCAAGTGTTTCAATGACTCATGGTCAGTGTGAATCACGAATTTCTTAGGCCATATGTAATGTTGCTATATTTCCGAAGTTCGAACCAATGCGTAAAACTCCTTGTCATACGTTGGGTAGTTTAAGGCTGCCCCACTTAGTTTTTCGCTAAAGTAAGCAATTGGTCGTCCTTCTTGCATAAGAACAGCGCCGATACCAACACCTAAAGCATCACATTCAACCTCAAATGCCTTAGAAAAGTTAGGTAAAGACAATAAAGGTGCATTTGTCAACTTCTCTTTAATTAGCTGAAACGCCTTTTCTTGTTCTTCTCCCCATCGAAATCCGACATTCTTCTTGATCACTTCAGTAAGTGGTGCAGCTATGCTACTGAAGTCTTTCACAAACCTTCGGTAGAAGCTAGCTAGTCCATGAAAACTCCGAACATTAGCAACACTTGTGGGACTTGGCCACTCTTGGATTGCACGTACCTTCTCTTCATCGACCTGTATACCTTCTGCACTAACAACAAATCCCAAGAACCCAAGCTTGTTTGTGCAAAAAGTACACTTCTTCATATTGGCAAATAACTGATCTTTTCTAAGTGCATCTAGAACAGATTTCAAATGTACTACATGATCTTCCAAGCTTTTGCTATAAATCAGTATATCATCAAAATAAACGACAACAAATCTGCCAATAAATGGACGCAAAACATGATTCATAAGTCTCATAAATGTGCTAGGAGCATTAGACAATCCAAAAGGCATGACCATCCATTCATATAAACTATATTTTGTTTTAAAGGCAGTTTTCCACTCGTCTCCTTCTTTCATTCTAATCTGATGATAACCACTTTTCAAATCAATCTTAGAAAACATACAAGATCCATGCAGCTCATCTAACATATCATCTAAACGAGGAATAGGATGACGATACTTTACCGTTATGTTGTTGATGGATCAACAATCAACACACATTCTCCATGTTCCATCTTTCTTCGGTACAAGTAAAACTGGAACAGCGCAAGGACTCATGCTTTCTCTCACATACCCCTTCCCTAACAACTCATTTACTTGTCGTGCAAGCTCTTTTGTCTCCTCAGGGTTGCTCCTATAGGCTGGAGGATTCGGAATTGCAGCTCCTGGAACAAAGTCAATTTGATGTTCAATTCCTCGGATTGGTGGTAACCCCGGTGGTAATTCCTCGGGAAAGACATCTTCAAACTCCTGCAAAAGAGTAACAACGATACTTGGTAAAGCATGATCCAATTCGTTAGTGTTCAAAAGTGCCTCTTTGTACCTAAGTACAATCATTGGCTGTTTTGAAAGACAAGCTTGCTTGATATCACTCACTCCCGCATAATAACTCTTTTTCAGACCCTCATATTTTCTCTCATTGGCCATTTTTCCTTCAACTTTTTCGGCTTCTTTTGTTCTTTCACCATCTTTCTTTCCAGTTCTCACATCATTTTTCTCATTGGCCATTTTTCCTTCCTTTTTTTTGGCTTCTTTTTTCCTTTCAATTCTTTTCTTTTGTTCTATTTTTCTTTTTTCATCACTTTCCTTTTGCAATTTCAATTGATCTTCAAAGACTTGCTGTGGTGACAATGGCACAAGAGTGACTACTCGTCGGTTGAGTACAAAAGAGTACTTGTTGGTGAAGCCATCATGCGTCACTCATCTATCAAACTGCCATGGCCTTCCAAGCAACAAGTGTCCAGCTTGCATTGGCACTACATCACATAACGCCTCATCTTCATACTTGCCAATCTGAAATGCCACTAACACTAGCCTTTCCACCCTTATTTCTCCACTATCATTCAGCCATTGTAGCTTCTATGGCCTAGGGTGCTTCTTCATCAGCAACCCTAATTTTTCCACCATTGTAGTGCTTGCAACATTAGTACAACTTCCCCCATCAATAATGACACTACAAACCTTGTCCTTGACATAGCACCTTGAATGGAAGATGTTCTCCCGTTGTACAATGTCGTCAACTTCTTTTGCCTGTAAGCTCAAAGCTCTCCTAGTCACCAAAGTCAATGAATCAGGAGCTACAAACTCCTCCTCTGAAATGTCCTCCAATGAGGGCATGCTATCATTGTCTGAATCTTCCTTATCAGTCTCGACTTCTCCATTATCTCGCATCACCATGATCTGCTTGTCAGGACATTGACTTACGATGTGCCCTCTTCCCTGACACTAAAAACACTTAATGTCACGATTCCTAGAAATAGAGGCTTCCGTCTTTTATTGTGGAGTGCTTTTGGTTCTCTCCATCTTTTGCTCCATTTTGGATGCTTGTGACTTGTCCAACTTCTTTCCATAGTTTGGCTTCCAAGAAGAAGCACCAGATGTTGCTCGTGAAACTCCCATCTTCTTTGATTGTTTCTCCACTTTGATTGCCATGTGCACCATATCTTCCAACTCTACATAGTGTTGTAACTCCACCTTATCTTGAATCTCAGGGTTTAATCCACACAGAAACCTAGCCATAGTGGCTTCTCGATCTTCCTCAACATTGGCTTGAATCATGGCAATCTCCATCTCCTTGTAGTAATCCTCCACACTCATATTCCCTTGTCGAAGTCCTTGTAACTTATTAAACAGCTCCCGATAGTAATGACTAGGAACAAATCATTTTCTCATCACCACTTTCATCTCTTCCCATGTTTCAATTGGTCGTTCTCCATACCGTCTCCTGCTTGTAACAAATTGATCCCACCAAGTAATAGCATAATCAGAAAACTTAGTCACAGCAAGATGAAAAGGCATGAAAAGGCAAGAAAAGGCATGAAAAGGAAAGAAAAGGCGTGAAAAGGCAAGAAAAGGCATGAAAAGGCAAGAAAAGGCAAGAAAAGGCGTGAAAACATAAGAAAAGGGATGAAAATGCAAGAAAACACACAAAAATGCTTGAAAAGGCATGAAATGGCAAGAAAAGGCATGAAAAGGCAAGAAAAGGCATGAAAAAGAAAGAAAAGGCATGAAAAGGCAAGAAAAGGCAAGAAAATGCATGAAAAGGCTAGAAAAGGCATGAAAAGGCTAGAAAAGGCATGAAAAGGCAAGAAAAGGCATGAAAAGGCTAGAAAAGGCATGAAAAGGCATGAAAAGGCAAGAAAAGGCAAGAAAAGGCATGAAAAGGCATGAAAAGGCAAGAAAACGCATGAAAAGGTAAGAAAAGGTAAGAAAAGGCAAGAAAAGGCATGAAAAGGCAAGAAAAGGCATGAAAAGGCATGAAAAGGTATGAAAAGGCATGAAAAGGAAAGAAAAGGCATGAAAATGCAAGAAAAGGAAAGAAAAGGAATGAAAAGGCAAGAAAAGGGATGAAAAGCCATGAAAAGGCAAGAAAAGGCATGAAAAGGCAAGAAAAGGCATGAATAGGCATGAAAAGGTAAGAGAAGGCAAGAAAAGGCATGAAAAGGCAAGAAAAGACATGAAAAGGCAAGAAAAGGCATGAAAAGGCATGAATAGGTAAGAAAAGGCATGAAAAGGAAAGAAAAGGCAAGAAAAGGCAATAAAAAACATGAAAAGGCAGGAAAAGGCATAAAAAGGCAATAAAAGGTATGAAAAGGCTTGAAAAGGTAAGAAAAAGCATGAAAAGGTAGGAAAATGTATGAAAAGTTAATAAAATGTAAGAAAAGGCAAGAAAAGGGATGAAAAGGCAAGAAAAGGAATGAAAAGGCAAGAAAAGGCAAGAAAAAGCATGAAAAGGCAAGAAAATGCATGAAAAGGCATGTAAAGGCAAGAAAAGGCATGAAAACACAAGAAAAGGCATGAAAAGGCATGAAAAGGCATGAAAATGCAAGAAAATGTATGAAAAGGCAAGAAAAGGCAAGTAAAGGCATGCAAAGGCAAGAAGAAGCATGAAAAGGCAAGAAAAGGCATGAAAAGGCAAGAAAATGCATGAAAAGGCAAGAAAAGGCATGAAAAGGCAAGAAAAGGCTTGAAAAGGCAAGAAGAAACATGAAAAGGTAAGAAAATGCATGAAAAGGCAAGAAAAGGCATGAAAAGGAATGAAAATGCAAGAAAAGGCAAGAAAAGGCATGAAAAGGCATGAAAAGGCAAGAAAAGGCAAGAAATGGCAAGAAAAGGCATGAAAAGGTATGTAAAGGCATGAAAAGGCATGAAAAGGCATGAAAAGGCAAGAAAGGCATGAAAAGGCAAGAAAAGGCATGAAAAGGCAAGAAAAGGCTTGAAAAGGCAAGAAGAAACATGAAAAGGTAAGAAAATGCATGAAAAGGCAAGAAAAGGCATGAAAAGGAATGAAAATGCAAGAAAAGGCAAGAAAAGGCATGAAAAGGCATGAAAAGGCAAGAAAAGGCAAGAAATGGCAAGAAAAGGCATGAAAAGGTATGTAAAGGCATGAAAAGGCATGAAAAGGCATGAAAAGGCAAGAAAGGCATGAAAAGGCAAGAAAAGGCATGAAAAGGCAAGAAAAGGCATGAAAAGGCAAGAAAAGGCAAGAAAATGCATGAAAAGGCTAGAAAAGGCATGAAAAGGCTAGAAAAGGCATGAAAAGGCAAGAAAAGGCATGAAAAGGCTAGAAAAGGCATGAAAAGGCTAGAAAAGGCATGAAAAGGCATGAAATGGCATGAAAAGGCATGAAAACGCATGAAAAGGTTAGAAAAGGCAAGAAAAGGCATGAAAAGGCATGAAAAGGTATGAAAAGGCATGAAAAGGAAAGAAAAGGCATGAAAAGGCAAGAAAAGGCAAGAAAAGGTATGAAAAGGCAAGAAAAAGGAAAAAAAGGCAAGAAAAAAAGAAGAAAAGGCATGAAAAGGCAAGAAAAGACAAGAAAAAGTACAAAAAGGCAAGAAAAGACAAGAAAAGGCATGATAAGGCAAAAAAATGCATGAAAAGGCAAGAAAAGGTGAGAAAATGAAAGAAAAGGCAAGAAAAGGCATGAAAAGGCAAGAAAAGGCTTGAAAAGGCAAGAAAAAACATGAAAAGGCAAGAAAATGCATGAAAAGGCAAGAAAAGGCATGAAAAGGCATGAAAAGGCAAGAAAAGACCTGAAAAGGCATGAAAAGGCAAGAAATGGCAAGAAAATGCATGCAAAGGCATGAAAAGGCATGAAAAGGCAAGAAAAGGCATGAAAAGGCAAGAAAAAGCAAGAAAAGGCATGAAAAGGCAAGAAAAGGCAAGAAAAATCATGAAAAGGCAAGAAAATGCATGAAAAGGCATGTAAAGGCAAGAAAAGGCATGAAAACACAAGAAAAGGCATGAAAAGGCAAGAAAATGCAAGAAAATGTTTGAAAAGGCAAGAAAAGGCAAGTAAAGGCATGAAAAGGCAAGAAGAAGCATAAAAAGGCAAGAAAAGGCATGAAAAGGCAAGAAAAGGCATGAAAAGGCATGAAAAGGCATGAAAAGGCAAGAAATGGCAAGGAAAGGCAAGAAAAGGTAAGAAAAGGCATGAAAAGGCAAGAAAAGGCATGAAAATGCAAGAAAAGGCATGAAATGGCATGAAAAGGCAAGAAAAGGCATGAAAAGGAATGAAAAGGTAAGAAAAGGCAAGAAAAGGCAAGAAAACGTATGAAAAGGCAAGAAAAAGGAAAAAAAGGCAAGAAAAAAAAGATGAAAAGGCATGAAATGGCAAGAAAATGCATGAAAAGGCAAGAAAAGACAAGAAAAAGCACAAAAAGGCAAGAAAAGACATGAAAAGGCATGAAAAGGCAAGAAAAAACATGAAAAGGTAAGAAAATGCATGAAAAGGCATGAAAAGGCAAGAAAAAGCAAGAAAAGGCCTGAAAAGGCATGAAAAGGCAAGAAATGGCAAGAAAAGGCATGCAAAGGTATGAAAAGGCATGAAAAGGCAAGAAAAGGCATGAAAAGGCAAGAAAAAGCAAGAAAAGGCAAGAAAAGGCAAGAAAAGGCATGAAAATGCATGTAAAGGCAAGAAAAGGCATGAAAAGGCAAGAAAAGGCATGAAAACACAAGAAAAGGCATGAAAAGGCATGAAAAGGCATAAAAGGCATGAAAATGCAAGAAAAGGCAAGAAAAGGCATGAAAAGGCGAGAAATGGCAAGGAAAGGCAAGAAAAGGTAAGAAAATGCATGAAAAGGCAAGAAAATGCAAGAAAAGGCATAAAAAGGCAAGAAAAGGCATGAAAAGGCAAGAAAAGGCTTGAAAAGGCAAGAAAAAACATGAAAAGGCAAGAAAAAACATGAAAAGCCAAGAAAATGCATGAAAAGGCAAGAAAAGGCATGAAAATGCATGAAAAGGCAAGAAAAGGCCTGAAAAGGCATGAAAAGGCAAGAATAGGCCTGAAAAGGCATGAAAAGGCAAAAAATGGCAAGAAAAGGCATGCAAAGGTATGAAAAGGCATGAAAAGGCAAGAAAAGGCATGAAAAGGCATGTAAAAGCAAGAAAAGGCATGAAAAGGCAAGAAAAGGCAAGAAAAAGCATGAAAAGGCAAGAAAATGCATGAAAAGGCATGTAAAGGCAAGAAAAGGCATGAAAACACAAGAAAAGGCATGAAAAGGCATGAAAATGCAAGAAAATGTATGAAAAGGCAAGAAAAGGAAAGTAAAGGCATGAAAAGGCAAGAAGAAGCATGAAAAGGCAAGAAAAGGCATGAAAAGGCAAGAAAATGCATGAAAAGGCAAGAAAAGGCATGAAAAGGCAAGAAAAGGCAAGAAGAAACATGAAAAGGTAAGAAAATGCATGAAAAGGCAAGAAAAGGCATGAAAAGGAATGAAAATGCAAGAAAAGGCAAGAAAAGGCAAGAAATGGCAAGAAAAGGCATGAAAAGGTATGTAAAGGCATGAAAAGGCATAAAAAGGCAAGAAAAAGCAAGAAAAGGCATGAAAAGGCAAGAAAAGGCATGAAAAGGCAAGAAAAGGCATGAAAAGGCAAGAAAAGGCAAGAAAATGCATGAAAAGGCTAGAAAAGGCATGAAAAGGCTAGAAAAGGCATGAAAAGGCAAGAAAAGGCATGAAAAGGCTAGAAAAGGCATGAAAAGGCTAGAAAAGGCATGAAATGGCATGAAAACGCATGAAAACGCATGAAAAGGTTAGAAAAGGCAAGAAAAGGCATGAAAAGGCATGAAAAGGCATGAAAAGGCAAGAAAAGCCATGAAAAGGCATGAAAAGGTATGAAAAGGCATGAAAAGGAAAGAAAAGGCATGAAAATGCATGAAAACACAAGAAAAGGAATAAAAAGGCAAGAAAAGGGATGAAAAGCCATGAAAAGGCAAGAAAAGGCATGAAAATGCAAGAAAAGGCATGAATAGGCATGAAAAGGTAAGAGAAGGCAAGAAAAGGCATGAAAAGGCAAGAAAAGACATGAAAAGGCAAGAAAAGGCATGAAAAGGTAAGAAAAGGCATGAAAAGGAAAGAAAAGGTAAGAAAAGGCAATAAAAAACATGAAAAGGCAGGAAAAGGCATAAAAAGGCAATAAAAGGTATGAAAAGGCTTGAAAAGGTAAGAAAAAGCATGAAAAGGCAGAAAAATGTATGAAAAGTTAATAAAATGTAAGAAAAGGCAAGAAAAGGGATGAAAAGGCAAGAAAAGGAATGAAAAGGCAAGAAAAGGCAAGAAAAGGTAAGAAAAGGCATGAAAAGCCATGAAAATGCAAGAAAAGGCATGAAAAGGTAAGAAAAGGCATGAAAAGGCAAGAAAAGGCAAGAAAAGGTATGAAAAGGCAAGAAAAAGGAAAAAAAGGCAAGAAAAAAAGAAGAAAAGGCATGAAAAGGCAAGAAAAGACAAGAAAAAGTACAAAAAGGCAAGAAAAGACAAGAAAAGGCATGATAAGGCAAAAAAATGCATGAAAAGGCAAGAAAAGGTGAGAAAATAAAAGAAAAGGCATGAAAAGGCAAGAAAAGGCATGAAAAGGCAAGAAAAGGCTTGAAAAGGCAAGAAAAAACATGAAAAGGCAAGAAAATGCATGAAAAGGCATGAAAAGGCATGAAAAGGCAAGAAAAGACCTGAAAAGGCATGAAAAGGCAAGAAATGGAAAGAAAATGCATGCAAAGGTATGAAAAGGCATGAAAAGGCAAGAAAAGGCATGAAAAGGCAAGAAAAAGCAAGAAAAGGCATGAAAAGGCAAGAAAAGGCAAGAAAAAGCATGAAAAGGCAAGAAAATGCATGAAAAGGCATGTAAAGGCAAGAAAAGGCATGAAAACATAAGAAAAGGCATGAAAAGGCATGAAAATGCAAGAAAATGTATGAAAAGGCAAGAAAAGGCAAGTAAAGGCATGAAAAGGCAAGAAGAAGAATAAAAAGGCAAGAAAAGGCATGAAAAGGCAAGAAAAGGCATGAAAAGGCATGAAAAGGCATGAAAAGGCAAGAAATGACAAGGAAAGGCAAGAAAAGGTAAGAAAAGGCATAAAAAGGTAAGAAAAGGCATGAAAATGCAAGAAAAGGCATGAAATGGCATGAAAAGGCAAGAAAAGGCATGAAAAGGAATGAAAAGGTAAGAAAAGGCAAGAAAAGGCAAGAAAATGTATGAAAAGGTAAGCAAAAGGAAAAAAAGGCAAGAAAAAAAAGATGAAAAGGCATGAAAAGGCAAGAAAATGCATGAAAAGGCAAGAAAAGACAAGAAAAAGCACAAAAAGGCAAGAAAAGACATGAAAAGGCATGAAAAGGCAAGAAAAAACATGAAAAGGTAAGAAAATGCATGAAAAGGCAAGAAAAGGCCTGAAAAGGCATGAAAAGGCAAGAAATGGCAAGAAAAGGCATGCAAAGGTATGAAAAGGCATGAAAAGGCAAGAAAAGGCATGAAAAGGCAAGAAAAAGCAAGAAAAGGCAAGAAAAGGCATGAAAACGCATGAAAAGGCGAGAAATGGCAAGGAAAGGCAAGAAAAGGTAAGAAAATGCATGAAAAGGCAAGAAAATGCAAGAAAAGGCATAAAAAGGCAAGAAAAGGCATGAAAAGGCAAGAAAAGGCTTGAAAGGGCAAGAAAAAACATGAAAAGGCAAGAAAATGCATGAAAAGGTAAGAAAAGGCATGAAAATGCATGAAAAGGCAAGAAAAGGCCTGAAAAGGCATGAAAAGGCAAGAAAAGGCCTGAAAAGGCATGAAAAGGAAAAAAATGGCAAGAAAAGGCATGCAAAGGTATGAAAAGGCATGAAAAGGCAAGAAAAGGCATGAAAAGGCATGGAAAAGCAAGAAAAGGCATGAAAAGGCAAGAAAAGGCAAGAAAAAGCATGAAAAGGCAAGAAAATGCATGAAAAGGCATGTAAAGGCAAGAAAAGGCATGAAAACACAAGAAAAGGCATGAAAAGGCATGAAAACACAAGAAAAGGCATGAAAAGGCATGAAAAGGCATGAAAATGCAAGAAAATGTATGAAAAGGCAAGAAAAGGCAAGTAAAGGCATGAAAAGGCAAGAAGAAGCATGAAAAGGCAAGAAAAGGCATGAAAAGGCAAGAAAATGCATGAAAAGGCAAGAAAAGGCATGAAAAGGCAAGAAAAGGCTTGAAAAGGCAAGAAGAAACATGAAAAGGTAAGAAAATGCATGAAAAGGCAAGAAAAGGCATGAAAAGGAATGAAAATGCAAGAAAAGGCAAGAAAAGGCATGAAAAGGCATGAAAAGGCAAGAAAAGGCAAGAAATGGCAAGAAAAGGCATGAAAAGGTATGTAAAGGCATAAAAAGGCAAGAAAAAGTATGAAAAGGCATGAAAAGGCAAGAAAAGGCATGAAAAGGCAAGAAAAGGCATGAAAAGGCAAGAAAAGGCAAGAAAATGCATGAAAAGGCTAGAAAAGGCATGAAAAGGCTAGAAAAGGCATGAAAAGGCAAGAAAAGGGATGAAAAGGCTAGAAAAGGCATGAAAAGGCTAGAAAAGGCATGAAAAGGCATGAAAAGGCATAAAAACGCATGAAAAGTTTAGAAAAGGCAAGAAAAGGCATGAAAAGGCATGAAAAGGCAAGAAAAGCCATGAAAAGGCATGAAAAGGTATGAAAAGGCATGAAAAGGAAAGAAAAGGCATGAAAATGCAAGAAAAGGAAAGAAAAGGAATAAAAAGGAGAGAAAAGGGATGAAAAGCCATGAAAAGGCAAGAAAAGGCATGAAAAGGCAAGAAAAGGCATGAATAGGCATGAAAAGGTAAGAGAAGGCAAGAAAAGGCATGAAAAGGCAAGAAAAGACATGAAAAGGCAAGAAAAGGCATGAAAAGGCATGAAAAGGTAAGAAAAGGCATGAAAAGGAAAGAAAAGGCAAGAAAAGGCAATAAAAAACATGAAAAGGCAGGAAAAGGCATAAAAAGGCAATAAAAGGTATGAAAAGGCTTGAAAAGGTAAGAAAAAGCATGAAAAGGCAGGAAAATGTATGAAAAGTTAATAAAACGTAAGAAAAGGCAAGAAAAGGGATGAAAAGGCAAGAAAAGGAATGAAAAGGCAAGAAAAGGCAAGAAAAGGTAAGAAAAGGCATGAAAAGCCATGAAAATGCAAGAAAAGACATGAAAAGGTAAGAAAAGGCATGAAAAGGCAAGAAAAGGCAAGAAAAGGTATGAAAAGGAAAGAAAAAGGAAAAAAAGGCAAGAAAAAAAGAAGAAAAGGCATGAAAAGGCAAGAAAAGACAAGAAAAAGTACAAAAAGGCACGAAAAGACAAGAAAAGGCATGATAAGGCAAAAAAATGCATGAAAAGGCAAGAAAAGGTGAGAAAACGAAAGAAAAGGCATGGAAAGGCAAGAAAAGGCATGAAAAGGCAAGAAAAGGCTTGAAAAGGCAAGAAAAAACATGAAAAGGCAAGAAAATGCATGAAAAGGCATGAAAAGGCATGAAAAGGCAAGAAAAGACCTGAAAAGGCATGAAAAGGCAAGAAATGGCAAGAAAATGCATGCAAAGGTATGAAAAGGCATGAAAAGGCAAGAAAAGGCAAGAAAAAGCAAGAAAAGGCATGAAAAGGCAAGAAAAGGCAAGAAAAACCATGAAAAGGCAAGAAAATGCATGAAAAGGCATGTAAAGGCAAGAAAAGGCATGAAAACACAAGAAAAGGCATGAAAAGGCATGAAAATGCAAGAAAATGTATGAAAAGGCAAGAAAAGGCAAGTAAAGGCATGAAAAGGCAAGAAGAAGAATAAAAGGGCAAGAAAAGGCATGAAAAGGCAAGAAAAGGCATGAAAAGGCAAGAAATGACAAGGAAAGGCAAGAAAAGGTAAGAAAAGGCATAAAAAGGCAAGAAAAGGCATGAAAATGCAAGAAAAGGCATGAAATGGCATGAAAAGGCAAGAAAAGGCATGAAAAGGAATGAAAAGGTAAGAAAAGGCAAGAAAATGTATGAAAAGGTAAGAAAAAGGAAAAAAAGGCAAGAAAAAAAGATGAAAAGGCATGAAAAGGCAAGAAAATGCATGAAAAGGCAAGAAAAGACAAGAAAAAGCACAAAAAGGCAAGAAAAGACATGAAAAGGCATGAAAAGGCAAGAAAAAACATGAAAAGGTAAGAAAATGCATGAAAAGGCATGAAAAGGCAAGAAAAGGCAAGAAAAGGCCTGAAAAGGCATGAAAAGGCAAGAAATGGCAAGAAAAGGCATGCAAAGGTATGAAAAGGCATGAAAAGGCAAGAAAAGGCATGAAAAGGCAAGAAAAAGCAAGAAAAGGCAAGAAAAGGCAAGAAAAGGCATGAAAACGCATGTAAAGGCAAGAAAAGGCATGAAAAGGCAAGAAAAGGCATGAAAACACAAGAAAAGGTATGAAAAGGCATGAAAAGGCATAAAAGGCATGAAAATGCAAGAAAAGGCAAGAAAAGGCATGAAAAGGCATGAAAAGGCGAGAAATGGCAAGGAAAGGCAAGAAAAGGTAAGAAAATGCATGAAAAGGCAAGAAAATGCAAGAAAAGGCATAAAAAGGCAAGAAAAGGCATGAAAAGGCAAGAAAAGGCTTGAAAAGGCAAGAAAAAACATGAAAAGGCAAGAAAATGCATGAAAAGGTAAGAAAAGGCATGAAAATGCATGAAAAGGCAAGAAAAGGCCTGAAAAGGCATGAAAAGGCAAGAAAAGGCCTGAAAAGGCATGAAAAGGCAAAAAATGGCAAGAAAAGGCATGCAAAGGTATGAAAAGGCATGAAAAGGCAGGAAAAGGCATGAAAAGGCATGGAAAAGCAAGAAAAGGCATGAAAATGCAAGAAAAGGCAAGAAAAAGCATGAAAAGGCAAGAAAATGCATGAAAAGGCAAGTAAAGGCAAGAAAAGGCATGAAAACACAAGAAAAGGCATGAAAAGGCATGAAAAGGCATGAAAATGCAAGAAAATGAATGAAAAGGCAAGAAAAGGCAAGTAAAGGCATGAAAAGGCAAGAAGAAGCATGAAAAGGCAAGAAAAGGCATGAAAAGGCAAGAAAATGCATGAAAAGGCAAGAAAAGGCATGAAAAGGCAAGAAAAGGCTTGAAAAGGCAAGAAGAAACATGAAAAGGTAAGAAAATGCATGAAAAGGCAAGAAAAGGCATGAAAAGGAATGAAAATGCAAGAAAAGGCAAGAAAAGGCATGAAAAGGCAAGAAAAGGCAAGAAATGGCAAGAAAAGGCATGAAAAGGTATGTAAAGGCATGAAAAGGCATAAAAAGGCAAGAAAAAGCATGAAAAGGCATGAAAAGGCAAGAAAAGGCATGAAAAGGCAAGAAAAGGCATGAAAAGGCAAGAAAAGGCAAGAAAATGCATGAAAAGGCTAGAAAAGGCATGAAAAGGCTAGAAAAGGCATGAAAAGGCAAGAAAAGGCATGAAAAGGCTAGAAAAGGCATGAAAAGGCTAGAAAAGGCATGAAAAGGCATGAAAAGGCATGAAAACGCATGAAAAGGTTAGAAAAGGCAAGAAAAGGCATGAAAAGGCATGAAAAGGCAAGAAAAGCCATGAAAAGGCATGAAAAGGTATGAAAAGGCATGAAAGGAAAGAAAAGGCATGAAAATGCAAGAAAAGGAAAGAAAAGGAATAAAAAGGCAAGAAAAGGGATGAAAAGCCATGAAAAGGCAAGAAAAGGCATGAAAAGGCAAGAAAAGGCATGAATAGGCATGAAAAGGTAAGAGAAGGCAAGAAAAGGCATGAAAAGGCAAGAAAAGACATGAAAAGGCAAGAAAAGGCATGAAAAGGCATGAAAAGGTAAGAAAAGGCATGAAAAGGTAAGAAAAGGCATGAAAAGGAAAGAAAAGGCAAGAAAAGGCAATAAAAAACATGAAAAGGCAGGAAAAGGCATAAAAAGGCAATAAAAGGTATGAAAAGGCTTTGAAAAGGTAAGAAAAAGCATGAAAAGGCAGGAAAATGTATGAAAAGTTAATAAAACGTAAGAAAAGGCAAGAAAAGGGATGAAAAGGCAAGAAAAGGAATGAAAAGGCAAGAAAAGGCAAGAAAAGGTAAGAAAGGCATGAAAAGCCATGAAAATGCAAGAAAAGGCATGAAAAGGTAAGAAAAGGCATGAAAAGGCAAGAAAAGGCAAGAAAAGGTATTGAAAAGGCAAGAAAAAGGAAAAAAAGGCAAGAAAAAAAGAAGAAAAGGCATGAAAAGGCAAGAAAAGACAAGAAAAAGTACAAAAAGGCAAGAAAAGACAAGAAAAGGCATGATAAGGCAAAAAAATGCATGAAAAGGCAAGAAAAGGTGAGAAAACAAAAGAAAAGGCATGAAAAGGCAAGAAAAGGCTTGAGAAGGCAAGAAAAAACATGAAAAGGCAAGAAAATGCATGAAAAGGCATGAAAAGGCATGAAAAGGCAAGAAAAGAACTGAAAAGGCATGAAAAGGCAAGAAATGGCAAGAAAATGCATGCAAAGGTATGAAAAGGCATGAAAAGGCAAGAAAGGCATGAAAAGGCAAGAAAAAGCAAGAAAAGGCATGAAAAGGCAAGAAAAGGCAAGAAAAAGCATGAAAAGGCAAGAAAATGCATGAAAAGGCATGTAAAGGCAAGAAAAGGCATGAAAACACAAGAAAAGGCATGAAAAGGCATGAAAATGCAAGAAAATGTATGAAGAGGCAAGAAAAGGCAAGTAAAGGCATGAAAAGGCAAGAAGAAGAATAAAAAGGCAAGAAAAGGCATGAAAAGGCAAGAAAGGCATGAAAAGGCATGAAAAGGCATGAAAAGGCAAGAAATGACAAGGAAAGGCAAGAAAAGGTAAGAAAAGGCATAAAAAGGCAAGAAAAGGCATGAAAACACAAGAAAAGGCATGAAAATGCAAGAAAATGTATGAAAAGGCAAGAAAAGGCAAGTAAAGGCATGAAAAGGCAAGAAGAAGCATAAAAAGCCAAGAAAAGGCATGAAAGGCAAGAAAAGGCATGAAAAGGCATGAAAAGGCATGAAAAGGCAAGAAATGGCAAGGAAAGGCAAGAAAAGGTAAGAAAAGGCATAAAAAGGCAAGAAAAGGCATGAAAATGCAAGAAAAGGCATGAAATGGCATGAAAAGGCAAGAAAAGGCATGAAAAGGAATGAAAAGGTAAGAAAAGGCAAGAAAAGGCAAGAAAATGTATGAAAAGGCAGAAAAAGGAAAAAAAGGCAAGAAAAAAAAGATGAAAAGGCATGAAAAGGCAAGAAAATGCATGAAAAGGCAAGAAAAGACAAGAAAAAGCACAAAAAGGCAAGAAAAGACATGAAAAGGCATGAAAAGGCAAGAAAAAACATGAAAAGGTAAGAAAATGCATGAAAAGGCATGAAAAGGCAAGAAAAGGCAAGAAAAGGCCTGAAAAGGCATGAAAAGGCAAGAAATGGCAAGAAAAGGCATGCAAAGGTATGAAAAGGCAAGAAAAGGCATGAAAAGGCAAGAAAAAGCAAGAAAAGGCAAGAAAAGGCAAGAAAAGGCAAGAAAAGGCATGAAAACGCATGTAAAGGCAAGAAAGGCATGAAAAGGCAAGAAAAGGCATGAAAACACAAGAAAAGGCATGAAAAGGCATAAAAGGCATGAAAATGCAAGAAAAGGTATGAAAAGGCAAGAAAACGCATGAAAAGGCAAGAAAAGGCATGAAAAGGCATGAAAAGGCGAGAAATGGCAAGGAAAGGCAAGAAAAGGTAAGAAAATGCATGAAAAGGCAAGAAAATGCAAGAAAAGGCATGAAAAGGCAAGAAAAGGCATGAAAATGCAAGAAAAGGCATGAAATGGCATGAAAAGGCATGAAAAGGCATGAAAAGGAAAAAAAAGGCATGAAAAGGCAAGAAAAGACAAGAAAAAGCATAAAATGGCGAGAAAAGGCTTGAAAAGGAAAAAATGCAATGAAAGACATGAAAATGCATGAAAAGGCAAGAAAATGAAAGAAAAGGCAAGAAATGGTATGAAAAGAAATGAAAGGCAAGAAAAGGCATGAAAAGGCCTGAAAATGAAAGAAAAGGTAAGAAAATGCATGAAAAGGCAAGAAAATGCATGAACAGGCAAGAAAAGATATCAAAAGGCAAGAAAAGGCTTGAAAAGGCAAGAAGAAACATGAAAAGGTAAGAAAATGCATGAAAAGGTAAGAAAATGCATGAAAAGGCAAGAAAAGGCATGAAAAGGCAAGAAAAGGCAAGAAATGGCAAGAAAAGTGTGATACCCTCACCCTTCTACCGAATTGGTTACAATATAATAAAGTTAGTTTTGGGAAGGGTTTAGGCATATCGGTAGAATAGGCGTAACTTCCTCATCCGGACTCCAAATTAGGTGATTTCAATTTGTGTAGATTCGTAACACCTAGATCTATAACTTTTTTCTTTTAGTTTTGTGATTTATGAAATAATCTGGCCGAAACAAATCAATAATTTATGGTGCTCTGATATAGGTCTGATTTTGTCAGTATTGGAAATATTTGTTATGTGATTTTATTTAAGTTAACCTAAATTTTGAATTTACTATTCAATCTAATGATTAGCCATATTATGTTCGATAAATTAAGCAAAGTATATTTAACTGTCCAGTGATAAGATTTATAAATAGTTCTGAGACGGATAAGAGCTAGTTGAATTTTAGCTTGTAGAGTTGGATAAAGAAAAATAAATATAGTATGGTAAATTTGGATTGTCGCAACCATATAGAATTTCACCTCAAGTATTTTACATATATAAATATAAAAGGCCAGCCACTCCACTAAAACTAAAGTAGGACTATAAAATATTTAATTAACAAAATATGATAAGGATGGATTGAAGTTGAAAACGTGGCTGTAAAATAGTAGTGCCACCAAGTAAAAGTAAAAATAAAAGGGGAAGAAGAGGCGGTGGAGAGGTTAGAAATTGACCTATATCTATGTACAAGTAGCTCATTTGTTTTCTATCCATCGAAACAAAGAAACTACAAAAAAAAATAAAAATAAAAGAAAGAAACAAAGAGAAAGACGAGTAGATGAAACAGGGAAGAAGTAGTTACTAGTAGAATAAGGGGATCTCCGTAAGGTAATTCTATATTTGTTACTTAGTATGAATAATTTACTTACAGTTAACTATTTTCCATGGGTATGACTTGTTAGTGAAGGAACTAGAAGGATTAAGTTTTAGCCTATAGGAAACTAATCGATAAGAAACTAAAAAAAATATAGAGCTAGATTGAGAATCTTTGTTCATGGTAGCAAAAACATAATTTAGATCATGAATAAGATAATATTTATTTATATATTAAAGAGTGACACTAGAGACAGAAAAGGAAGCTAAAGGAAAGTGAAGAAAATAAGAAACTCAATTAACTAAGAAGACAAAAGGAGCCACGAAAATTGATCATGGCTTAATGTTACTCAGATCCAATTGTTTAATTATGCGCAAGAAAATATATATTAGTAATTTAAATTCAGGGGTTCTTGTCTAGTAAGTAACCTAAGAACCACAGTCTTCTATGTTGGATTAGTTTGAGAAAACTATAAAACAATTGAGGGCTTCTTTACGATCCACGTTTTAAATGAAGAGAGATTAGAAAGATATAAAAAGAAAGCCAAATGAAAGAAATGAATGTGATGTATTTTGTATAAGGTGGGTAATGATAGTGGTTAATTATTCTTTTGACTAGTTAACTGACGTTTGAATCCGAGTGCCACGAGTTGTAGAACGAAGCAAGGAGCTTCTCTTTGAGTGTTTGAACAACCATTGTCTTGTAAGTGGATATTCTTTGTAACATGTGTTTAGTTAACTAGACGTGGGTGATGTGCTTATTTGGCGTACTTTCGAATGATATGAAATGTGGTATTGGGTTTGGTTTTGGTCTATTTGATATTTGAGGTTGCTTTTGGATTGTCTGTGTATGTATGTGAATTTTGAAAAGTTTGGTATGTGATTTGTGTGATGGCGGATGATGAGGTCTACCCGTGACCAACCGGGGATGTTGGCATATGTGCACATATTCTGAGGATACATTGGATATGTATACGATATGATATTTGGCCGGTGGGGTTGGTTTCTGATGGCGCCTTAAGATATGGTATCCTCGTGTCGGTGTGGGAGTGACACTATCTAGACCTATCTGAAGTTCATCCGAATTGTGTTATCTGTTCTGTGAAAGTCTATCTGAAGTTCTGATTACGTGTGATACGTGAATTCTTTTGATGACCTTGTCTGTGAAGTAGTCTTTTGTTGTCTTAGTTGTGGCGTTAATATTTGGTTGGGTTTGATGGGAACGACTGGTTGGTTAAATACATGTTACTTATAATATTTGCTTACTAAGTGTTTCAAAGCACTTATCCCTTACTTCAATCCACAGGTGAAGAGATTTGAGCCGTGGTTTGCATCTGGAGAAATTTCTTCATCCGAGTTCAGCCCGTTGTCTTTTCTTTCTCGGGCTACGTTCAAAGGTCTCCGGATGGTCTTTGTCTTTGTAATCTAGGTCGCTCCATTGTACATATTTGTTGGTCTTTGACATGTGATCTTAGATTAATGTTAATAGGTAATGTATGTGTAAATTTATGTTATGTTTTAAAAGAATGAGTTTGATGATATGACGTTGGAGATGTGTACTCCAACGCCTACCAGGTTTTGGACACGATAAATATGTTTGTTTGAAGAAACAATGTTGTGAAAAAAAAATATTTTGACAATCCTGGTAATAGGAATGATATATTATGATCTGAGGCTTGCTAGGTTTGTGGTTTATTATATTAAGTTTGACATGATCTAGCGCCGGTCACCGACCACGAATTTGGGTCGTGACAAAAAGGCATGAAAAGGTATGAAAAGGCATGAAAAGGAAAGAAAGGCATGAAAAGGCAAGAAAAGGCAAGAAAAGGCAAGAAAACACAAGAAAAGGCATGAAAATGCAAGAAAACGCACAAAAATGCTTGAAAATGCTAGAAAAGGCATGAAAAGGCAAGAAAAGCATGAAAGGCAAGAAAATGCCATGAAAAGGCGACAAAATGCAAGAAAAGGTCTGAAAAGGCAAGAAAAGGCATGAAAAGGCATGAAAGGCAAGAAAATGCATGAAAAGGCAGGAAAAGGAAAAAAATGCAAGAAAAGGCATGAAAACGTATGAAAAGGCATGAAAAGGCATGAAAAGGAAAGAAAAGGCATGAAAATGCAAGAAAGGAAAGAAAAGGAATGAAAAGGCAAGAAAAGGGATGAAAAGCCATGAAAAGGCAAGGAAAAGGCATGAAAAGGTAAGAGAAGGCAAGAAAAGACATGAAAAGGCAAGAAAAGGCATGAAAAGGCATGAAAAGGTAAGAAAAGGCATGAAAAGGAAGAAAAGGCAAGAAAAGGCAATAAAAAACATGAAAAGGCAGGAATAGGCATAAAAAGGCAATAAAAGGTGTGAAAAGGCTTGAAAGGCAAGAAAAAAACATCAAAAGGCAGGAAAATGTATGAAAAGTTAATAAAATGTAAGAAAAGGAAGAAAAGGAATGAAAAGACAAGAAAAGGCATGAAAAGGTATGAAAAGGCAAGAAAAGGGATGAAAAGGCAAGAAAAGGCATGAAAAGGCATGAAAATGCAAGAAAAGGCATAAAAAGGTAAGAAATGGCATGAAAAGGCAAGAAAATGCAAGAAACGGTATGAAAAGGCAAGAAAAAGGAAAAAAGGCAAGAAAAAAAGAAGAAAGGCATGAAAAAGGCAAGAAAAGGCATGAATAGGTAAGAAAAGACAAGAAAAAGCACAAAAAGGCAAGAAAAGATAAGAAAAGGCATGAAAAGGCAAAAAAATGCATGAGAAGGCAAGAAAAGGCATGAAAAGGCATGAAAAGGCAAGAAAAGGCATGAAAATGCAAGAAAAGGCATGAAAAGGCATGAAAGGCATGAAAAGGCAAGATATGGCAAGGAAAAGGCAAGAAAAGGTAAGAGAAGGCATGAAAAGGAAAGAAAATGCAAGAAAAAGCATGAAAAGGCAAGAACATTCAAGGGAGGCATGAAATGGCATGAAAAGGAAAGAAAAGGCATGAAAAGGAAAGATAAGGTAAGAAAAGGCATGAAAAGGCAAGAAAAGGGAAGAAAGGGCAAGAAAAGGCATGAAAAGGGAAGAAAGGGGAAAAAAAGGCATGAAAAGGCATGAAAAGGCAAGAAAATGCAAGGAAAGGCATGAAATGGAAAGAAAAGGCAAGAAAAGGCATGAAAAGGAAAGAAAAGGTAAAAAAAGGCATGAAAAGGCAAAAAACGGCATGAAAAGGCATGAAAAGGCAAGAAAAGGCATGAAAAGGCATGAAAACACAAGAAAAGGCATGAACATAAGAAAATGCACAAAAATGCTTGAAAATGTTAGAAAAGGCATGAAAAGGCAAGAAAAGGCATGAAAAGGCATGAAAAAGCAAAAAAGGCATGAAAAGACAAGAAAAGGCTAGAAAAGGCATGAAAATGCAAGAAAAGGTATGAAAGGGCATGAAAAGGAAAGAAAACG
>OZ023197.1:8895344-9102774 GCA_963995505.1 Hypericum androsaemum
AACGCAAAGATTTTTTTTTGAAAGGAACGTAAAGAAGTTGGAGGAGAAGAAATTATGAAAAAGAAGAGCAGAACGAGTCCGAGCTGGGCCACCCCCTCACGTATGCCAAGAAAGGAGCCAAAGTGAAATCGGGCTTCAGTACCATGTCTAATAAAGTTGAAAGATGTCACTTTCAGGGCAATTTGGAACTCCCGCTTAATCAAGACTTTCGATATTCCACTTGAACAAATGCTCTAAATATGGTCCTGGAAAGATTGCATCTTGTCGAATTCTTCAAAAAGTGTTATTAGTTAAAAACAACCACCAAGTACGTAAAAAATATTGGTCTATACTGAGTAAGACGTTTTGAGTTCGAGCAGTTTGAAACACAAGAATGTTTAGATATTTTTGGGAAAATTTTGACATCATTCTAAGATTCTACCAGATTCGAATATAAATTAGTCAATCTAATATGTATATAGATACCGATTAGTTTTAACCAAAAAATCAACAACCGCCCATAGGTTGAGTACAATGTATCACTGCATATCCACTTAATTTTTACAGTTTAATTTCAAAAATTCGACTCTAATTTGCTTCAATTGTGGTGTCTTCAGTTGGCCAGCCTACAGATTTCTGTATCTAATCTAACACGACCAGAACGAGTAATTTTACTATACTCACAACATACTAATGACGATATATTTGATATATTCCGATGAAAATTTCATAAATTTTAAAAGAAAGAAAGTGAAATTTGTCATAAATCTATAATTTAATGAAATTTTATTCACCGAATACACTAATTTTAAAAGAAAGAAAGAGTGAAATTTGTCATAAATCTATAATTTTATGAAGTTTTAATCACCGAATACACCAAGTGTTGGAACCATAGTAAAATTTTCCTGAATGGATGGGAGAAATAATTAACCTCATAGCACTTTTAAAATAAAAAAAACCTCATAGCCTCCCATAAATTTTTGCTACAGAATCTGAGCTCAATCACTGGATAAATGTTGGCACACAAATGTATAACTAAGGTAATTGTTTTAGACAATTCTAAATTGTTTTGTCAGAATCCCATACTTCTTGGACCTTTTATAAATGAGATATAAGGCTTGTATATATTGTAACTCAACCAAAGGATCTCGAGTCCAAATATAAAAAATGCAACAATGTTAAATATTTGTAGACAAAATTTTATCACCATTCAAAAATCTTGTCGGAATCGAACTTGAATTAGTCGACTTGATCCAAATATCAGGCAGTATAAACCAAAAAAAATATTTTTTATATGTATGTGAGATGGAGAGTTGAAGTTAAGGACACGAGTCACCGGTGAGATGAGCCAAAACAAGCCCAAACCGGATCCAAAGCCATAGGCTCAAGCCCACTAGTTCAGTGAGGAAGGCAAGAATTAGGCATAGGGAAGAAATTGCAGGAGCCAGCAACAATTTGATCCCAAACAAAGGCAGGACCTGCACTTGTTCTATCAAAAAGTGGAAACCTTTAAAGAGCTAGGCTGTGGCATCACATAACTTATACAAGTAATCGCTAACTCGACCGTCTTTGTCGGAATCAAGGACCTACCTTCCATGGAGGAAAGATTCGAGGCAGAACTAGGCAGCGCAGACTCGAGAGTGGAGAGCAATGACCAAAACAATTTTCTCAGAAAGAACCTTCAGGTTACATGCCTGAATGTGAGGTTAATCCGGGTGGCTTCTATTTTCGCACGTTTAGGCACCGAATGCAGCCAATCCCTCTGAGTGTAGCCTTTCATTACCAAAAGAGAGCCATGCTTCAACATAAATGAATGCTGATCAACACGAGTCTTCAAGCGCTTGCTACTTGGCCCGTCTCCACGGCTGCTTTCTGGTGTCCTCACACCAGAAGACAACACAAATCAAATCAAATTCATAATTCTAATTCTGTCATAAGCAACATGAGAAATCCTAGGAGCACTCAGACTTTAACATTTACAACGACTCGGTTGCCAAAGGATGCAACCAAAAGCATCACAAGCAGTTTAACTATCAAAACGGAAACATGACAACAGAATCCAAAGCAGCCAAAGCAAAATATCAGAAGTTGGTGAAACCGGAAAGACTTCTGTGTATTGAAATTTGTGACACTCACACTAGAGGACTACGTTAAGTAGGAGAAACTGTAGAACGCGCGCAGATAAGGTTACCTTTGCTCGACCTATCAGGTCTCTTCCTCAACAAAAACTCGCGATCGCACCCGAAAGACACCGAGGCAATCTCCGGAGCCTGTCCGTATATCTTCTCGTCATCAGCATGCCAACCAACATTGTCGTTGCCGCCATTGTATCTGTTCAACAGCAGGCTGTTAAACCTACTCCCTGGCAATGCGCGGTGTACCTTCCAAGGAACAGATGGAAATCATCACAATTCCATTCTAACAAACCCGAGTTCTGCTAACCAACACTAGCCGAAGCAAGATCAATGGCGATAACAAGCTCGACCCGAGTCATCCTACCGCATCCAAGATGGCCTTGAGCGGAGGATGGTCATCCCAGGAATAAGCGTGCGGCTTGTATCCGCTGTAAACCAATTCCGGCAACCCAGGAGTTGCCACGTAGCAGGTGTCCCTTGGCTGTCACCAAAAACCATAAGCAATGAAACACATCCAAAATCCCAAAGTTCCACAACTGAGTTAACTCGGCCATCAAACACGTAGATCAACTCGGCCATCGACTAATCAGCAATAGACAGTTAAAGTAACTAACGCACTGACATTACCCTATCGCTAGTTCCGAATGTGTTGATTTCGTACCAATTGTTGTCCTCACACGCCATCCGTTTTGATTTTGGATTGGACATGAAGATTCTAATATAATATCTGATCGGAATGTGTTGATTTTGTACCAATTGTTGTTCTCACACGCCATCCGTTTTGATTTTGGTTGGACATGAAGATTCTAACATAATGTCCGATCGGGAATAAAATAAAATAAAATGATTTTATAGGGCAAGGAGACCTGGAGGCAGGAACGGCCGAAGACGCGGAGGGTGGGGCGAGACCATGGGATGTGAGCGTCGAGGTAGTGGAAGAACCTCCACGAGTCTTGGCAACCTAGAAACCTTTGGATGTAAATCACTTGGCTGCCGTTCCCGAGATCAACGACCTGTCGTCTGCTCCTCGTCGTCACTTCCACCTCCTCCTCCTCTTCCACGGCTCCGCTTGTTGATTCTTCTTCCGCCTTCTTCCTCTTCGCTAAAATTTGCATTTTATTTTCTGGCGGATTTAATTGTCTATTTTAAAAAAAAGGATTTCATGGGTGCTTTGGAATACGGTAATGAAATGTAGGGCTCTGTGAGACGGTTCAAAAGATTGTGGATATTTTTGTAAAAATTAGTATGGTGTTATTTTTTCTAAAGGTAAATCGTGATTATATCCGATAAGAATTGAACGCTATATTTTTGTTAAATTGTCAATATCTTGTACAGTTAGGATCTGATTTTGTTAATTTTTTCTTTTCATATGCCTCTCAAAGATTATGGTATCAATGAATATGGATATTGAATGCTCGCTTTAGCGACAATTGTTGAAATAACTAGGATTGTGTTATGTGAAATATTTGAGCTTTGATAATGTTAATGCTTTATTATTATTATTATTATCCCAAGCGTTTCCAGCTTTACTATATTGGTATAGAGCCACAAAAGTGGCTGCATATTGAATAATGATGTAATAATAATGTTAATGCTTTATTATTATTATTATTATCCCAAGCGTTTCCAGCTTTACTATATTGGTATAGAGCCACAAAAGTGGCTGCATATTGAATAATGATGTAATAATAATGTAAATGGAAGAGCAAAAGAAAAACAAAAGGACACTAGAAAGTCAAAAAAAATATTTCACCAATACTCCAACTAGAGCTATCATCTAATGGAGTTGGTGAGAAGCTTTAGCAATATACACAATCTCCTACCTACTCGCCCCTTCTGCTAAAACTTGTCTGCGATTTTCACAACAGCATCTGCAAGCTTGTTAAGCACATGAACTAAGCTAATCGTGAGGTCATTGCGCTGCTCGCGGTCCAATTGAAGGTTGGCGTTTTGAGCTTCGAGCTGAGCGGCTAGCATCTTACCATTTTTCTCTAACGCGTCGACCAACTGGTTTTCTAGATTGACTGCATCCTCACCCGCATCAGATGTGACTCGTCTGCGTTTCCGACCTTCGTCCGAAGCGGAACCAATATCAGGATCCAATGCCGGCTGTTTCTCGCTAGCCGCACCTGTAGAATGGCAATGAAGAAAAAAAAGAATGAGCTGAAAGCTGCAGCATGCAATAGAAGTTGTTGATCATGCCTCCTCGCACAGACAGGAATCACACCAAACTATACAAGCTACAACATACGACCGACCATCAATAAAGTTGGCATCAAAGTGTTAGAAATGATCATAATTCGGGTTCTAAACTACCCAGGAGTGATCTAAAAAAAAAACCAATACTCTACTGTCCGTATAGTGTGATCTTGGTCCATTTTATAGCTACAAACATGAAGTGTCTTCCTCAGAAGACAGAAACTATCCATCGGAGAAATGTTTTTCACTAGGAAGTGTAAGATTCACATCATGGACATCACACAAGGGGCAAACAACGCAATATTGTAAAAGTGAAGTGGCTTTCAATGGTGATCATCCAATGCCGAATTCGTAGCATGTCTTCTATCATTCTATCAATTAACAGTGTATTATCGTGGTCTTTCATGCTCGCAAATGAGCTAAAGTACAGCTGCAACCTAGTTTGAACAGACAACTAACGGCAAACCGCCATTAAGGATAAATTGCACCTAATGAGTAAAAAAGATAGAAGTAATCCCCATTTATCCTGTAATCTTATGAATGATATAAGTCGTAAGACCATCTACAAGCTCGTCATGAGAAGCATGAACAAGATCCATGTACTAACTCAACAAGAGTGACAAGCCATCATTGGGTTTTCCTGTAGTTTCGATCTCAATCCGAACTTTACATATGTTTAAACCTTTAACAAGAATATAACAATGATCAACTACCCGTGATGCGAAGCTGAAGATTACTAAGGCAAGAGACGGCTAAAAATAACTACAAGCCAAATGAAAAGCATAGAAAAAAAAAGACACCACATTTAGTGAACAAAGGGAGAAAGGACAGGGTCTAACCCTACCTGGGTGCTCTTTCCCTATCACGGGTCTGTCCCACCAGGTTCACCGTGATAGGGTTTTATCGAGGCCGACAGTTGCAACCTCGCAAGAGAAGATTCTACGCTCTTAGATTGTAATTTTCTTTACCTTATCAATATAGGGGCCTTGCCCCTCCAATTTCACTAAAAAAAGAAGAGAAACGACAAATTAGACATTGTGTTGAGTTTGTATCTACCTTGAGCTTGCCCTTGGGCTTGTGAAGATGGTGGAGTGGGTTCACACTGCTTCTGATCTGTACATTAAAAACAAACCCAAATGACACAATTTGTAATTTCTAGAAACAAAGGGTCAAGAAACCTTGCGAAGTCCAAAGGACAAAACCTAAAGAATTTAGACCACAATGTCCATTTACTTGCATCCCACGTAACCCCCAAACCCCACCCAAAAAACCAGTGTTATTAAATAGTGTTTTGCGGAAATAGCGGAACACCAAAAACCCAATATGAGAAATAGTGAATGGCGTAATGTACAAATAGCGGAAACCGCAAAGCAGCTAAAATAAATAATTATATATGACATAAAATAAATTATGATGCACATTAAAAAGAATTGCATAAACAGAAATTAAAATAAGTGATTAACATAAACTCAAAATCTCAGTAGATAAGGCATGATGCATAGTTGTATTGCTTTAAAAAGTCAAAAACATTAACTAAAAAACTGACTTAAAACTCAAAATCTCAATAGTTCAAAACAACTAATAATTCATAATTCTAACTAGTGATAAAAGATCTAATCATTATCCTCTTCCCCAACATAATCATTATCCTCATTTTCAGACAGTGAGGCATATCCTTCAACCTCTTCAATTGAATCTTCATAATCAATATTTTCAACAACTATATGTAGAGACCTAAACAGTGTAAAACACGTCTGAAAAAGTAAATATTAATAAGATATTTTCTTAATATGCTTATATTTTTGTCAATTAAGACCTACCATAATTATATTTCCTGATTAATAGCCTAACATAAAAAAACCTACAATTTCTGCTATTTTTGGTATACCCGTTATAGCGAAAATCGGAGATATTCTGATACGTAGCGAAGTTGCCATATCGTATCGACTTTCGTAGCGGCAATCCAAATTTTTATATACAATAGCAGTATACCGGATATTTAACAACACTGAAAAAAACAAGTCTATATATCAAGTAGATCGTTGAGGTATCGAGTTCGAACAAATAATCAATTACCTTAAAACTTAAAAAATAGGGAATATATTGGTAATTTCATAAAAAAACAAAAAAGGAAAAAAAACATTTCGACTCACCCGAAACAGACACACCTACCGGCGACGCATCCTTGACCATGGTCGCCGCCGGGCTCCCCCCGCCGGCGTCGTCCTGCTCGAAGTCAGAGAATATCCCGTCCTCGGCGGCGGCGCTCCTCCCGCTGTCGAAGACAGCCGCCGGAGAAGCCGTCTCCGGCGGAGCGCAGGCGCCGTCGAGGATGTCGTAGACCTCGCGGTCGAAGAACCCCGGGAGGCGGCGCTCGCGGCGGAGGTCGTTCCTCATGACCCAAAACGACTCCGTACCCTCCTTGACCTGCGACTCCCACTCCTTGATCTTCTTGTAGTCCCCGGAGAGGTTGCTCCACCGCTTCCGGCACTGGACCGGGCCCCGGTTCACCCCGTGCCGGCTGCAGTAGGCCGACACGGCGGCCCACTTCGGCTCCTGGGCCGGGCCCAGCCCCGGCCCCACCCTTCCCCGCCTCCCCCGCCCCTCCGCCTCCCGCTTCCCCTGTATTAGCACCAGGATCTCCTGCCGCGTCCACCGCGGCAGCCGCGGCGCCTTGTCGCCGCCGTTAACCTCCTCCTCGACCGCGTCGTTTACGTCGACGGCGGTCCTCCGGTCTGGTTTGGCCATGTAATTAGGGAGGGGGATTAGGGGGAAGGGGAGTTTAGAGGATTGGGGTTTAGATGTTTAATTCTTTTTTTATTAAAAATATTAAAGGGAAAAGGAGGTCACGTGACTTAACGGCGGGGGAGGACTAGGAGTAACGGTGTTCTGTGTGTGTTCCGTTACGGCGTTTACGGGAGAGGGAGGAAGGTCTTGGTCTCCTCCTCTCATTGAGAGATGGTGGGGAAGAAGGGTGAAGGGAAAAAGTCCTAGGAGAAATATTGTGAGGTTTTCAAGGGTATTTTAGCCCTCATTTTGTCTTAAAATGTAAAATGGATGATTTTTTTTTCTTTATAACATTTTTCCCCAAAAACTAGCAACATTAAATTTTAATACAATTTTTGTTTATACTATTCGGTATACGAACAACTAATGGATTGATTAATCCAGTTCGAGTAAGGTATGACTTTTAAAATGTGACACTGCCCTCCCTATCTACATGTATTTAAAAAAAATTAATACTATTTTATTTATATGTTTGGTGATTTTATCCTTGATAATAATTAGATGCTCAAATTTTGTCCTAATGACGTAAAAAAGATGCATACCTCTCACATAGTTAAATCTTCCTACGCCTATATTAATAGGCCAAATGGCATTTGGCACTGATTTGTTACATTGGTATTGGTTGAAGGTTCTTGTTTTAATCAAGTTTTTTTTGGTGCTAACTTGAGATTATTTTATACAATCTTGTGCAACTCAACTCAACTAGCAAATCAGCTAATAATTAGAACTCGAATTTAGATATTTTTTTAATAAAAAAATGAGTTTGCTACCTTTGTCATACTTCTCAATTCTAAATTGGATTAATAAATTAGCCAAATAAGTGTTTAGATTCAAGAAAGTTTTGGAAAAAAAATATACATTCATCTTTTTTGTTTTGTATTTTTACTTATGGAGTGGTTAGATGATTTTCTTGTAAAGTTACACTTTATCATTTGTCTGACTTTTCTTTAATATAAAATTTGTGATCTGACTTTGATTGTTAGGTGATTTTCTTAATTTCTAGTAATCAATTAACTTGGCACTTCTCACCAGCAGCTTAACATTATTGGTTTATGACGTTGACTGCAGCTTTTGATATATGATTAAGATTATTTAATTGGGATTAATTTGGTTTACTTGTTTGATTCTTAAATATCTCAAAGGGCAGCCCTAATAGCTTCTCAATTGGCTCTAACAACACAAAAGTCCCCCAAAATGGGTCATTTTCTCACCTTGGAGGAGTGCGATTTTTAACGCGTTTCTTGGGCCATCTGTATCCTTACACTTTATCTCTCAAATAGACGTCCAATATATTTTTGTTACTTGACAAAAAAAGTTTTTTTTGTTAGACGACCTATTTGATATCGGAATACTCATTGAACTAACTAAATTAAAGGTTAGAGTCATTGGGAACGCAGCAGTGTTAAATACTTGTTGGGAGAGCTTTGTTACCTTTCAAAAGTCCTACCCGGCTCGAACTTGAATTAGTCGGCCCAGTGGACCGGATACCAAGTAGTTCTAAACTAACTAAATTAAATTTGAGTCGGATATCACTTTTGAAATGTGCCAAAATTATTTCAACAAATATTTAAAACTACTATGTTACCAAGATTTCGAACTCGAGATCTTTTGTTTAATATAGAACAAATTTGCCACAAGATGATTTAATTACTTGTTGACATTATCTGTTTCTATTTATATAAACATGTTCATTTTTGCGACTCAGTGGGGATGTTTTTTCTATGATGAATGTTTGAGTAGGATTAAGAGTTAGTAAGAAGAATTTTAATCGGTTCGATAAATATGTGAATACCATATAGTTTCAACGGTTTTAATTGAATCAAAGCTCCTTGAGACATGGGCTAGATCGTCCATATCACAAATTATTAGATTAGATGAATGTTGCTACAAACATTTACAAAAAAATGAAATTAAGGGCTATACCCTACCACTAAAAAATTTGGGTTCACTAATCTTTCTTTCTCCTCACGACCATTCTTTTCACCCTTAATCATTTGCCTTAATCTTAGCCTTATGGCTAATGCGTGATTGTGGCCCCTCCATTAAGGCATCCTCTTTTGTTGTTTAGAATTTGGACAATTTTTTTTTTCAAGATGAGAATACCCTTAGCCCTACCCTTAGGTGGTGGCTATTTAATTTTTAATCTCCATTCCACCTAAAATCATGATATTTAATGGATAGCATAATACAAATTTAAATTAAGTCAATTATAAAGGGTTACATTTTTTGGGTAATCTCATCTGATATCCGGACATTCATTGAACTGATTAATCGAGATATGAACTTAGTAGGACATTTGAAATGTGACAAACTACTTTCAACAAGTACTTAATGTTACTACGTTTTTACAAATTTGAACTTTAGATCTATTAGTTAAACTAAAATAATTTTGATAATTTTATTTTTTGAGAAGAAATTCTGATGAAGTTGTTGCCCGTATCCTCGAGACTACATTAGTAAATAGTAATGGCACGAGAACACATCTTTCATGAGCAGTGTGATTATGACAAAAAACAGAATTGAGCAAGAATGGTAAAGAGGGTTAGGAAGGGGTCCCCACAATCTCCGTATGATACTGTGGGGACCAGATCCAAGATTATGGCCTTCTATTCTCAAGGTATTATAGTGCAATTAAGGGAGGCCAAGCCCACTAAACCCAATTAGCTGGCCTTTTATTAGTGGGTATCTCGGGGCGCTGACTGGTCGTTGAAATTTCCCAACCGCTGATTTTATTTTTTGTTAGCTAGATAATGTTTCAAGATTTTTTAACAATTGTGGACGACTTTAGTAGCATTGCCTGGACTTATTTTTTAGTATATATTGGAATTTGCACGGTTGTTAATAACGTTTTACAATATGATTGCGGGTCAATTTGATAAAAGAGAGTAATATACTCTAGAACAATTAATAGAATTGAATTTCGTTCAAATGACATGTTAGTATATTATGACGATGATGACATCAATTTTCAAATTCCACGTGCATATACACCACAACAAAATAATATAAACCACAATAAAATAGTACGAACCAAAATGGACAGCTCATTGCTCCTCTAGTCAGCGATTCACATACCCCAGACCATGTTTCCGAGCTCGCCTCATACCAGCTACGGACCCCGCTACTGAAATATCTATCAATCCGGCAGTTTCGGAAGTGCCTATTCGTCGATCACGAAGATAGAAGTTACCGTTGTGAAAATTTTCATAGTTTATCATCTTTAACATGCAATATTTGGATAGATGATCTTCCTATAAATTAGCACATGCATATAAAAGTCACATTGGCTTATATGGTCAAATTCGATGTTAGAACTAAATTCAAGTCACATTGCTGCCACAGTTTCTTCTATCAGGTTCAGTTCAATACCAACAACATATACAAATTCACATGCAAGGTTATATGAAGGAGATTGTGAAGGAATTTGTACCTTGGCCATGAGAAGTTCTGCATGTCAAGGTACTCATACTCCCAACTCTCAGCAACGATGAGTTTTCTCCTTGGCTTTGGTTGTACTGGGGCATCTCAAACTGGAAGACAAAAGGGGAGCAAAAGAGGCTTCTCAGCTTCCCAAGTATTTGGTATTCTGTTGGTGATGGATAAAATATAAACCGGCAGCAGTCCCACGTGTCTTTTCTTTTTTGGATGTTTACACTAAGGGATTGTAATGGGCTGCGGATTGTAATGGGCTGCGGATTGTAGGATGTAAATACTATATATTTTTTAATAAACTCTACTTATAAAAAAAATCCAATTGTCCTCGCGAATGTTTTTTTTATAAGGGTGGCGCGAAAGCTATATTAATATAAACAGATTACAATACGAGAAAAAGAAATACAAAGACAAATAACGATAACACCAAACAGAAAAAGAAAACCAAACAGCAGTTCACAAGGTGGGATGGGTGGAAGCGATGGGCGGTCGAGAAGCTACGAGAATTAACGACCAAAGCAGAATTCTGCCGAGACAAACAATGGCTAAAAGCCACAAGATTACATCATAAACTTAACCTCGTAGGCATTTGAACGCATACAAGATGCATGCAAATGAGAGTTAAATTCGAACGAGTTCAACCGAAACAAGATTCTCCACCAGAAAAGTTTTCATGATTCATAAGAATATCAGATCTAGCCTAAGCTGATCTAAGCAAAACTTCACACAACATAACCAAAAAAAAATGCCCAACAAGAACAACCAACAAAAGGGTTCTCGGCATCCTACCTAAGCAAATAGACAAAAATATAACAACAATAAAAATATAACACATCAGTAGCCATAAATAGAAAATAGACAAAACATTAAATATAGAAATGGATAGGAGCGGTGTGAACTAAACGAAAATGAACTCATTTGACAAGTCTGAACATTTTTTCTTTTACAATATTACTTCAGTCAATACCCGTAAATGACAGTTATGTCTGAAATATTTAAGTTATTTAATTTGACTATCTATATCAACAATGTATTTTTTTGGGAGAACTCTAAGGTTATACGAGTTTGGCCGAGAGTAGGATCAGGATGAGTGACCTCTGGTAAATTTCTGGAATGCGTGTGAATAAATACAAAATACGCTGAAAAAAATATATGTGTTGATCTGTAGAGACAGTCAGTCAGATCACATGACATTACATAAATTACTTGATATTTAATATATTAATAAAATAATAATCCATCTTCAAATATAATATTATTTTAGTCGGAAATCACTTAAAACTCCTTTATTATATTATATTATATACTACCCGCATCACGAAGTGCAACGTAGTACTTCATGCAACCACCGATACTGAAGACCACGAGGAGAAACACCAACCACATGCAGACAGAGAACCTCTTTGACTTTGTAATTGACGTCGACAATGATTCACTTCTTTTTCTTTCTAACTGAAGCATTTATAAACAGACACATTTCTTTAAAGACGCACAAAAAAAACATAAAGAAGAAAGAACGAGAAGATCTACGAACTTTCCCAAATTAATAGGGATATGGCTCGAGATCTGCCCAAAATAGCATCAGTTAGGGCTTGTCGGGTCATGATCCTTGGGGTAGTTTTGTTATTGAGTGTATTGGAGCCATGTCAAGGGAATGCTAATGGATACGTCGAGCCAGAGAACTGTAAGCGACTCGAGTGCCCTCAATACCAAGTGGTTCTTAGCTTGAAGGAGTGTGAGATTAGGAGTTACAAATTGGCCAATTGGGTCGCCACTTCGCCTATCCACTCTGACTCCTATACTGATGCTGTTAGCCAAGGATTTAGCAGGTAAGCTATCCACCACCTATTCTAGTTGTGCAATTTCTCGGTATTCGGAGTCTGTCGAACCCTATTTTAGAAAAAGGTTTGAACCAATACTTTTTAATTGAATCTAACTCCCATATGTAATTCTTTAATGATTGAATTTTCTAATGAAAAATATGCACAGCTGAGGATTTTCTTTTGTTGGGATGGCGAGAAATAGGAAAGACTTATTTCCTATTCCTATTCCTATTCTGACTAGGTTTTGGACTCATAATCTGACCTAGATAGGTTACTTGTACACCAAGAGTTTGTCTCTATATAAAGGCATGTTACCCTAAGGTTTTGTATGGCTTTGTGGCTCGGAAACTCATAATTAAAAGTTATCATTTCTCTCCGTGGACGTAGGCATTAGGCCGAACCACGTAATTCTCTTATTCCGTGTTCTTTGTGCGATCTTGTTCTCTAGTTGCTGAATTTCTAACAAGTGGTATTAAAGCTAAGGTTGAAGGATGTCGGACGGCACGAGGTTTGCTCTTGTGAAGTTCGATGGTTCATTGAATTTCAGGTTATGGCAAAGACGTGTCAAAGATCTCCTCGTGCAATAAGGGATGGTTATCGCGCTCTCAGAGAAGAAGTCCGAGAAGATGGAGGAGAAAGAGCGGGAAGAGTTGGAGGCCAAGGCGGTAGCGAAGATTCGCTTGTGCTTGGCGGATGATGAGGAGCCACCAGCTGGGTTGTGGAAGAGGATCCAGGTCAGACTCAAAGAAGTTCAATGGAAGCGGCTTCAAGTGCTGAGAAGGGCACATGAAGGAGACTATCCAGGACAAACTAGGGATCAAGACAACGAGGAGGGATCGGCATCCACAACCATGGCCACATATTCAGACAGGTCGGATGGTGACTGACTTTCTGTCTTATCAAATCCAATGCATCCTGGTAATCTCTTTTCATTAGGGACCTTAGATTATAACAGTGATAGTTGAAAGGAAGGATTTTTACCCCTCTTTGCAATAATGAGTAAGTACGGGATTGTCGTCCCACAAGGACTAAGCTAGTCCGCAAATTCGACTTCACCACTAGTTTAGGACTCAAAGAAATGGAGGTGTCAATTTCAAACACAATATGCTACTTAAAATGAAATTGCAACTAAACAAGATGATGGTTTAAACAATTAAAACAAGAGTGAGCTTGGTACCAATGACAACCTAAATAACCAAATGGCATATGGGGTTTATTGAGTTCGTATTATGGTCCGGATGTTTCGAAGACAACTAATCAACGCTCTCGCGACAAATTAGTCTAAATTGATTCTTAACTAGACTTTGATGAACTAACCACGCTCTCGCGACAAATTAGCCATCTAATCTAACTAATCACCAACTAGAATCTCCATCCTTTGGACAACTAGTCACCTAAGGTGATCTCTCAACAATAGGTTCCTACTCAACTAGTTAAATGGTCCGTCAATCCTAACCCCTCTCGGCGATTAACATTAACTTTGTTCATAATCAAGGTGATCAATCTAGATTAGGCATTAAACACATTAACTAGCACATAAACCTTAGCATTTTAACCCCACAAAACCATAGGTCAAGTAGGTGCCATCAAGGCACCAAACTCACTAATCAACTACTCACACATGTTCATAATACAACTCAAATCATCCATTGAACAAGGGTAATGAAACATGAACATAAAGGAAGAGTTTAGGAAAGCTCAATGGTTCTTCAAGAGATCCATCCTAATTCCTTCTTCAAGGCCACGTTCTTCTTCTCTTCTCCTCTCCTCTTCTCTTGGTTGGCAGCCACGTTCTTCTTGCTCTCCTCTTCAATGGTGAGCCACGTTTTTTGCTTGGGAGGAAGAGGAAGAGGCAGCCACGGATTTGGTTCTTGGAGGAAGGAGAGAAATGTTTGAATGAATGGTGTAGTCAAAAGTATGGAGAAGTGGAGTGGGAGATAGTGGAAGGCAAAGTGGAGTAGTGGGAGACAAAGGAAGGTAGTGGAGTATGGAGAATTTTGTAGTGGAATTCCAGCCCAAAGGTGGTGAGATGGCAGCCAAGAAAACGTCCCGGCAAATTCCGGAATGGTCCCAGAATTTTAGCCAATTTCGGTCAGGCGAGTTCTCCGATTTAGAGCTTGCATTCATGAGCATTTTTGGCCCTCTTAGACTTCGAATCTAAAGAAGACCAAAGAAACAAAGTTGTAGCCCCGGATGTCTTCTTTCCAGAACCACCTCACTCGTCTCCATTGGACTTCGAATGCGAAAGTTATCGGTATTTAAGTCCCTCGAGGTCAGTTAGCCCAATGTCGTCGCCTTCCCGATCGTGCACCAATCCGCAAGGCTGATCCGATCGTCGTTGACGCGCTCCAAAATACACCATTCTCCTCCCCGCATCACCTTTCATCCTCCTAGAAGTAAACAAGAACAAAACTCAATGAAAATCACAATAACTACACTAAAACGTTCGAAGAACAATAAATAACGATACGACGATATAAAACACACAACAACACTAGAAATAATAGAAAATCAACACTAAAACATACATAGATGATAGAGTGTTTTGACACTCATCACACCCCCACACTTGAATCATTGCTTGTCCTCAAGCAATACTCATACAAAGACAATCACAAACACAATCACATATGAAAGAAAACATGAAAAGGACAAGACTAGGCATGATCAATTCACAATTTAACTCCCCTCAAAATTTCAAACTCATATCAAAAGTATTATCACACAACCTAGCTAGTACATCAACTCAAACACAAAGAGTAACAACCGGTAGACACCTCACCACTCGATGGTTTAATCAAGTGTTATCACTATGTAAAAGACACTAGAAGGTTAACCACTCAGAGGTTCGGAAATTTTAGCTCACGATTTGTAAGTAGCCAACTTCCTATCTCTCGCATACATGATCGATGTGTTTCAAAGTATCCTACGTCCTACTCAACAGTGTCTCAAAGTCATGTGGTTGCTCGTGAACCAGGAGCGTTCAATCGGGTTATAATGGGGCTAAGGTAAAGGTGAGGAAATATGTATGGATAGTAGATAAACCACCCAATCTGAGGACATGTTACAAAAGTACTCTAGTCACTCGTCTATTCTAAACATCTTCACCATAAGTTGCTAAAGCACATTCCCAAAATTCACCCATTTCCTAAGACCGTGTAGCACGAGTTATGCCAATTATTAATGCCTTATTCAACATTCACTTTTTCTTTTTCTTTTCTTTTCTTCTTTTTTTTTCTTTTTTTTTCCTTTTTTTTCTTTCTACAAATACAAACACAAACACAAACTTGGCATTTTCTAGGCATAAACTCGGCTTCTTTGCATGGCCTCTCTATTACCCAAATTCCCAAAGAATTAACCCATAAGAACACTAAGCTACCAACTAAACCCAATACATATCATTTCCCCAAAAAAAATGTAAACTTATGTGTCCTCGGATCGGATGACCAAAGGTCGGGAAGATGGTGGATATAAGGCTTAGAGTTGGTATACATATAATATGATCAATGAATGGCTAGGCTCAATGGGTTAAAGCAATGGATATAAAGGTTCTTGGCTCTAAAGCTCTAGGCTCAAATTCAAAGGATTAGCTCCCGTCATTCACTAACGCCACACAACCAAGACCATGTCAAGTACTAGTAGGATACCTCGATCAACCGAACTCATGTAGGCACCTCATGAATAAATGAAGACAGTTGTCTCCTCCTTCGGCTCAAAGTTCCTCACAAGGTCACTCATCAACCCTCTAGTCTAATCCACATAGTGAGACCACTAGTCTAAACAACCGAGGGTGAGGTTTCTACAAGTTCTTAGGCCTTGTGCTCGAGTTCATTTCCTAACTAGGTATGTGGTAAGCTTCTAACACGAGTTAAAGAATTTTGAAGGGGGTCAAATTTTGAAATTTCATGCCAAATCATTGCCTGAACAAGACAAACCATATCTAAACATACAAAAGGATTCCTAAGTGGAACCACACCCCCACACTTGAAGAACACCTTGTCCTCAAGGTGTAGGGAGCACATATACATCTAAACAGTTGAACTATACTAACAAATGCAATAAGAATCAAGCAAGAACATCAATCAAACAAACATGAAGAACAAGACATCACAAAGACATAAAGCAAACTCAAGACATCACGAAGACAAGAAAATAACTAAAGAAAAATAAAGTGCTAGGAAACTCCTCTTAATCTTGAGTTGGAGATGTTGGTGGCGGTGGAATGTCGAATCTGGTTCACTCGATCAGTTGCGTGGATTGTGAGGATTTAGGAGGTAGGGTTCTAATAAGTTTAGTTAGAAACGATTTCAGACCCCTTCCACCCTGAACTAGAAGAAGTCATCAACTACAAAGTTGTCGACCTATCTCTTAGCTTTCCATAGCAACAAGAATCACCCCAATCCGAGTCTCGAGCACCAAGATATGGCCTTTTTACTGCAGGGGGGGTTTTTACGTCACCCGGCGGCCGCCGGATTGGCTAGCGGCCGCCACGAACGGGGGCCATTTTTTCGTCCGGCGGCCGCCGGGTTGGCTGGCGGCCGCCGGCCTCTTCTTCTGAATTTTGGATGGGCCCCCCCCTCGTGGCCTTTGTTGAGCATCCAACTGTCCGAATCACCTTCAAAATGCAAGAGATCCCATAAGCATGAAACTAACACTTCAAAGTCATACTAGAATAAGAACAAACATAAAAGAAACACACACATAAAGACTATGAAAATATAAAGACAATACAAAAACACATGCTAAGTTATAGTCGTTAGCTTGACTTTACTCCCCTGGTTCATGCATAGGAGGGTGAAGTGACGGAGTGCACTTCCGCTTGCCGTTCCATATTATCACCAAGGTACGTCTTGCACCTTTGGCCATTCACCTTGAATACTACTCCTCCATTAATTCTTTCCAACTTGAGGGTTCCAAATGGAAAAACCTTTACCACCTTGAAAGGTCCACTCCACTTGGACTTATGTTTTCCCGGAAAAAGTTTCAAACGGGAGTTATAGAGTAGCACTTGATCACCCTTCTTGAACTCTTTCTTCACGATGTGGGCATCATGTGATCTTTTGGTCTTCTCCTTCTTAAGCCTTTCCACTTCCTGCTTGGCTTCCTCGTTCAAGAATGCATATCGTAAATGGGAGGGTAGCTCTTTTAACTCCAAGCTTGGAGCCTTAATAATGGAAGGTGGAGGAGGACACTTCAAATCACGCTCCAAATCCTCATGGAGACCTTTTTTATAAGTTTCTCCCATGAACTCTTCCAAGTCATCCTCTTTTTGTTCCCCATTATTCTTTTCATCTATTCCATCTTTAATCTTCAATGCGCTCTCCTTGCCCAATTTAAGGACACCATCATCAACCATATCAAGCTTCATGCACATGCCTTCGTCGAGAGGGTGGCTCATTGCATTGGACATCTTGAACTCTACTTTCTCCTCCCCTATTCGGAGGACCAATCTTCCTTCATGTACGTCCACCAAGGCACGTGCCGTGTTGAGAAACGGTCGGCCAAGAATTAGTGGACAACTCTTGTCCTCTTCGAAATCCAATACCACAAAGTCCACGGGGAAGATAAACTTATCAATCTTCAACAAGACATCCTCCACAACCCCGAATGGCTTCTTTATGGTTTGGTCCGCCAATTGGAGACGCATAGAAGTAGGTTTCACCTCACTTAAGCCAAGTCTTCTCATAATAGACAAAGGCATCAAATTAATGCTAGCGCCTAAATCACATAAGCACTTGGGAAACTCAACATCACCAACTCTACCAGGAATAGTGAAACTCCCCGGGTCCTTTAGCTTTGTCGGGAGCTCCTTAGAGATGAGAGAGCTACACTTCTCCGTGAGGGCTACCGTCTCTCCATCTTTCCACTTCCTCTTCTTCGTGATGAGTTCCTTGAGAAACTTCGAGTATTACGGTAATTGATCCAACATCTCAAGAAAAGAAACACTGATCTGGATGTTCTTCATCTTTTCCATGAAGCCAATAAACTTGTCATCCATCACATTCTTCTTCTTCACTCTTTGAGGGAATGGTAGTCGAGGAGCTTTAGGTGGTGGTGGCACGTAGACTTCTTCTTCAGCACTCTCAACTGGGTGACTTCTCTCTCTCTCTGCCTCTACTTCTTTTTTCCCCTCAATGGCTTCCATAGGATCGTCATTGTTCTTCCGGGTTGCCTCTTGAGAAGCTATTTCCTTGCCACTCCTCAAAGAAATTGCACACACATTTCCTCGAGGATTAGCCTCCGTGGAGCTTGGAAGAGAACCGGACGCTCTGTGGGCACTTGCACTTGCTATTTGCCCAAGTTGCCTCTCTATATTATGCATGGCGGTTGCTTGACCTTTGAGGATTTGTTCAAAGCTATCTTGCCTTGATGCTTGTTGTTGTATGGCAGCCAAAATTTGGCCTTGTTGGCTAACCACCCCTCCAACGTCTTGCATAAATTTTTCCATCTTTTCAAACCTCTCCTCAATAGCTCCCATCCGATCCATCAAAGAGCAACGTGGTTGGAAACCCGGAGGAGATCCTTGTTGGGTATTGCGAAGAGGAAGTCCCTTATCCGGAACAATTGCCATGCTATCTCCACTACTTCCTCCGGTACCTCTCCAAGAGAAGTTCGGGTGATTTCTCCAACCGGGATTGTAAGTGGAGGAATATGGGTTATTTCCCATCCTATTTGCTCCTTGCCCTTGGCCACCCACGAAATTTACTTGCTCCATAGACGAGCCCAACATGGCACACTTATTCATGTCATGGCCAACATTGCCACAAACTTCACAACTTGTTTGCACACTCGCCACATTGCTTTTGTTCAAGCTTAGTTCCTTCACTTGCTTTGCTAATAAAGCCAATTGAGCTTGAATTGAGGAGGCAATGTCAACATCAATCACTTCTACTTGCTCCTTTCTCGGTTGCCTAGCTCTCTCATTAGCCATAAGCATGTTTGTAATTGCCAACTGCTGCAAGATGTGGTAGGCTTCATCTTTCTCCTTTCTTAAGAATGATCCATTTGCGGCGGCATCAACCGTGCCCCTTGTAGATGATCCCAGGCTAAAGTAGAAGGTGTGGAGTAGAGACTCCTCTGTCAAATTGTGATGTGGGCAACTCCTTTGTAGTCCCTTGAATCTTTCCCAAGCTTCACTCAAGGTCTCATTTTCAAATTGTTGAAAGTTGTTGATCTCCTTTCTGAGCCTATTTGTCTTTGCGTAGGGGAAAAACTTTTCAAGGAAGGCATTGGCTAACTCCTCCCACGTGGAAATCTCCGTATCGACCAATTGCTTGTACCACATTTTAGCTTGGTCCTTTAAAGTAAATGGAAACAATCTAAGCTTCACGGCATCATCGGTAGCTCCGTCGAACTTGACAGTGTCGGCTATCTCCAAGAAGTTACCAATATGGTCATTGGGGTCTTCATTCGGCAACCCATAGAATTGAACCGAAGATTGGAGCATGTTTATCACGGCCGGCTTGATCTCAAAATTGTTAGCTTGGATACTCGGCCTTGGTACTCCGGTCATTGCTCCCCTCAAGGTGGGCTTATAGGAATCCAAGAGAGTCCTTCGAGGAGCTCGATCTCCATGAGCATCGTCCCTTGGATGAGCTTGTTGGTTCATCCTTTCTTGAGTTCTTCTTTCTTGTCGCAATGTCCTCTCCAAATATCCAATGTCCTCTTCGATTTCCACCGAAAAGTTGTTGGTGGAACGAGTGAGGGGCATGCGACAAACAAGTACCTTGCAAAACAAGAAACAAAGGTACTAAGTAACAAAAACCAAGTAAACAAAAATAAATGTCCTAATCCAAGTTCGTAAGCCAAATTAAGCGTCTAGTACTTAATCCCCGGCAACGGCGCCAATTGAAAGTAAGGATTTTCACCCCTCTTTGCAATAATGAGTAAGTACGGGATTGTCGTCCCACAAGGACTAAGCTAGTCCGCAAATTCGACTTCACCACTAGTTTAGGACTCAAAGAAATGGAGGTGTCAATTTCAAACACAATATGCTACTTAAAATGAAATTGCAACTAAACAAGATGATGGTTTAAACAATTAAAACAAGAGTGAGCTTGGTACCAATGACAACCTAAATAACCAAATGGCATATGGGGTTTATTGAGTTCGTATTATGGTCCGGATGTTTCGAAGACAACTAATCAACGCTCTCGCGACAAATTAGTCTAAATTGATTCTTAACTAGACTTTGATGAACTAACCACGCTCTCGCGACAAATTAGCCATCTAATCTAACTAATCACCAACTAGAATCTCCATCCTTTGGACAACTAGTCACCTAAGGTGATCTCTCAACAATAGGTTCCTACTCAACTAGTTAAATGGTCCGTCAATCCTAACCCCTCTCGGCGATTAACATTAACTTTGTTCATAATCAAGGTGATCAATCTAGATTAGGCATTAAACACATTAACTAGCACATAAACCTTAGCATTTTAACCCCACAAAACCATAGGTCAAGTAGGTGCCATCAAGGCACCAAACTCACTAATCAACTACTCACACATGTTCATAATACAACTCAAATCATCCATTGAACAAGGGTAATGAAACATGAACATAAAGGAAGAGTTTAGGAAAGCTCAATGGTTCTTCAAGAGATCCATCCTAATTCCTTCTTCAAGGCCACGTTCTTCTTCTCTTCTCCTCTCCTCTTCTCTTGGTTGGCAGCCACGTTCTTCTTGCTCTCCTCTTCAATGGTGAGCCACGTTTTTTGCTTGGGAGGAAGAGGAAGAGGCAGCCACGGATTTGGTTCTTGGAGGAAGGAGAGAAATGTTTGAATGAATGGTGTAGTCAAAAGTATGGAGAAGTGGAGTGGGAGATAGTGGAAGGCAAAGTGGAGTAGTGGGAGACAAAGGAAGGTAGTGGAGTATGGAGAATTTTGTAGTGGAATTCCAGCCCAAAGGTGGTGAGATGGCAGCCAAGAAAACGTCCCGGCAAATTCCGGAATGGTCCCAGAATTTTAGCCAATTTCGGTCAGGCGAGTTCTCCGATTTAGAGCTTGCATTCATGAGCATTTTTGGCCCTCTTAGACTTCGAATCTGAAGAAGACCAAAGAAACAAAGTTGTAGCCCCGGATGTCTTCTTTCCAGAACCACCTCACTCGTCTCCATTGGACTTCGAATGCGAAAGTTATCGGTATTTAAGTCCCTCGAGGTCAGTTAGCCCAATGTCGTCGCCTTCCCGATCGTGCACCAATCCGCAAGGCTGATCCGATCGTCGTTGACGCGCTCCAAAATACACCATTCTCCTCCCCGCATCACCTTTCATCCTCCTAGAAGTAAACAAGAACAAAACTCAATGAAAATCACAATAACTACACTAAAACGTTCGAAGAACAATAAATAACGATACGACGATATAAAACACACAACAACACTAGAAACAATAGAAAATCAACACTAAAACATACATAGATGATAGAGTGTTTTGACACTCATCACACCCCCACACTTGAATCATTGCTTGTCCTCAAGCAATACTCATACAAAGACAATCACAAACACAATCACATATGAAAGAAAACATGAAAAGGACAAGACTAGGCATGATCAATTCACAATTTAACTCCCCTCAAAATTTCAAACTCATATCAAAAGTATTATCACACAACCTAGCTAGTACATCAACTCAAACACAAAGAGTAACAACCGGTAGACACCTCACCACTCGATGGTTTAATCAAGTGTTATCACTATGTAAAAGACACTAGAAGGTTAACCACTCAGAGGTTCGGAAATTTTAGCTCACGATTTGTAAGTAGCCAACTTCCTATCTCTCGCATACATGATCGATGTGTTTCAAAGTATCCTACGTCCTACTCAACAGTGTCTCAAAGTCATGTGGTTGCTCGTGAACCAGGAGCTTTCAATCGGGTTATAATGGGGCTAAGGTAAAGGTGAGGAAATATGTATGGATAGTAGATAAACCACCCAATCTGAGGACATGTTACAAAAGTACTCTAGTCACTCGTCTATTCTAAACATCTTCACCATAAGTTGCTAAAGCACATTCCCAAAATTCACCCATTTCCTAAGACCGTGTAGCACGAGTTATGCCAATTATTAATGCCTTATTCAACATTCACTTTTTCTTTTTCTTTTCTTTTCTTCTTTTTTTTTCTTTTTTTTTCCTTTTTTTTCTTTCTACAAATACAAACACAAACACAAACTTGGCATTTTCTAGGCATAAACTCGGCTTCTTTGCATGGCCTCTCTATTACCCAAATTCCCAAAGAATTAACCCATAAGAACACTAAGCTACCAACTAAACCCAATACATATCATTTCCCCAAAAAAAATGTAAACTTATGTGTCCTCGGATCGGATGACCAAAGGTCGGGAAGATGGTGGATATAAGGCTTAGAGTTGGTATACATATAATATGATCAATGAATGGCTAGGCTCAATGGGTTAAAGCAATGGATATAAAGGTTCTTGGCTCTAAAGCTCTAGGCTCAAATTCAAAGGATTAGCTCCCGTCATTCACTAACGCCACACAACCAAGACCATGTCAAGTACTAGTAGGATACCTCGATCAACCGAACTCATGTAGGCACCTCATGAATAAATGAAGACAGTTGTCTCCTCCTTCGGCTCAAAGTTCCTCACAAGGTCACTCATCAACCCTCTAGTCTAATCCACATAGTGAGACCACTAGTCTAAACAACCGAGGGTGAGGTTTCTACAAGTTCTTAGGCCTTGTGCTCGAGTTCATTTCCTAACTAGGTATGTGGTAAGCTTCTAACACGAGTTAAAGAATTTTGAAGGGGGTCAAATTTTGAAATTTCATGCCAAATCATTGCCTGAACAAGACAAACCATATCTAAACATACAAAAGGATTCCTAAGTGGAACCACACCCCCACACTTGAAGAACACCTTGTCCTCAAGGTGTAGGGAGCACATATACATCTAAACAGTTGAACTATACTAACAAATGCAATAAGAATCAAGCAAGAACATCAATCAAACAAACATGAAGAACAAGACATCACAAAGACATAAAGCAAACTCAAGACATCACGAAGACAAGAAAATAACTAAAGAAAAATAAAGTGCTAGGAAACTCCTCTTAATCTTGAGTTGGAGATGTTGGTGGCGGTGGAATGTCGAATCTGGTTCACTCGATCAGTTGCGTGGATTGTGAGGATTTAGGAGGTAGGGTTCTAATAAGTTTAGTTAGAAACGATTTCAGACCCCTTCCACCCTGAACTAGAAGAAGTCATCAACTACAAAGTTGTCGACCTATCTCTTAGCTTTCCATAGCAACAAGAATCACCCCAATCCGAGTCTCGAGCACCAAGATATGGCCTTTTTACTGCAGGGGGGGTTTTTACGTCACCCGGCGGCCGCCGGATTGGCTAGCGGCCGCCACGAACGGGGGCCATTTTTTCGTCCGGCGGCCGCCGGGTTGGCTGGCGGCCGCCGGCCTCTTCTTCTGAATTTTGGATGGGCCCCCCCCTCGTGGCCTTTGTTGAGCATCCAACTGTCCGAATCACCTTCAAAATGCAAGAGATCCCATAAGCATGAAACTAACACTTCAAAGTCATACTAGAATAAGAACAAACATAAAAGAAACACACACATAAAGACTATGAAAATATAAAGACAATACAAAAACACATGCTAAGTTATAGTCGTTAGCTTGACTTTACTCCCCTGGTTCATGCATAGGAGGGTGAAGTGACGGAGTGCACTTCCGCTTGCCGTTCCATATTATCACCAAGGTACGTCTTGCACCTTTGGCCATTCACCTTGAATACTACTCCTCCATTAATTCTTTCCAACTTGAGGGTTCCAAATGGAAAAACCTTTACCACCTTGAAAGGTCCACTCCACTTGGACTTATGTTTTCCCGGAAAAAGTTTCAAACGGGAGTTATAGAGTAGCACTTGATCACCCTTCTTGAACTCTTTCTTCACGATGTGGGCATCATGTGATCTTTTGGTCTTCTCCTTCTTAAGCCTTTCCACTTCCTGCTTGGCTTCCTCGTTCAAGAATGCATATCGTAAATGGGAGGGTAGCTCTTTTAACTCCAAGCTTGGAGCCTTAATAATGGAAGGTGGAGGAGGACACTTCAAATCACGCTCCAAATCCTCATGGAGACCTTTTTTATAAGTTTCTCCCACGAACTCTTCCAAGTCATCCTCTTTTTGTTCCCCATTATTCTTTTCATCTATTCCATCTTTAATCTTCAATGCGCTCTCCTTGCCCAATTTAAGGACACCATCATCAACCATATCAAGCTTCATGCACACGCCTTCGTCGAGAGGGTGGCTCATTGCATTGGACATCTTGAACTCTACTTTCTCCTCCCCTATTCGGAGGACCAATCTTCCTTCATGTACGTCCACCAAGGCACGTGCCGTGTTGAGAAACGGTCGGCCAAGAATTAGTGGACAACTCTTGTCCTCTTCGAAATCCAATACCACAAAGTCCACGGGGAAGATAAACTTATCAATCTTCAACAAGACATCCTCCACAACCCCGAATGGCTTCTTTATGGTTTGGTCCGCCAATTGGAGACGCATAGAAGTAGGTTTCACCTCACTTAAGCCAAGTCTTCTCATAATAGACAAAGGCATCAAATTAATGCTAGCGCCTAAATCACATAAGCACTTGGGAAACTCAACATCACCAACTCTACCAGGAATAGTGAAACTCCCCGGGTCCTTTAGCTTTGTCGGGAGCTCCTTAGAGATGAGAGAGCTACACTTCTCCGTGAGGGCTACCGTCTCTCCATCTTTCCACTTCCTCTTCTTCGTGATGAGTTCCTTGAGAAACTTCGAGTATTGCGGTAATTGATCCAACATCTCAAGAAAAGAAACACTGATCTGGATGTTCTTCATCTTTTCCATGAAGCCAATAAACTTGTCATCCATCACATTCTTCTTCTTCACTCTTTGAGGGAATGGTAGTCGAGGAGCTTTAGGTGGTGGTGGCACGTAGACTTCTTCTTCAGCACTCTCAACTGGGTGACTTCTCTCTCTCTCTGCCTCTACTTCTTTTTTCCCCTCAATGGCTTCCATAGGATCGTCATTGTTCTTCCGGGTTGCCTCTTGAGAAGCTATTTCCTTGCCACTCCTCAAAGAAATTGCACACACATTTCCTCGAGGATTAGCCTCCGTGGAGCTTGGAAGAGAACCGGACGCTCTGTGGGCACTTGCACTTGCTATTTGCACAAGTTGCCTCTCTATATTATGCATGGCGGTTGCTTGACCTTTGAGGATTTGTTCAAAGCTATCTTGCCTTGATGCTTGTTGTTGTATGGCAGCCAAAATTTGGCCTTGTTGGCTAACCACCCCTCCAACGTCTTGCATAAATTTTTCCATCTTTTCAAACCTCTCCTCAATAGCTCCCATCCGATCCATCAAAGAGCAACGTGGTTGGAAACCCGGAGGAGATCCTTGTTGGGTATTGCGAAGAGGAAGTCCCTTATCCGGAACAATTGCCATGCTATCTCCACTACTTCCTCCGGTACCTCTCCAAGAGAAGTTCGGGTGATTTCTCCAACCGGGATTGTAAGTGGAGGAATATGGGTTATTTCCCATCCTATTTGCTCCTTGCCCTTGGCCACCCACGAAATTTACTTGCTCCATAGACGAGCCCAACATGGCACACTTATTCATGTCATGGCCAACATTGCCACAAACTTCACAACTTGTTTGCACACTCGCCACATTGCTTTTGTTCAAGCTTAGTTCCTTCACTTGCTTTGCTAATAAAGCCAATTGAGCTTGAATTGAGGAGGCAATGTCAACATCAATCACTTCTACTTGCTCCTTTCTCGGTTGCCTAGCTCTCTCATTAGCCATAAGCATGTTTGTAATTGCCAACTGCTGCAAGATGTGGTAGGCTTCATCTTTCTCCTTTCTTAAGAATGATCCATTTGCGGCGGCATCAACCGTGCCCCTTGTAGATGATCCCAGGCTAAAGTAGAAGGTGTGGAGTAGAGACTCCTCTGTCAAATTGTGATGTGGGCAACTCCTTTGTAGTCCCTTGAATCTTTCCCAAGCTTCACTCAAGGTCTCATTTTCAAATTGTTGAAAGTTGTTGATCTCCTTTCTGAGCCTATTTGTCTTTGCGTAGGGGAAAAACTTTTCAAGGAAGGCATTGGCTAACTCCTCCCACGTGGAAATCTCTGTATCGACCAATTGCTTGTACCACATTTTAGCTTGGTCCTTTAAAGTAAATGGAAACAATCTAAGCTTCACGGCATCATCGGTAGCTCCGTCGAACTTGACAGTGTCGGCTATCTCCAAGAAGTTACCAATATGGTCATTGGGGTCTTCATTCGGCAACCCATAGAATTGAACCGAAGATTGGAGCATGTTTATCACGGCCGGCTTGATCTCAAAATTGTTAGCTTGGATACTCGGCCTTGGTACTCCGGTCATTGCTCCCCTCAAGGTGGGCTTATAGGAATCCAAGAGAGTCCTTCGAGGAGCTCGATCTCCATGAGCATCGTCCCTTGGATGAGCTTGTTGGTTCATCCTTTCTTGAGTTCTTCTTTCTTGTCGCAATGTCCTCTCCAAATATCCAATGTCCTCTTCGATTTCCACCGAAAAGTTGTTGGTGGAACGAGTGAGGGGCATGCGACAAACAAGTACCTTGCAAAACAAGAAACAAAGGTACTAAGTAACAAAAACCAAGTAAACAAAAATAAATGTCCTAATCCAAGTTCGTAAGCCAAATTAAGCGTCTAGTACTTAATCCCCGGCAACGGCGCCAATTGAAAGTAAGGATTTTCACCCCTCTTTGCAATAATGAGTAAGTACGGGATTGTCGTCCCACAAGGACTAAGCTAGTCCGCAAATTCGACTTCACCACTAGTTTAGGACTCAAAGAAATGGAGGTGTCAATTTCAAACACAATATGCTACTTAAAATGAAATTGCAACTAAACAAGATGATGGTTTAAACAATTAAAACAAGAGTGAGCTTGGTACCAATGACAACCTAAATAACCAAATGGCATATGGGGTTTATTGAGTTCGTATTATGGTCCGGATGTTTCGAAGACAACTAATCAACGCTCTCGCGACAAATTAGTCTAAATTAATTCTTAACTAGACTTTGATGAACTAACCACGCTCTCGCGACAAATTAGCCATCTAATCTAACTAATCACCAACTAGAATCTCCATCCTTTGGACAACTAGTCACCTAAGGTGATCTCTCAACAATAGGTTCCTACTCAACTAGTTAAATGGTCCGTCAATCCTAACCCCTCTCGGCGATTAACATTAACTTTGTTCATAATCAAGGTGATCAATCTAGATTAGGCATTAAACACATTAACTAGCACATAAACCTTAGCATTTTAACCCCACAAAACCATAGGTCAAGTAGGTGCCATCAAGGCACCAAACTCACTAATCAACTACTCACACATGTTCATAATACAACTCAAATCATCCATTGAACAAGGGTAATGAAACATGAACATAAAGGAAGAGTTTAGGAAAGCTCAATGGTTCTTCAAGAGATCCATCCTAATTCCTTCTTCAAGGCCACGTTCTTCTTCTCTTCTCCTCTCCTCTTCTCTTGGTTGGCAGCCACGTTCTTCTTGCTCTCCTCTTCAATGGTGAGCCACGTTTTTTGCTTGGGAGGAAGAGGAAGAGGCAGCCACGGATTTGGTTCTTGGAGGAAGGAGAGAAATGTTTGAATGAATGGTGTAGTCAAAAGTATGGAGAAGTGGAGTGGGAGATAGTGGAAGGCAAAGTGGAGTAGTGGGAGACAAAGGAAGGTAGTGGAGTATGGAGAATTTTGTAGTGGAATTCCAGCCCAAAGGTGGTGAGATGGCAGCCAAGAAAACGTCCCGGCAAATTCCGGAATGGTCCCAGAATTTTAGCCAATTTCGGTCAGGCGAGTTCTCCGATTTAGAGCTTGCATTCATGAGCATTTTTGGCCCTCTTAGACTTCGAATCTGAAGAAGACCAAAGAAACAAAGTTGTAGCCCCGGATGTCTTCTTTCCAGAACCACCTCACTCGTCTCCATTGGACTTCGAATGCGAAAGTTATCGGTATTTAAGTCCCTCGAGGTCAGTTAGCCCAATGTCGTCGCCTTCCCGATCGTGCACCAATCCGCAAGGCTGATCCGATCGTCGTTGACGCGCTCCAAAATACACCATTCTCCTCCCCGCATCACCTTTCATCCTCCTAGAAGTAAACAAGAACAAAACTCAATGAAAATCACAATAACTACACTAAAACGTTCGAAGAACAATAAATAACGATACGACGATATAAAACACACAACAACACTAGAAACAATAGAAAATCAACACTAAAACATACATAGATGATAGAGTGTTTTGACACTCATCAATAGTTATAAAGGTATGCTAATGAAGGTGGAGAAGGATGCGATGGTAGGGATGAAGGGTGAAAGAAAATACCTACAGGTTAGTAGGAAATATTATTGTAGGTGGAGTCACATCAATGGGTCTGATGAAGTGGGAAAAAGCTCAGGTCATATGAGGTTGGTTCGTATGAGGGAGCAACGGCTTGACATGGATGGCTTGAGTGTAGTTGGGATTCGTGAAGACATGGATAGCAAGCTATGGTTGTTTCATGGAGGCATGGTTGGCAAGGAACCATGATTGTCTCAGAGAAGCATTGTTAGCTGGGCCCTGCTATGGTTGTCTAAAGGGACGTGCACGTCAAAGGTGTTGGGTAGGTTTTGTATGGGGAATGCGAAGCCATTAGTAGCACCACGGGTGAATGAGGTATCTTACTCAAGGCTGAACGGTGGAGTTTGTGGCATGTCAAATGTTCTACTTGGTAGAACAAAAGGTTGCCCTTTGCATGCTATGGCATGTAGCATTGGTATGAGGCAAGAAGGTTCAGCGGAGAAGCAGTTCGAGGTTGTGGAGCATGGGGCTGACCGAAAAATAGAGGACGCATCTATTGGTCACAAGGTTGATTCAGCAAGTGAACTCGCTAGTTGGGGTTCGATGGAGGTTGGAGGGAATAGGCCAAGCAAGCTCAAAAGCTCGAGTTTGGGGGCTGGATCCAAGTGATTGAACAAAAGGTGAAGAGAAAGTTGAGATGGTCTTATTGATGCAGTTATCTATGGTCCGAGATGGAGTCGGTGGAATCGCATTGGTTTTGCAAGATCTCATGGTTCTTCATGTGGTGGTATTTTGTCAAGGTGGAGTTTGTTGAAGTTCGGGTGGAGCTTCATGGTTCTTCCACGAGATGATTTCTTGCCAAAGTGGAGATTGTTGGGATGGCGAGAAATAGGAAAGACTTATTTCCTATTCCTATTCCTATTCTTACTAGGTTTTGGACTCTTAATCTGACCTAGATAGGTTACTTGTACACCAAGGGTTTGTCTCTATATAAATGCATGCTACCCTAAGGTTTTGTATGGCTTTGTGGCTCGGAAACTCATCAATAAAAATTCTCCTTTCTCTTGTTCCGTGTTCTTTGTGCGATCTTGTTCTCTAGTTGCTGAATTCCTAACATCTTTTTCTACAAGAAAACATTTTTGGTGGACGGTAAATGGTGGTCAACGTTACCTAGGGGCCAAAGCTTGTTAATGACTTGAACGAAGATATTTTGTTTGTGGCAAATCTTTTGTTAATTTGGGTTGGGTGGTCAACTTAGATTAGTTTGGGCTACATATCGAGTAAGGCCTAATGGCGTATGATTAATGATACCCAAAATAGGTATTGTAAATAATTTATATCAGAAAAGCTTATCTATCTTTTGGTGGAAGTGATCAATGCTGAACCAAAAAAATGGCTCAGAGAGAGTGAAGTCAACTATAAATCAATGATGAGAACTTAATGGTCATATATTTGAATTGTATGTAAGTTGTTGTCATAGTAATTTTTTTATGTAATTTAGCTATTTCGTGTGATCCAAATTGTGTTACTAGGCAGGATAACTAATGTGCACGCAGTTTGACATGAGAGAATAGAGAAAGTTAGAGGACCAATTTAAGATTTTCGAATCTCCATAATTTTTGGTGTTTCTACAGATTAGTCGAGGTGCTCGTGGTGTAATTATGGGTTAGCCTTAAGTTTGGGGGCATTTTCAGGTACGATACTTTTTGGAGTCTGAAATGGGTATTTAGATAGCGTTTACCATTGTAGATTTTCATAGGTGTCATCTGGTATTTAAGGTATAGTACTTTTGATACCAATGCTCTAATTAACCTTTGGTGATTATTATGGAGTAAAATATTTACTTATAAAAAAGAAGAAGTTAGAGGAGCTTACAACTAACCTGTCAATTTGGAGACCCAATTCGGAATTTTCCTTAGAAAATATCCGTAAGGAATTGGATGTAATAATACCGATATACAGAAGAAATTACTCTCTTTTTGATTGAAACACTCAACTTATAAGAAAATGATGGCAAACGAGAAAATACCGAAGATTCTGTTCAATCTGATTTATTTCATACGCTTTGCTCAACGAACGAGCCTAATACTGTGAAACTCTCTGCTTTGTTAGTAATTTTGTCCACAGTTGATGTTTTCTTATGTATTCTTCGTATTTGTTGCGCATCTAATTCCTAGCACTAGTTGACCAAACCAAATGACAATCCCTCCTCTTCCCATGTTTCAGGCTATATGGATACATCCAAGGAAACAACAAGCAGCGGGCGAAGCTGAACATGACAGCTCCGGTTCTGGTCGACGTAGTCCCATCCGAAACAGCCACCAACACTTCCTACATTGTGCACTTCTACCTGCCAAACAAGTACCAAACCAGTCCTCCTCTGTCCCAGGTAGCACACCCAGTGAAGCTGCCGAAAAGCCGGTACGCAGCTGTAAGAAGGTTCGGAGGCTTCATGACGGATGCGGATGTCCCTCTGCAAGTTCTGGCGCTGCGGAGATGCCTTGTCGGTAGCCATTGGGAGTTGCAGGGGACGAGTGCTGCTCCGAATGCTGATATGGGTTACAGTGTTGCTGGTTACAACTCCCCGTTTGAGTATTCCAACCTTGTAAATGAAGTTATTATTTGGCTTGATAAAAATTGACAAAACCCGATATCGCACGAGTAGAGAACTTCATGAGGGATATATATATATATATAACCATTATGGAAAAGATGGTGGCCAAACTCAACAAATCAGGAACAGAACTGAGGAAGAAACTAGATGACACCGAGTTAAAGCTATCAACTTCAAAGGGCTCCAACAGAGACTTTATCCAGTTAAAAGCTAGACTGCTAATTAGAAGGCAGGCTTGGGCTTTTTGCAAAACAGCAGTATACACTTCACAGGCATACGGATATTATGATAAAAACAAGGGAAAAAGAAAATATCTTAGGAAAAGCACATCGTATAGAAAAAATAAACCCTGAAAAAAAAAAAAATATATATATATATATATATATATATATATATATATATATATATATATATATATATGCGAGTGAGCCTTTCTTTTGGGAAAATGAACAAGAATGTTACAATACCTGTCTGTTTCTTTCGATGTTTAAGTTTACCTTTTTAAACCTAATTATCATTGTCTTAAAAAAAATATTTACTATATTATTGAGTCTCTCGCGTATAGTAAAATTACGACTGGGTTCCTCGTATTTGGTAATCTTCCGGTCCCGTATTTAATTTTACTATATTATTGAGTCTTTAGATGTGTTCAATGACAAAAAAGAGAGATTGATGTCGGCCAAAGTCCTTATAGTATAATAAAACTAAACAAGAGTAGGGAAAATTATTTACCAAATAGGAGGGACCCAAAATCTTAGATTTTACCATTATTGAAAGTAATTTTTAGGTATGCCTAATTGGAATGCCACCCAATATCCAGAAGTGGTTAATTTTTAGGGAAAAGTTTATATTTGGTACCTGTAGTTACACGATTTTTGCAACATGATCATGTGGTTTGGAAATATCAATATTGGTCCTGAGGTTTATCTTTTATTGTGACAGAGGTTCGGGACTTCTCCCGAGCCAAAATTGGCTCCGAACCTAGTTGGCAATATGAGGTGACATGCCACATCGAGTTTTTTAAACCGGTTGACAATATGAGGTGGACGAAATTAAATAGGAAAAATTATGCTCCAGTTCCCATATTTACTTTTATGTGCTCTCGGGCCCTTCTATTTTGAAAAATCGATTATTTTACCCCTCTAGTTTGGAAAAAATTATACTTTCGGGTCCCTATGCCCAGAATATTTGATATTCTCCGGTGAATGCCCAGACCGAAATACTCCCTTGTATTTTTAATTCCACTTGAAAAATAATAAAAAATATCGATGACCGGAGCATCCTGTGACCACCATGAAAAAAAATCTCATCAAAATTTTTTGACTCCCATCTAACAACAATCTGTGATTCAGAAACAAAAACAAATGCCAACCCAACCCATTAATTAATAAACTAAAAAAGGAACATTAATAACACCAAAGAAATCCCCCACCGACCGGCGAGAGAAGATGGTGAGCGAAAGGCCGCGACTTTGACTAGCGGTGAGTAAGAGAAGACCATCCTCGAAGCCCCGACGACAACGATGCCATCGCCGATATTTCCGATATCCATGCCCTCCTCGAAGCCATCCCACAATCGGCAACGTCGTTGCCTCCCCAATCGACACCAGCAGAGCTCCCAATCAACAATTAGATTATGGACGGAGCTCGAGGTCGTAGAAGTTGTGTTCTTTTCGATTTGTTTCGGATCCCGATTGCCGCCACCGTTGGGGTGGGGGGAGAGAGTGCGAGTAGTTGGTTGGGTTGGAGCCGATTGTTTCTGTTCCGGGGAGGGAGGCTCAAGGGCGAGCTTGCCTCGGTGGTTCAAACCCGATCCCTCCTCCGTCGGGGAGGACGCGGAGCTGGTCAGGAGTGTGGGCGAAGAAACAGATCCGGCGACGGCAACTCGGCCCCTCCTTGCATGGCTGGGTCCGGTACCGGGTGGAGCCAGCACCCGAACACCCTGTGTTTAAATGAATGACGGAGATGGTGTTGATTTTTTTGGTATTTAAATGACATTTTTGACAAGTTAATAGGATTTTTTGAAATTTTTTTAAAGTTACCAAAGGGCTAAAGAAATTGTTGAGGTGTTATGCCACATTTAGGTTCGGAACCAATTTTGGCTCAGGAGGGGTCCCGAGCCTCTGTCGCAAAAAATGGGTAAACCTCAGGACCAATATTGGCATTTTCAAACCACAGGATCATGTCGCAAAAACCGTGTAACCACAAGTACCAAATGTGAACTTTTTCCTAATTTTTATACCAAATTTAGTATGTGGGTTTTTTTTTTAAACGTCCAAAGACCAAATATATTCAAGTAGGAAAATCCGAAAATACCAAAGCATCAAGATCACGAGGACGGGGGAGATAGCCCAATCCGAATCAAAACGAGAAATCTACACTAGCAAATAAACCAATCGACAACCTGATTAACCGATCTAAGCCAATTTTGGATGGCGGTTGGACCAGGTGTCCATTAAACAGGAGAGCCGGTGAAATGGGTTTTGTATTGGTTCCAGGTGGTTTCTGGAGAGAAGTTATAAAGCCTTGTACCGGCCTCAAGTACATGATGGTTCAATGGACGAGGCTGTGAAGGATTCACTTCAGGAGGAGCAAGAGATCTTTGATGGATGGGCCCATTTCTCATCTCCGATCATCTTCTTTTAAAGTTCATTGAAACCAGAGATTGGGAGGCGTCGTTCTTCCAAGTAATTCCTCAAAGGAAGATATGTGAAGCAGACCCAGAAGAACATCACGCGGTAAATGCAGAGGAGACCGAGGAGAGTAAAACGCTATGCATCGAAGCATCTGTTTGAACCAACCAATCTAAATATCTGCGTATCTTCTTAAACTAGGAGCAATTTTGACCGAGTGAGTCCCAATTTGCCTGCAGATTCTGGCTTCTTATATTCCCAAGCAGCGTTACTTCTGTTTCTCCGGTGAGTTTGCATTCTCTGAATCGTCTTTAACAGAAGTAGAAGTTTTGGCCTTACGTTTCAAGCTGGCCACTCTCGAACTCAGCTTCTGATGTTTGAATGCGGTATAAAACCCGGCTTTAGATTTGTCGATCGGATTGCAGCGACGCATAAACAGGATCGATCATTTGCTCTTGTTAAGACGGATACAATCACAGCTCATATGGCTTCATTGGAACTTATACCTCAAGTCGAGCATAATTGGTCTTCAATTACAACTTGATGATCAAGAACAAGACAGTCGAAATGGCTCGAGGAAAACTGAAAGAGAGAACCAACTGCACCGTACTCAACCAGCGAGGTTGTGCTCAAGGATGGACTGTTTTAATGCCTTTACTTTTCAATACATAGAGGGAAGGATTCATTTCTCTCTCAGTACCACATAGCTGGATCCGTTTGTCTTCTGAATCCTCGATATTCTCCTCAAAATTGCGGCAAAAGCATTCTTGTCCTGCACCAATGAGATTCGGTCGATGAATGTACCTTCTGATTGTACTATGAAGGTACTTAACGGAATAACGAACACAAACAGCAGTATGTGAATTCCAACAAGACTTTGAATTGAATGATATGTGGGACTGGACATAGTTCCGACCAATGGAAACAGCAGCAATGCGGGACAGAAGCATCTGTTTTGATGATTCACATTCCGTCGTGCTCGATAAAGCTTTCTTGCAAGATTACGAAAATAACTTTGAGAGAAGGAACAGGTTGGTAAATATATATACCTCTGGACCTTTCAATCGTGACTTGAACCTGGCAACAAGGTCCTGTGTAGTGACTGGACTATTTTGCATCAGTACAGCCCGTATCTCATCTTCAGTGACAGGCTTGGCAGATGATGATGATGTCCCTGGTTTTGCTGAAGTCGACGATGCTGTCTTAGGAGCCCCGTTATTTTTTGCGGGTAGCGCGCTTTCTTCTTTCACAGTAGGCTTTGATTCCTGACTCGCGAAAAACAGAAGACAGATTTCCAGAAAAGTAAAGAGCAGATTGATTAGGACGCTAAAATTAAAAACAAGGCTTTTTTTGTTGTTGTTATAGGAGGTTCATGAGCTGAGAGTATTCGTACATTGTCCACCTTGACCTTCTTCGAAGCTGCACCATTAGGTGATTTTGTCTCTTCGCCATTTACTTTTCTTTTGCCTTTAGCAGATTTTGAGGAAGGAGGGGTTCCCTTGCTGGAACCAGAAGGCAGAGGTTTCACATTATTGTTTTCTGCAGGTTCTTTTTTAACAACATCCTTCTGTTTTGGATCCGGAATAGAAGGAAACCCGATATCATCATCCGCCTGGACAAAGGAGCATAGAGAATCAGAGATAAAACAAATTGAGTGAAGCAATACAAGGGTGTAAAAGCAACCATAAAGATTAGAATACAAATGAGAAGAAGGAAACAAACAAAACATAAAATAAAACTCATCATTGTGAGGAATGCACACCGTAGTAAATCCAAAGTATACAATTAGAAAAAAATCACTTTATTTCCATTGATTCAATGCTTCATAATAGTAGTGCTGTGTGGTTTTCATTCATCACTTAGGTAATAAAATTCTTCATTTTACAATTAAATGTAAGTAAAATGTCCCAAAAAATTGTTAGACGATGCACCACGGTGGCACTTCAAGATGATATTGATAATCACCACAAAGAAAATTTTGTAGTTTTAAGGTTTCGTAGTTTCTAAATAAGCAATTAGAAAATTCTTTAGAAATAACTGATTTTTTTTCTTCAAAATTGTTATTGCACCTGCATTCACATTGAACATGTTATTTTGCGGTGTCAAATAAAAATTTAGCTTACAGAAACCAGATTCTGTCACTAAATGATGGATTTTCAAGACGTCAGTCGAGTGGAAGTTTCTAACAACAGGATACTAAATTGAAGATATGTCAAACCAAAAAACTCTGAAGTTAATTTCCTAAATATAAAAGGCGATCAAAAGTAGCCCAAGTAACATAGAAGCTAGCCAACATAAAAAGGAGACCATTAATCTTACATCGTCATCGTCATCGTCGTCTTCACTATCTGAATCATCTAGCCCTGCAGATTTCCCAAGTAATTTCTTCAACTCTTTTCCAGATTTGCTTAAGCCCCCTTCTTCATTCTCTTCATCCTCATCTTCTTCATCCTGAAAACAATACAACATTAATGGAATATGGAATATCAAATATCAAATATCAAGGCGTGCACAATTAGTTCAGACTCAAAACATTACTTCTCAGTTTGAGACAAGTCCTTAAAGCAGAACATTTCTAGCCTCCAAATGTTCCTATATTGTAGTTATCACTAAATCTTAGAAGAATTTGAACCGGGGATGGGCTTTAGGTATAGCCTGCGGAAGAAGATCTACAGTACAGAAACTGTCTTGACAATGCTATTTGCGATACTAAATTTGGCACCAAAAAGAGAGAAAAATATTCTATGCTGTGACAGGAACAAATGCAGAAGGAATTTGAGAAGATCAGAGGCATAGAATATGGTAGTTCGGAATGGGTATCCAACTGTGCACATGGCTTATTTAGCAGCAAAAAAAAAACCGTGCACGTGGCTTTAAGTAAGGGAAAAAGTGTGTTCAAGTGATGATGCAAGCTGAAGTTTTATGTAAGCTGGATCCAGCATTTGACAATAAAAGATCGAACGAACACTCATCAGTTATCATTTCCTGAAGTGCTGAGTGGTTGGATCCCTACTAACGCTAACATCCAACAATTTTTGCAACCCCCAACCACAGAAAAAAAATGAATAGGAGCTGAAGAAGAGAGTTCATACATGGCAATCACCTATTTTGGGGCTCAATCATGATTCTTATAACAAGTGTATCACAGTTTAGACAGTTTAGAAGTTATTTTTTATAGGTAGGTGGGAATGAAGGTGAGGGGATTCGGCCCGTCCTCTAATCATCTGAATACAGTTTGTCGCACACTGTAAGATACTCGAGAGCAAAATTCTCAGAGAAACTGCATTGCACAAGATAAAAAAGAAACTGAACCTGTTTGATTTCTGGAGGAGCAGGGACCTCAGGAGCCAAATCCTCCCTCTCTTCAGGATCATTACCTACAGCTTCATCATCGTCTGTGAAAATTTCTTCATGTTCCCAATCATCACCTAAGTAGATAAAATGCAAAGTCAAGGTTAGGGAAAAAGAAAAAAGGCTAGCACACATCCTGGTCCTTCATATGGTTCAAATAACCTCTCACATTCTTATGTTTGGATATTCTGCAAGCATAAGATTACACTGTACGAGGACAATTAATAACTAACGTATATCTCCTATGGTTAATGAAAAAATCCTGACAAAAAAAGGTTAGTGATAAAATTAACAAGAATACACCTTGAAATTTTTTAATTGGGCCCTACAATAGCAAACTGATAGATTTTTTTTAATATTTGAAATAGCAAACTGATAGATGGTTAAACGAGGGCAGTCAAACTCAAACAGAGAGAAGTTGCTCACCCTTTTCAATATCATCGTCGTCCAAATCCAGATCACCTCCCCTGGGGCCTTCTTCATCATCATCGCCACCCCTCTTATTCAATCCAAGTCTACTCTTCCTTGCAGACTCTTCTTCTTCATCTTCCTCCCCCTTGTCAGAGGTGTTAACTTCTTCCTCATCACCTGTTGTCTTCTTTCGTCCCTTCCCTCCAGTTACAACCCCATCCTTGTCATCAGGCTTCTCCACTTCACCAAATGCAGCAGCTCCATTAGTCGCTGCTTTCATCATCCATCTTTCATATCCATCAGCAGTCTTTCGCCTGTTTTTCATCTTCTCCTCTGCTTCCTCAAGAGTAAGTTGCTTATATTGTGCAACCTTGTTAAAGTTATACCTAAGCAAGACAATATCAAAACTTCATATATCAATGATACTCATGATATATAAGCAATTCACTTGGTAAACCGAAATTCATAATTCCTTCCGGACCAGTTCTAATTCAACCAAGAAAATAACAGAAGATGTACATAATATCCTTTAAACACATACCATGAACCAGCAGGAATAGCATGAAACTCTTTGCCTTGCCTCACCAATAGGTAGTAGGTTGCTACTTGTGAACCTTCCAGAGGACCATGATATTGAAACTGGCCAGTCTCATCTTCCAACAACCACGGCTTGTTCTTGAACTTCTCCTATGTAATGTCATAAATTGAATAGAGGAATAGATGCACGAAATTATGAATGCTTCAGAAGATTCAAATGCACCAATTTAATCCATCACTGCAGAGATTCAGACTAATGTTGTAAAAGAACAGGCTTTATATTGAACAGGCAGAATGACAAAAATCAAGTTATTACATTCCTGAAGCAATTCCATCTTCCCCGTATTGGAGAATCATTAGACCCATCACAAGGAGTATCAAACGCTTATCTCGACTAGTTTTGCGAGCCCACAAAAATGGTACCTAATTTTCATACTCTAAAATAAGGTAAAAGAAAAAGGAGATGCAGGTACATTTGGAACATTGAGCTTAGGCCGATACCACTTCCAAAAGATTAATATTATGTACACATCTTCCTTTGTGCGAGACAAAGTTGGAAAATGACATTACTCTGCCCGAGAAAGTTCTCCATTTTTATTCTTGAAGGCCAAAGAGACTGCCATTCAGAAGCCGATGTCGCCTAGATGTGATGAAATAGAAGTACGAAAGGAAATTCAAGTAACGGATAATACCTTTAAGGTCTCACTGATCTGGCGTCCTTGGAGCCCATCCTTTTGAAGGGACCATTTATTCTCGGCATTTTTTTTCTTGGAAAAACTAGGCAGACCTGTAACAAATCTGCCTATGAAGTAGTTCTTCTCCGTGCTGGGGTTCGCTCGAACAGGATACTCCTGCAATCAAAAGATCACTTCACTCAGACAAAAGGAATTCCTCTAAAGCACATCAGAGCTAGTCAATGCCACTCAACTCCTTCAATTAAACCCGCAACTGACGATCAATAAAGTTCGTACTCCCTCCACAGTGAAGCTTCTCCCAGAAAACCTACTCCACAATGTTGCCAGCCCCATTGATTCCCACGAACTCGCGCTCGGGTGCGCAACCAATTACGCTAACTCGCAACCCCAATTCGAAACAAGGAACCAGGATTCATCCGAACGCGCGATCTAACCCCCCCTTCGGAACCGTTAAAACTCGAATCCGAAAGCATTAAAAGAGGGACAGAGACAGAGAGGGCAGCGAACCCGAATCAAGCGGGTGAGGGGGACCCCACATTCGAAGCACTTGCTGCGGTTCTGGGCCATCTTCTTCCCACAGCTCAAGCAAAGGGTCATGTGCTTGCAACTGCTTCCGTACAAATCGGAGGCGGACCCACACCCACTGCACGACGGCATCAACAGCAGATCCAACGACATCGTTTCGTCCCCCCACCCCTTCTCGTCCCCAAAAAAAAAATCAATTATTATTAGAAGAAAACGCGAAATTTCACCAAAAAAAAATAAATTAAAGAGAAACCTTGTTGGGTTTTCGCTTACCGGCTCTCGATTGAAGAAAAGGGGAAAGCTTGGGATTGTTTTAATTTGGTCTAATTGAGAAAAGTTTGGACTTTCGATCTCTGTTATGTGCGTTCGATTCTGGGGTTTCTTCCTTCAATCGGTTCGAGAAATGTGGAATATATAATGGGGAGGAGACAGCTTGATTACTTTTGTTTATTTTTAATAAATATTATATATATATATATATATATATTCAACCGACTAATCTGTTTTCAATGACTTGAAATAATAAACATGTTTACATGAATGTGACTTTGGTAGTTGAATATTAAATGTGTCAACGATCAGGATAACTTAAATTTGAAAATTTAAGTGTTGTGTTCTGAAAATTGTAAGATGCTCAATAATCCAAACTCAAATATCATGTACTAATTGTATTATCTATCGAGTAAGCAGTTTTAAAATAAAAGGGTTTGTGCTAATTCAAATTTATTTTTTTAAAAGAAAAAAAAGGAAAATGTTACTCTAGTAGTTTGATTTTTTTTATCGAGTACATTGTAGTTTTTTATTTTATTTTTCTTTTTTTAGATAGAAGTTTCCAAAATGATAGTGATAATTTTTTTTAACAATGGTTAATTTGTTTTGCCAACCAATTTTCATGTGAATGGTCATGCCACATGTCATTTTTTCTTTCATTATTTATGGTAACATGAAAAGTGGAACCCACCTATGTGCATTCCTCCGAAATTTTATGGTACTTCTTACATACCAAATCACATAGTGACTTGATATGTACCCACTAATCAATGGTTGACAAGTGAATTAGTGTATTTTATAATTTTAAATGAGTAAGATAATTAATTATGAAAAAAATCAAGACATTAGTAGGATAATTAATTATGGAAAGAAAATTAAGATATTATGGTGATATAGTTGTTAAAAAATATTTCATAAATAAGATTTCTTGGATCAGGAAATAAATAAACAAATGATTAATAAAAAAATCTAACTTTGTATTTTATTTTACCTCTCCTAAATAGGGCTATAATTATAATTAAAAAATAATATTAAAATTAGTTAAGTAATTATTAACTTTGCATTTAACGTGCTCAACAAACCGAGAGAAATAATTATTAATAGAAGAATTAATTATGATAAAATATGATAAATCACCAAAAAGTAAATCATTGATAATAACGCTCAAAATATATCTATCACGACATAAATTAAAATATGCATTTCACTTATCAAAGTATAAAATAATAATATTAGTCAACAATTATTTAATTCCCTAACTATATGTATAACGTCATTATAGATATTATATTGTGCGAATATTCTAATGATAAAATTATTGTGCATAAAATTTGATATTCCGTCTAGATTATTTTATTCCAAAAGCTTAATCATCAAATTTGATAATTTCACTCATCTAAGCCCTATTAAAAATGAAATAAGCAAAAACATTAGAAAAGAAAAGACAAAATTGGACTTATACTTAGCTTACTCTTAGACAATTTTACAGATTTATTGTTCCTCCTCCTCTGACCATTCTTCGACAATTTCTATTTTTTTCTTAATTTTGCATATTTTTTAATAATAATAATCTCTATGGCCCTATTTAGGAGAGGAAAAAATAAAACATAATGTTATACTTTCTATTAATTGCTTGTTTATTTTCTCATCCAAAAAACTTTATTTAGGAAATATTTTTATGATAACTATATCACTATAACATCTTAATTTTCTTTCCATAATTAATTATTCTACTCATTTAAAATTATAAAATTTTATTTAGGAAATATTTTTATGATAACTATATCACTATAACATCTTAATTTTCTTTCCATAATTAATTATTCTACTCATTTAAAATTATAAAATGTACTAATCCACTTGTCAACCATTGATTGGTGAGTACATACCAAGTCATTATGTAAGTAAGGACTTGGTATGTAAGGACTACCATAAATTTTTTTTGTGTATCCCTCCTCTGATTCAACGTTAAAATCACCCGAAATTGTCCGCTTCCTTACTCACCAATGATAGAATTCCTATGCAGGTGGTCCTCATTTACCATATCAGCGCAAACGAAAAGACAGAAAAATGACATGTCGTAAATGATGTCATCCACACGAGAATCGATTGAAAAAAAAAAATTAATCATGGTTAAAATTATGTCAATAAAATATCAATTTGAAAAAACTCTTGTTCTAATAAAGAAATAAAGGAAACCATAAAATCATAGAAAACTCAATTAAAAAAAGCGATCAAACCACATCAATACTAAATCGAACCTTTAAAAATACAATCTAATGTCTGCCTGTTGAATTCTCATAAAGCCCACGAAGAGTCTCCATTATTATGACATTTAACATTTTTTCCCCGCTCTCTCCCTTTTCCTTAACCGCCAACGAAACAAGAGACCGAGTTTCAGGTATCCATCTCCTCTTTCCTGCATTAGAGCACGCAGTTGAAGAGCTTTTAATGCACGCATAAAGTAATTAACGTAGGTTCGATAATATTCGACTCTTAACGACGGTTAAAAAAGAGAGAGTGATTAACACATTTTCTCCCCTCACACTTGGCGCTTTATATTGATTCCATTAGATAAAATCGTACCGACTTCATGTTACACATGTCATGTCGTGTAACTATTTAGAAGTTTTTATGTTAATGCATTTTGTCATTTAGGGTGCACTTTTGCTCGGAAGTAATAAATTCGTATACTTACCGGAAAAAACATTTTTCCCCTTCATAAGTTCATGCACATGTAACTGAACATCAAGAGACCATTTAATTCCGAGGTTTGTAACTCTTAATCATATGACCAATTTCATTTCTTCACCCTCTTGTCTTGTGCTGTAGACTGTCCGAAATAGAAAAAAAAGCATGGGAAGTCCAAGTACTGGTTCGGATATCTTGTGCATGTTGCTGATGGCCGCTCTTATAATATCAGCGACGCTGGTATTCCCATTTTACATGCAGCCGGAGCCTCCAATGATCCTGGTCGTACCACTTGCAATTGTACCTGTAATTTCCTTGGTATATTCTTTCTTCCTAGCCATTTTTGTATGGTGATCTTCTAGCTAGTTTGTTTTCTCTCTTTTTTTGAGGAACCCTAATATCTAGAATATTGGTTTGGGCTTGTTTTGTTTGAACCGAAATATGCCTCTAGCTATAAATCACTGGAAGTGGAGATTTGAGCGTTAGGATCTTACGAATGGCGAAAACATATACATATCGTTTTACCCATGTATCGAAGTACATAAATTACCGGTTTTTCTTTAGTAAAAAATGGTGGTAGAGGCTTGAATTCTAGATTAGATAAACTGATGTTGTTGTCCTAACTTAATCATATCTTGAGTTTGAATCTTTGGGAATGCTGCTTGCTAAATATTTGTATCAGATCTCGAGTTTGAATCATTAAAAATACAGTAGTATGAAAGATTTCACCCGACTCGAATCAAAATTAGTGAGTTCAATGAGGACAAATATTAGATTATATAAAAAATGGTGGCAGAGGCTAGGTGTCTGTCTCGGCGGGTTGCATAGTTTGTAACTGAAGCCCCGTTTTTGGAAACCATCACATACTCGAATAATAGTGTGCCAGTTAATTTACGTTTGAACTTTGTGGAACCTCTAAATCGAAGCTGGATTGAAGTGACAATACATCGGATCAGTGTTCTAACCCTAAATATATCTAATTAAAAGAAAACAAATACGTATTGTAATTATGTATCAAGTTCATAAATTACAATTTTGTTTATTTGGCCAAAAATGGTGGTGGAGGCCAAGATCTATGTATTAGAAGGTTACGTGGCTTTGAATCTTTCACTAATGTCATTTTAATGGGAAAAAAACGTTCTAGTCATTTCTCTGATACGACGTTGTAATCTTTTGTTTATGTTACGGGGCAAACTCACATTTCCAGTATCACGTTATACTTAATCTAAAAAATCTTATCAAATGAGTCGGATTGAGTGCTGATAACTAAAAGTTAGACAGTAGCTCTTGCCCTAAAACTGGACCGTTGATCACATAATCAAAAGAAACAATAGGAAACGGTTCTAGCAAGCGTAGTTAACAGAACTGAAGCAGGCCACCAGAAACCCACTGCAAGGAAAAACAAGTCGTCATTGATCATGGAAAAAGACTTCGATCTCTCATGGTGGCAGCATCTCACTCCATCATTGCCTCTCTCCTATATTCGGTTCAGGAAAGGGTGGAGCCAGAATATTTCTGGCTGAAATCGTAAACAAAAAGGGGCAAGTTTCGACGAAAATAATGGAGACCAGTCGGAACCTTAAAAAGACAAAAAAAGGACAAGGAAAAATGGATATTGGTGTTGCCTCCCTTGGAATTAATCTCTTCATTTTTTTAATGCTTCCCCACCCCATCATCGCCTCTATTATGAATTCAGTAACTAGAGAACAAAATGCGCAAAGAACACGGATACAAAGATAAAGTACCTTAGTCTACTGCCTACATCCACAGTGAGAAATGATAAATTTTATTGATGGATCCGAGTCCCATACAAAACCTTAGGGTAATATGCCTTTATATAGAGGCAAACCCTTGTACATCAAGTAAGCTATCTAGGTCTAATTAGGAGTCCAAAACCTAGTCCGAATAGAATAGGAAACAAGCCCACAAAGTTTCCTCTTCAATTTCTTGACATCTCTAACAATCTCCACCTTGTCGAGAAATCATCCCATGGACGAACCATGAAGCTCCATCCGAACTTCAACAAACTCCATCTTGATGAAAGACCGCCCTATGAAGAACTATGAGAACTTGAGAAACCAAACCGACTCTACCAGCTCCACCTTGACCATAGATACACCGCCATCAATAATACCATCTCAACTTTCTTTCTTCCTTTTTCGTTCAATCACTTGGAGCCAGCCCCAAGCTTGAGCAACTCCCGAGCTTGCTTGGCGTATTCCCTCCAAACTCCATTGAACCCCAACTAGCAAGTTCACCTACTGAAGCAACCTTGCGACTAATAGACGCGTCCTCAATTCTCATGTCAGCCCCATGCTCCGCAACCTCGAACTGCTTCTCTGCTGGACCTTCTTGCCTCAAACCAATGCTACTTGCCATAGCATACAATGGGCAACCTTTTGTTCCACCAAGTAGAACCCTCGACATACCACGAACTCCACCGTTCGGTATTGAGTGAGTTATCCGATTCGCCCGTGGTGCTACTAATGGCTTCACATTTCTCATGCAAAACCTACCCAACACCTTTGACATGCACGTGCTTTTAGACAACCATAGCGAGGCCCAGCTAACAATGCTTCTCCGAGACAACCATGGCACCTTGCCAACCATGCCTCCACAAAACAACCTTAGCTTGCTATCCATGTCTCCGCGAATCCCAACTGCACTCAAACCATCTATGCTAAGCCTTTGCTCCCTCATACGAACCAATCTCATATGACCTGAGCTTTTGCCAACTCCTTCAGACCCATTGATGTGACTCCACCTACAACAATGTGCCTCACTAACCTGTAGGTATTTCCTTTCACCCTTCATCCCTACCATCGCATCCTTCTCCACCTTTATTAGCCTACCTTTATAACTATCACTGTTATAATCCAAAGTCCCTAACAAAAAGAGATTACCAGGATGCATTGGACTTGATGAGACAGAAAGCCAGCCACCATTAGACCCGTCTGAACATGTGGCCATGGTTGTGGATGCCGAACCCTCCTCGTTGTCTTGATTCCCAGTTCGTCTTGGATAGTCCCCTTCATGTGCCCTTCTCTGCACTTGAAGCCACTTCCATCAAACTTCTTTGACTCTGACCTGGATCCTCTTCCACAACCCAGCTGGTGGCTCCTCATCATCTGCCAAGCACAAGCGAATCTTCGCTACTGCCTTGACCTCCAACTCTTCCCACTCTTGCTCCTCCATCTTCTCAGGCTTCTTCCCTAAGAGTGCGATGACCATCCCTTGTTGCACGAGGAGATCCTTGACACGCCTTTGCCATAATCCGAAATTCAATGAACCATCGAACTTCACAAGAGCAAACTTCACGCCGTTCGACATCCTCCAACCTTAGCTCTTGATATCACTTGTTAGGAATTCAGCAACTAGAGAACAAAATGCGCAAAGAACATGGACACAAGAGATAAAGTGGTTCGGCCTAGTGCCTACGTCCATGGTGGGAAAGGAGAAATTTTATTAATGGATCCGAGTCACAAATCCATAAAAAACCTTAGGATAACATGCCTTTATATAGAGGCAAACTCTTGTACATCAAGTAAGCTATCTATGTCTAATTAGGAGTCCAAAACCTAGTCCGAATAGAATAGGAAACAAGCCCACAAAATTTTCTCTTCAATTTCTTGACATCTCTAACAACCTCTCTCCTATATTCAGTTTAAGTCAGAAAGAAGAAGCAACAAGAAAAGGAAAAAGGAAAGTGGAGATCACTATGACTGCCATGCTTTCTCTGTTTTGTTGTGCCCTTGCAAGATGTGCGCGTGTGGGGAGACGGCGGTGGGCTCCGGCGAAGTGTTTTATCACCGGAACGTCGACTACCTTTTTTTTAATGAACTGTAGTTTGAACTTTTAAGCAGATAGAGGTTTGTATACTGAATTGTAATGTATCTATTATAAAAATATTGATTTTGATCACTTCACCAGAGTTCAAATGTTGAAAATTGATTTGGCATTTTTATTTTGTCTTTGAAACTAATGTACCGTTGTATTTTTTTATTTTGAAATTGATGTGTCATTGAAAATTGATGTGCTGTTGTATTTTTACCTTTGAAAATTGATGTGCCATTGTGATTTTTGCCTTTAAAACTAATGTGTCGTTGCATAATTTTACTTTGAAACTGATGTGCAGTTGAAAATTGTTATGCAGTTGTATTTTTCTTTGAAATTTGATGTACTATTGAACTTTTTCCTTTGAAAATTGATGTGTCGTTGTGATTTTGCCAAACTGATGTGCCGTTGGATTTTGTTACTTTAAAACTGATGTGCCATTGAAAATTGATGTGTCGTTGCATTTTTCTACTTTGAAACTAATGTGCCTTTGAAAATTAATGTGTCGTTGCATTTTTTAATTTTAAACCGATGTGCCTTTGAAAAATCATGTGCCGTTGTGTTTTTGCCTTTGAAAATTGATGTGCTATTTTTTTTGAAAGGTAAATATTATACCTAGTTACAAAGTCAAGGATTGAGCCATTGCATTTTTTTATTTTGAAACTGGCGTACCTTTAAAAATTGATGTGCCATTGTATTTTTGCCTTAAAGAATTGATGTGTCATTGTGATTTTTCCTTTGAAAATTGATGTGATTTTGTGAAACTGATGTGTCAGTGAATTTTGTTACTTTGAAACTAATGTGTCCTAGCATTTTTTTACATTGAAATTGATGTGCCTTTGAAAATTGATGTGTCATTATATTTTTTCCTTCAAAAATTATTGTGCCGTCGTATTTTTGCGTTTGAAAATTGATGTGTCGTCGTGATTTTGCCAAATTGATATATCGTTGCATTTTGTTAGTGTTGTTGAAAATTGATGTGCTATTGCATTTTTTTTACTTTAAAATTGATATACCTTTGAAAATTGATGTGTCGTTGTATTTTTTCCTTTGAAAATTAATGTATTGTTGTATTTTTGTCTTTGAAAATTGTTGTGCCATTGTATTTTTGCCTTTAAAAGTTGATGTGTCATTATATTTTTTCCTTTGAAAGTTGATGTGTCGTATGATTCTGTAGACGGCATGCAGGGAGGCATAGTAAACCTACATATGATTCCACGAACGACATGCTGGGAGGCATCGTAAACTGTTATATGATTCTGCGAACAACATGCTGATAGGCATCGTAAACCTATATATGATTTCGAGAAAGGCATGCTCGGAGGCATCGTAAACCTACATATGATTCTGCGAACGGCATACTCGGAGGCATCGTAAACCTACATATGATTCTGCGAAAGGCATGCTCGGAGGCATCGTAAACCTACAAATGATTCTGTGAACGGCATGCTCGGAGGCATCGTAAACCTACATATGATTCCGTGAACAGTATGCTCAGAGGCATCGTAAATCTACATGAAAAATAGATTTTAAAAAAAGAAAGATGGCATAGTTAACAGAGGTGTAGGGTTCCATGAAGCTTACCCAATGGAGGCTGCTCGAGAGAGAAAACTAGAACCCTAATCTCGCAAGTTCTTAAGAAAGATGAACAAAATAATCTTCCCTCAGTACAAGAGTCCAAGTAGTATTTATAGTAAGCCTAAACCGACTTAAGTCTGACGACCCAATGTTGCATATAGGTACTGAAGTACTTCGAAATTGATGTGCCATTGCATTTTTTTACTTTGAAACTGATATACCTTTGAAAATTGATGTGTCGTTGTATTTTTACCTTTGAAAATTGATCTGACATTGTATTTTTTACTTTGAAATTGATGTGTCGTTGTATTTTTGCCTTTGAAAATTGATCTGCCATTATATTTTTACCTTTGAAAATTGATGTGATATTGTATTTTTTGACTTTGAAAATGATGTACCCTTTTGTTTTTGCCTTGAAACTGATGTGTCCTTGTGTTTTTGCCAAATTTACCCCACCTTTTTCAAAATAATAGAGAGGCAATGACCATTTTTGATTTTGCCATTGCCGTGGCAGGTAGTTTAAAAATGGAGACCTGGGAGAAAAAAAATGTCTATAGGAAATGTTGAGGGCTGATTGAGGAAGAGGTAATAGAAGCATATCAAAAATTCCCAAAACTTAAGGCGACGTCAGAAGAGAAGATATTGGATGCTAAGGAAATTTTGCTGTAGCGGTTGGGATTCCCAACAAATGTTTCAGTTTCCCACCCTACATTTGATGATTATAGTTTTTTTTTACTTTGAAACTAATGTGTTTTGAAAATTGATGTGCCGTTGTATTTTTGCCTTTGAAAATGGGCAAATTACCTTCACGTTCCTGAGGTTTGGTCACCCTCCCCCTAGGGTCCCTGGCTTTTGGAAAATGATTGTTCCGTCCTTAAGTTTTGATGATAATAGACTCTCAGGTCCCTAGCTGACGTCATCGCCTCTTTTTTTTATTTTTGGTCATGGAAATGACCAAAATACCCTTAACCAAAAATGAAAAATTAAAGGTATTTTGGTCAAAAGTTAAGGGTATTTTGGTCATTTTTATGATAAAAATGAAAAAAAGAGCCGATGACGTCAGCCAGGGACCTGAGAGTCTATTATCATCAAAACTTAGGGATGGGACAATCATTTTCCAAAAGCCAGGGACCCTAGAGGGAGGGTGACCAAACCTCAGGGACGTGTGGGTAATTTATCCCTTTGAAAATTGATGTAGTGTTGAATTTTTGCCTCTGAAAATTGTTGTTTTGTTGTAATTTTTCTTTTGAAAATTGATGTGCCGTTATGATTTTGCCAAACTCGTGTGACGTTGCATTTTATTAATTTGAAACTAATTTTCTATTAAAAATTGATGTGTCGTTGCATTTTTTTTACTTTGAAACTGATGTGCCTTTGAAAATTGATGTTTTTTGTATTTTTGCCTTTGAAAGTTGATGTTTCATTTTTTGTAAAGGTAGAATTTTATTATGCACAACAAGGGTACATACATCTCCACGTGCTTCCAGTTGCACAAATTACGCAACAACAAGCCCCCAAAATTACAAGGACGATTGCAGCAAGCATCAGACTACATCATTTACAGAGTCCGAGTACAGCTGCACATCATGGGAATAAAAATTCAAAGATAAGCCCAACCAGGATACCCACTTCGTTAATCGCCTCTATGCAATATGAGAGATTCAGAATCCGGGGCCTTATTTCCGAAGATGTGCCATTGAATTTTTTCCTTTAAAAATTTATGTGTCATTGTAATTATGTCAAACTTATGTGCCGTTGCATTTTGTTACTTTGAAACTGATGTGCCGTTGCATTTTGTTACTTTAAAACTGATGTGTCGTTGTATTTTTTACTTTGAAATTGATGTGCCTTTGAAAAATTGATGAGTCGTTGTATTTTTGCGTTTAAAAATTGACGTGTCGTTGTGATTTTGCCAAATTGATGTGCTATTGCATTTTGTTACTTTTAAACTGATGTGTCGTTGAAATTGATGTGCAGTTGCAATTTTTACTTTGAAATTGATGTGTCATTAAAAATTGATGGGCTGTTGTATTTTTATCTCTGGAAATTAATGTCCCGTTATGATTTTTTCCTTTGAAACTAATGTGCACTTACACATTTTTACTTTGAAACTAATGTGCCATTGGAAATTTATGTGCAGTTATAATTTTGCTTCGAAAATTGATTTACCGTTAAATTTTGCCTTTGAAAATAGATGTGCTGTTGTGAAATTTCCTTTGAAAATTGATGTGCTGTTGTGATTTTGCCAAACTGATGAGCTATTACATTTTGTTACTTTGAAATTGATGTGCCATTGAAAATTGATATACCGTTGTATTTTTTTACTTTGAAACTGATGTGTCTTTGATAATTGATGTGCCGTTGTATTTTTGCCTTTGAAAATTATTGTGGTGTTGAATTTTTTCCTTTGAAAATTGATGTGCCATTGTGATTTTTTCTTTAAAAATTGATATGTCGTTGTGATGTTATTAAACTAATGTGCCATTGTATTTATAACTTTGAAACTGATGTGTTATTACATCTTTCTACTTTGAAATTGATGTGCCTTTGAAAATTAACGTGCTATTGTATTTTTGCCTTTGAAAATTGATGTGTCGTTGTATTTTTTACTTTAAAAATTAATGTGTAGTATGATTCCAGGAACGGCAGAATCGGAGGCATGGAAAACCTAGGACAAAAAGTAGAAATTAAAAGATGACCTAGTTAATGGAAGTGTAGGGTTCCAGGAAGCTTACCCAATGCACGCTCCTCGAGAGAAAAAATAAGAACCCTAATCTCGCGAGTTCTTAAGGAAGGTGAACAAAATGATTTTCCCGTAGTGCAAGTGTCCTAGAAGTATTTATAGTGTGCCTAAACCGACTTAAGCCCGTCAACCCAACGCTGCATATAGGTGGTGATGTAATTATTGTATTTTAATTTAAAGGTATCGTATTGAATTAACAACATAACATTTTTAAATCATAATTGCACCTCTTCGCAACTTCCAAGGTCGATAATCCTTGCACACCGACTTTTATTTATATATGTTGTTATTTTTTTGTGATATATTAACATAACTCTACAAATAAACTTATCAAAAAAATATAACTCTACAAATAATTTTAACAAACTAAACCTTTAAGTGGGAGATTAAGAGATACATATTTAAATAATCAAAAAGAGAAAATTTATGTTGCAAATACACTTTTTTCAATTTTCTTTGATTTTGTCCTACTGGAACTACCGATGCAATACATGTGCTTCGGTGATGTGAAATATGTTAGTGTATCTCGTTGTATATATTATCACTGATAAATACAGATTAGAAAGTCAGTTGCCTTTAGATTATAAAAGAAATTAAACCATTAAATAAAATTCTGAACCAATTAAAATGAGTCAGAATTTCCCTTCTAGGACTTCCGTAGACACCAAACAAACAACTAGAATTGGGAAAAAATAGACGAGGAGAAAAGAAAACTCTATAGGAATTTTCATATCCTACCCAAAATCTTAAGATGGTGAGTAGGTGGATCTTCCACCCTTATAAACAGGCCCAACCCACTAGCAACTTCCGATGTGGGATTCTCTCCAACACGCCCCCTCAAACAAAATGCATCGGGCTGAAGTTTGCACGGGCTTCACACTGCCTCTCGTGCTTTCAAAGGCAGACCGTGCGAGCACAACAGGCCATGGGCTCGTTAGAGCAGTTGGCTCTGATACCACGGTAATTAACTGCGACCACATCGGAAGTTGCTAGTGGGTTGGGCCTGTTTATAAGGGTGAAAGATGCACCTACTCACTACCTTAAGGTTTTGGGTAGGATATGCAAATTTCTATATGGTATCAGAGCCCTAACCGAGATTCTTTTTTTTCCCTCTCTTCTTGCACTTGCTGAATCGTTTGTGAGACGCAACCATGTCTCAGGCACCATAAAATCTCTCACCACCTTCCCTTGGTTCATTCACTCATCGGCTTACAGCCAACAACTATTACCTGTGGCGCCGCCAGATGGAAGCAACGCTTTATGGCCAAGGTCTCTTTGGCCATGTTGATGGCACCATTGTTCAACCGTCGCCAACCCGAATGAGCAGCAATCCTGATGAACCGCCCACTCCCAATCCAGAGTACCTCGCATGGTTACGAGAGGACAAAAAGGTTCTCTCCTGGATCATTCAAGCAATCACCGAATCAATCCTACCCTAGTTGGTCAGCTGTGCCACTTCCAAGGAGGCGTGGCAACACCTAGCTTGTGTTTATGCCTCGGGATCGAGAGCCCAGATATTCCATTTGAAGCAAGCCCTGTCCGCCTTGAAGAAAGGCTCCAACTCTGTCGATGACTACCTTCAAAATACGAAGGCCATTGTTGATCAATTGGCTGCTTTCGGGCACCGCTTATCTGACGATGATGTTGTTCAAAACATTCTTGCAGGCTTGGATGAATAATTTTGCCCCTTTGCTCGCCAAATCGAGTCCCGACTAGAGCCCGTCACGCTGGCAGATCTCTATGTTTTTTTATTATGCGAAGAAATCAATCTCCGACACACTGCTCTGGCCATATCCCCTCCTCTTGTACCGACGGTCCACTACAGCAACAAAAATGGAGGCGGCAGAGGACACTGTGGAGGAGGACGCAATGGAGGACGTGGGGGAGGAAGAGGAAACTGGCTGCCCAATAACACATGCCACAAAAATTATAATACTGGGCCATCTTACTCATCAGGCCCACGAAAATACTATTCTGGTAATGGGCCACAATTTCCACCTCCTGCTGGAAATGAAGTCTGTTGTTTTAATTATTCGGGATACGACCATATATCTCGTAATTGCTCGTCTGCCAGGCGAACAGGTCCATCCGGTCCACCACAAGCCCATCATGCTATGTCTCCCCAGGGTTCTCAGGGTTCTCTGTGGCTGCTTGATTCGTGCACGACCCACCACCTTACCTCCGTTCTGTAAAACCTGCCTATCCACTCTGAATACTCGGGCACCGACGAAGTAACCTTTGGTAATGGTCAATCGCTTCCCATTTCTCATGTTGGTCACATGTCATTTCCTTTGCCAAATTCGAGTCTTTCATTGTCTAACGTGCTTTGTGTCCCTCAATCAAGTACTAACCTTGTTTCCCTAAGTGCTCTCACTCGTGATAATAATATTTCTGTGGAATTTATTGGCGATTGTTTCTATGTTAAGGACCAGGTCACAAAGTCAATTCTACACGAAGGTCGGAGTAAAGACGGCCTATATCCTCTCGCCAGTCCATCCAGTCTCGTCAGTCCTCAAGCTCATGTGTCATCCCAGTCGCCGTCCTTGTTTACTTGGCACCAATGACTTGGTCATGCCAATTTCCAAGCCGTGAAACATGCCTTACGGTCGCAGTCAATTTTATTTTTGAATAAAGCATCTTTTCATCTGTGTCATGGTTGTGGGCCGTGCCGTGTTGGAGAGAATCCCACAACAGAAGTTGCTAGTGGGTTGGGCCTGTTTATAAGGGTAGAAGATTCACCTACTCACCACCTTAAGATTTTGGGTAGGATATAGGAATTTTCATATCCTACCCAAAATCTTAAGGTGGTGAGTAGGTGGATCTTCCACCCTTATAAGCAGGCCCAACCCACTAGCAACTTTCGATGTGGGATTCTCTCCAACAAACTCTGCATTAAGCATCGCATCGACGAATAAAATTTCTCGCAATGCTAAAGCGAGATAAATCGCAAGCTTCACCGTAGATGCTTCTTGGCTCTTTAGCTCTACAATTTGTGGGGTTGCTACTACTGTGAGAGATCATTTTGGCCGCCTGGTAGATGTCAGATCCTCTACAACTCGGGCACTTACGGCAATTCAGGCCGAGCTTATGGCAATTGGTGAAGCTGTGTCCATGGTGGAGCAACTTTACTATTTCATCAAGGTGACTATCAAGTTCGACAATCTTATTTTGGTGGACTTCCTCAATAATTCTTCTTCCACGATTGATTGGGATGTCAAATTGCTTACATTGGAAGTCCAAACAAAGCTTGTAAACCTTCCGTTATGCCATATTGTTCATGTTCCTCGGCATGCCAATCAAGTCGCGGATTGGCTTGCCAAGGCTACTAGGCTAGGTTCCAACTTATGCGAGGTGGTTCATCGTCCCCCTCATGAGCTTTTTACGCTCTTTTTATATGACTCTATTGATTAATATAAGTTCTACCTTTTATCCTTTTAAAAAAAAGCAACCTTAATTGATATCGGCGAAAGACATGTGTCCCCAGCGAATCACTATCCTTCAAATTAGCATATATATCGCGAATGATGTGGCAAGTAGAAAATTTTCAAAATGGTACTAATTTTATATAACCACTCAAGAAGTTACTTTAATCCCTCACTCTCAAGCGGTGTCCCTTGGTCTCAGGATATGGTATCTCAATCTTGTTCGGATCACCCGATGCCCTTCTCGATCTTGTTTTGCTCTTTGTTTAACGACAGCTCACAACAATTATAAACCGTTAAATTGAGGAACGGTGAGTATATAAATGCGTGGAAGGAAATGAAAAATTGCTTACATTGGAAGTCCAAACAAAGCTTGTAAACCTTCCATTATGCCATATTGTTCATGTTCCTCGACATGCCAATCAAGTCGCGGATTGGCTTGCCAAGGCTACTAGGCTAGGTTCCAACTTATGCGAGGTGGTTCATTGTCCCCCTCATGAGCTTCTTACGCTCTTTTTGTATGACTCTATTGATTAATATAAGTTCTACCTTTTATCCTTTAAAAAAAAGCAACCTTAATTGATATCGGCGAAAGACATGTGTCCCCAGCGAATCACTATCCTTCAAATTAGCATATATATCGCGGATGATGTGGTAAGTAAAAAATTTTCAAAATGGTACTAATTTTATATAACCACTCAAGAAGTTACTTCAATCCCTCACCCTCAAGCGGTGTCCCTTGGTCTTAGGATATGGTATCTCAATCTTGTTCGGATCACCCGATGCCCTTCTCGATCTTGTTTTGCTCTTTGTTTAACGACAGCTCACAACAATTATAAACCGTTAAATTGAGGAACGGTGAGTATATAAATGCGTGGAAGGAAACGAAAAAATTGACAGGGTTAGAATTTTTTTGTTTTACCACATCCAGACAGTCGGGTAAGATCTTTGGAAAATAGCAAAGTTTTTCCAATAAGTATTTATTTATTACTGTTGCGTATCTTTGGAAGGGCTCGAACTCGAAATATCTTGATTAGCTAAAACTTTTTTTAAAAATCTCGTGTATAAGAAATCAAGCACTTTGAAACCCTATTTAGAAGTATCTCTCTAATAATGTCTTTTACATTCATAATGCTTGAATTCAAGACCTCTTAAGTAAATTAAAATTTCTTACGGTTTGGGTCAACTAGACTAACTCCTTAAATTTGGTAAACATATAGTTAGATCGACTGCTGAATAAATTATTCTTGTTTAACCAAAAAGTCTCGAGTTCGACCGTTGAAAATACAATATTTTTAAATATTTGTTGTAAGAACTTTTGTACCTTTTAAAGTTCCTAATCGATTTGAATTTGAATTAGTTGATTGAGTGAATTGAAAAAAAAAACTAACCACTTACTACCACGAGTCCATTTTCTTGGGAAAAACTATTTCTTTCTAATAACAGGCAATAAAACAAGGTTCTTTTCTTTTCTCCTCATCCTAGGTAGTCAGCTAGCTTCTCTCTCTTGTTTTTTGCATTAGATGGAACGCATTTCAGGAGCTTTAAATGCATGCACAGCTACTCTACACATATCTTACATAACTACCAACCATTTAGATTAACTGAAGATGACGTTAGCTTAACCAGGGGTCCAAGTCTCATATTTTAGTTTTGAGAAACACAACATTATTAAAATTTTGTTTAGAGAGATATACTACATTTCGAAAATCCTACATGGCACGACCTGGATTAGTAAACCCGGTGGAGTAGGTACAAGAGAATATAAACCAAAAATCTTCCACATGTAACTGAAGCTATAAGGCTCCATTTAATTTCCATCTCCATAACTCTTCCATCTCAACGCTCTCTTAATTTATTGTTGCTGGCTATTTGGGGTAGAAGAAGAAGAAGAAGAACCATGGAAACAGGTTCGAGTCTCTTCTGCATGTTCGTGATGGTTGCTCTTATAATATCAGCGATACTGGTATTCCCTCTCTACATGCAGCCAGAACCTCCGGTGTTCTTGCTGATACTACTTGCAATCTTTCCTGTTTCGACACTTCTCTATTCTCTCTTCCTAGCTATCTTTGTTTGGTGATTGTCTTTTGGTAGTTAGGGGTGAGTGGATTTGAACCCTTGTCTTGTTTTCTGATGACAATGGATTTTCTCCAATTCAGCTAGTCCAAGTTGATACTTCTTTCTTTGGTTAAGATTATCGCATTACTAGTTATAAAAGTGGTGGGCCAAAATTTTAACATGGTATCAGAACAAATTTATTATTTAGTCCATTGTTGTCCTTATACGACCATGTTTTATTGCACGTTGGCGAAGTCAAAATATGTGTAAACTTTGGGCCGATGGATTTAGTTTGAGGGGGCGTGTTGAGATTATCACATTACCATACTGATAGTCCTAAGAGAGATAGACTTGTTTATAAGTGTGAAAAACTCACATATTCATTGTATTAAAACTTTTGGTTAGATATGAAAATTCTATATCTCGACGACTGTTCCTTGAATTCAACTCTACCATGACACGAGGAAAAAAAGAATTTCGACACGCTAGTTCCTAGCCCGTTACAAATGCCCATAGTTTTGTTGCTGCAAACAAACGTACGTGAACCAATTTTCTTTGCAAAGCCAGACAACGACTTGTTTAAAAGTTCTTTGCAAAGCAAGACAACGACTTGTTTAACAGTTCAGAAAATTAACCTACGTATATATTATATAGATATGAAGATTTTAACAAAAAAATTATAATCGGAATGGAGATATAGGGTTTTAAGTGGGGGCTTTTTTTTACAAGACCTCTGTTTAATCGGAATTGATTTCAAATAATATGAAATTTGAGATTCGTTTAAAAAAATTTTGAGTTTAAATTTTATTAAGACAAAACTCATCATAATGACATAATGTTTTTTTATACTGTCCCCGTCTCCGAAGTCTCCACAACCTCAGTGTTCGCACTACGGGGTGCTTGGTTAAGACTTAGATTCTCTATTATCATAACATCCTGTCCTAGAACGGAAATCAAATTACTAAGAACATGATTGAAAAAAATACCATCCGAAGCCTTTCAAGTGAGAATAGTCTGACCAAACAGCTCCGTTGTTTCCTTTTTTGATTCCAATCTAAAATTTTTTAACCTAATACTATGTATAGTACTATACCGTAACTTTTGAAACTCTAGTTTGTTATACTTTTTTATCTGGTGTCATATAGTTAACTCAATTAATGTAGTTAATAATTATCTTTATTTGGATAGAAAAATATTATTCTCAATTAGTCTTTTGTGATTAGTTATTATATTACAATAATAATATTGAATAATAAAAACATTCAATGTGGCTCTCAATTAATCTCGTGTCATTATTTATTATATTATTCTTAATCGCGCTCTTATAGTAACACTACAAAAAATATTCTTATAATCAAATAAAATCACATGAAAAAATACAAAATAATTTTATTAGAAATTTAGAAAACTATATTTATTCCCCGATTCTCTTTTCAAATTTCTCCAAAACATTCTACTACAAGATAAAAGGTTCCATAACAGGCCAACAAGATATATTCCTCCAAATGTCCAAAGTGGGCTCCATTTGAAAGGTGATGAAACTTTTCAGTATCTAATTGAAAAAAAAAATGTCAAAATGGTGAAGAATAATACAGTGCCTATTGAAAACCCTTACACAGAAATATGAATCTCTGAAAAGCCAATTTGGCCTTTCCATGCAAACTTCCGAACTTCTCTTGCTTAGTACAAATGTGGATACAAATTTGGGGCAAAACAGATGCATCCACTGATAATTTTTTTCATTAAAAGAGTTGGAATTCCTCCTCATAAATCTCAGCCTAGCACTAGTTGGTTGAAAGGATAAAAAAGAGGAAGAAGATTCTACCTTTCTAAAGAAGAAAAAGGGTGGAGATTCCCTAGTACAAACGGCCCCGGCACTCGCTTGTTCCGCAGTAGCACGTCAAGTGCTTTAGTTTCCCATCAGGGCCAACCACACTGTCTGGTGCGTATCCGTAGTCGTACGAGAGTTCCTGACATCGGAAGGATGTACTTAGTGTTCATGCGAGAATTCGATGCATAACCAAGAAACCACAAACAAGAATGAGCAAGTTTAGATGCAAACGTCCGAAAGTAAAATCACATGTTCCGAAGTCAGCAACTGAGAACAGACATTGTACTTTTTTAGGACAGCAATTGAGACCAACAACACATTGTACTTTTTTAAGGCAGCAATTGTACTTTTTTCGGTTAGGATCCAATTTGATATTTATCCCGCTAAAACTGCAACAGTAAGAGGGTTGCAAACTTACTTCCATAGGGGGAATGTCATCAGCAGCAAACAGCACTATACTTGCTAGTCGCATGTCATGGTGAGAGCGTAGAACACACTGCACGAACAGGTTTGGCTCACAACTATGATTGATGAATCTGGAAACGTTGCCACAGTTACCGCCATCTACGCAGAACTCGGACTCGCTATCTGCCGTCCTCTCATCTACATTCTGTAAATTACTGCTTCTTGAATCGTCACCTTGTCGCCTCTATAACAAAATTGAACCATAGACTATCAATGATCTTGAAAACAGAAATTGAGCAAAACAGAATCTAACAGAAGATTCAAAAAATCACAATCTGCACTAATCTAATCTTTGGAGAGTGCAGATTTTCGGAACCCATCAAAGCAAAAGCCAGTAATGTAAATATTATGTTGTTGCCCCAAGTAGCTGGGCACAACTTATAAACAATGATTTCTCAAGAAAAACAACATATAAACAATGACGGAGATAACTGCACCAGTACCTCTCTTCCCCCTAATCCATGCATTGTATGCCAACAGTCAATTTCGAAGATGAATTCGTTTTCGGTTATGTTATCCAAGTCATTTTGCCGCCTGACAATTCCAGTGTACTCAATTAATGGAGCACCAGAAGGAATGAAGTCCCATGACCTAACAGCCCATCCCTTTTTCTCTGTACGGTAAACCTGTTCCAATAAAAGGGTCTCGACTAGTTACGACAATGAGCACTCAAGCTGCAAAGGAAACCAATAGTAGAGGGTGAGGTACCTCAAGCCTGTACTTCAGTGGCCGCTGTGAACTGCGGTTGATGCAACTAGGTCCACAACTACATTGTGGACCACATTCATACACGACATCTTTTGGTTCCACCAACCTGGTAAAGTCAAGACAAGAACCACCTAGTTGTAAATAATCAGACTGCAGGTTTGACTAAAATCGTAGCTTTCTGCTCAAGAATTACAACGAGTAATCACATCCATGGATTACTACAATCAATCAGAACACGCAAGAAATTCAACTCAATCTCAAAGCATCCCATAGCATTCCAGAGAACCGATGTGAAACAAAAGCTTGTGCAATATCATTCAAGTCATTAAGTATGAAGCATAGCTGCACCATGACACAGTACAGGGCCAAAGGTGAAAGAATGTCTTCATAACCAGCCAAATAAAGATACAGAAATGAAATAAATGCAATCACTTAATTGCAGACTTACAGGCCACCATCTTTCTGCACATAAGGAAACTCGGAGCCATTAAGTCGAGCACAAGAACAAGTGTGCCGGTTCGAGCATTTTCCGTTGCACTTGCATCCTTGTGCAGGCCGTGGAATTGGAATGGTGGATGAAAATTGAACGGAGTTGATGTACTTGAAGCCTAGAATTAAAAGGGTACTCATCAATTGGTGTAGAATCTTTGCCTCTTAGAAATGTTTGGGTTACAGAAATTATATACCAGGAAAAAAAACAGAATAATAAAACATTCAGAGAAAAATACGGGCTATGCAGTGAAACAGAAATGACATAGGAGGCACTTTGAGGAAACATGAATGAACTTGTTATTGATTTAGGGTCTATTAACTCTTTTTTATGACTTTATGTAAATATGGTTGCATCTGATTCAAGCACATCTAACGGTTTTGAGGCACATTCTCCTAACGACAGCAAGTAAGAAGCAGGAATTGTGAGCGCAATAATTCTCCATGCTCGCATTGATACCAATTTCTTCAACGCATTGATACCAATTCTTCAACAAACTTATTGATTCGCACTCACATAGATGCTGTTTACTCTATAAAACTGAACGAGAATTTCTGACATTAATTTCTTCTTTCTTAAAAAACTTTGCACCCTGTGTTTCGGTTGAAACAAGACCTTAAAGACTAATGTCATCAAGAATACAAAATTTTCTTCTTTCCATCTAAAGTAAGATGGTCTCATTCCCTCAAAAGGAAAATGGTCTCATGGCCCACGATGAAACAGAGAAGTGAATCCTCTATCAAAACGCATGTGGAACCAACAAGCAAGTATCTGAATAATTAATTCCTCATGCCATTTTTAGGATGTTTCCTGTGAAATCATAACCTTATATTGAGAAATGAATATAGAGAAAATCAGTTTCAGAACTTTTCTTGTTTCAAGTTCACCCATTGTGAAACATCGACAGTTCCAAGTTCAGCGATGTTTCAGAGGAAAAATGTGATGAAGTTGGAAGCAAGATGTACCAGCTAAATCAGTTCCGTGCACCCTAAGACTGACCTAGAGCTATAAAATTTAGTGGATGGAATGCCTAAAACTTTATCAGCCATTTGGATAAACTAAAAATCTAATAAAGAGGAAGATTGAGAAAGCAGCAAACTGGAATAGAAAACTTGCCTGGGGGTACAATCTTTGCACAATCTACAACATTGGTAACTGGAACAGGCAATGCTTCTTCTCCAAAAGACATATCATCGCATATCAAGCTTGAATCAAAGAACCGATGTTAATTAGCATGTTACAGGAATGTCATGCATGGTGGGAAAAGTATGCTACGATTACACTGCAAGATCATACCCGAGCAAATTTGAAGAACCATTAAGGCCCTTTCCTAGTCCAAATTTAACCTACAATTAAAAAAAACAGTTAGATTGAGGTTATGCAATGAAAACCAAGTATAATAGAAGAAAATACTCCCCAATTTGATATGTTTGTTTTGTCAATTACCCTCACCAATAGAGCATGAAAATATGAGTCAGCTAATTCATTGGAGTGGTTTCATATGCCATAAATAATCCAAATTACATATGCGAAGAACCGTAAACTAAGTGGTTCCAGGAAAAGAAAAGCAGTGGAGAAATGGAAAAACTTAGAAAATAAACCTGGTCGATATCAAGCTTGGGCTGCCCTAGCATGGACATTAAGCGATACTTGGATACATCAAATCCAGAAACACCTTTCTCAGCCCAATGTTTCACTACCTGCAGCAGTTGAATGCAAATTAGAAAAGACCTGCCTACTTAAAAAGTACAATTGAAAAGGCATAGTAACAACATACGCCTAAACTATAAAAGACATAATGGCACTAAATCAACTTATTACATCAATGCATAACATTACATTTCAGCACTTGCTAATGGTAAATCTAATCAATTTTGCCAGCCTCTCCTCTCATTGTTAAACCGAAAGAGCATAAAATCCATCTTCAGGGACCTACTTAGTCTAAAGCCTGACCAAAGACATGCTCATAGGATGTAGACTACATAAAAGTAAAAATTGAAGCACCGATGCCAACCTTGTACAAACCGCAGTATGTGTAAACTTTGCGACTATAACTCTCAGCACATTCATGTCCTCGAATGACTCTAACAGCTACGCCGTGTTTCATATTATTCTGCACAAAAACCAACATATCACATGAGGATACAGAAGATAGTCAGATACATGACCTCTTGTTGTTTGGAAGTAAGTTGAGTTTTGCAAAGTTTAGCAGTGCCAAAGTGTTGGAGAGAATCCCACATCGGAAGTGGCAAGTGGGTTGGGCCTGTTTATAAGTGTGGAAGATCCTATACAAAGTACGACATGCCAGTCACCTCAAGAAATAGTCGCAGTTTATTGCGCTGATCCACAACCAGTTCCAAAAGGAAAGAACAACCATGACCTAACCCCAATGCAACAAATGCATATTTGGTTTTGCAGCTAAAATAGTAAGGATTAGGTATAACTGAAACAAGAGGAAATTATCAACGAGACACTTCATACCTTAAGAGCCAAATTACCACGCAACATGGCTTGATCTTTGACTTGTCGCTTGTTGCCAAGCAAGTCATTTCCACCTTGGCCTGTGTAGATAACTTCAGTTAAACCATCAACATCATCTTCATATTGGCCTGACAACACAATTGCTACAGCCAAAGGAGCAGAATGCCCTTTATCTTTCTTCTGCATCGTTCCAGTAAATATTACCCACTAAGTTAATTTTAGTGTTGAAAGTAAAAACATTCTGCTGAGAATATAAAATCACTGATGCAATGGAAGTTTTTTAGAGTAATCTTAACAATGATCTCTATAAAAGTAAAAATTAATTGAAATTTCTCAGAATTTTACTAATAAGAGACACCAAAGAATGAAATGCAAGTCATTGCTCGTACATATACAATTTCTTCATTGACCTAGTCCTTTTAACTCCTAATTTTCATCTGTCTTTTGTTGTACTTTTAACCAGATTATACATATCCTAAGGAATCTATAAATATGACAGGTTTTAGCTACATGTTATAACATGAATTATGCATACATGTTATAGCTACATCATCATATGACATGATAAGCACCTTCTGGCTTATTACAATTGCCTCAGAAATCATCAACTTAACATAGCTTTTTCTTCTTAAAATCACAAAAAAATCCAGGTTGAGTTGAAGTAGTTGTTTGGAAATAATGAAATCCTCTAATCTGCCTATTTGATAAAGGATGAAGAAGAGCATCCTTTACACCAAAAAATAAAAGAGGAAAAGGTGGCAATATTACAGCTCTAATGTTGATCTATTCAACAGAATGGATGGGCAGCAGGGAAGTGAAAATTCTTATTCAATCTCTTTATCTCTATGCTGTAACATATCATATTCAGTTCAGCTTTCTTTAGATTAACCTGAAAATTGAAATGCAGAATGATTGAGGAAACATACAACTTCTCCCCGTGCAGCTCCTAAAATAAGGTTTCAAGCTAGAAAAATATGAAACATTGGAGGTTACATGGACTTGAGAGGGAACAAGCGCCTAATAAGGTAGTACACAAGAAGAAGGCCATGCAATGGATGCAAAAAGTCAACATACTTAAAATGTAGTAAAAGGCAAAGAGAAAAAAAAAAGAACAGCCGAAAGTTGATAGTATAGCTTTAGCATACTCATTACCAAATTTCCTGCAATTTTTCCGATGTAATCGATTACATTTGACCAATGCCCACGAAACCCTATAGCTGCCATTTCAGCTCGAGAGAAGAATTTGTGCCCTACAGGAATACCTGCATGATAAACAAATTCATCGAATCAGCCCTATGTTCTACTTTATTGAAGTCCCTAAACTCATAGGTAAGTCATGGGGAAAGGTGAAAGTTGACCAGTATAGTTACAAAATTCATTGTGAGATTTACTTTATTGAATAGGTAACTAATCACCAACAAGAAAAACGAGGATTTACCAACCAGGTATATTGCCAAAATTCTTCTCGACATCCGAAGTTTCCTTCTTCCGCAGCATCTACACATAAAGAGCACACAAACTTAAAGACAAAAGCCAAAGACAAAATTTAGAAAAAACAATGATAATAAACCATAGTGCAAATGGCCTCGATCAAGTAACTGGGAAATGATAAAACCATGTATTTTTTATATTAGTTGGCGGCAGCTATGTGCTGAAGCACAAATGAATGCTCCTATATTGCAAATACGCGATACCAGATTAGCATTTCATTTTGACTCCCATATGCCAGAAGTGATATACTCAATAACGTTTCCACACAAACTTTTTTTACCATACTTTTCTTTTAATGAATTGCCAAACTTCAATTTTAAACTATGTAGTTTGAAGCATTTTTACTTCAATTCAATGACACTCGATTAACTCTTGTTAAGTGTGGAAGATCCACCTACTCATGGTCTTAAAGTTTTGGGTTGGATATGGAGATACTAACATGGTATCAGAGCCAATTGCATTACGAGACCCAAAGCCTGTCCAAACATCGGCCCGATGGGTTTCGTTTGAGGGGTGTGTTGAGAATCCCACATTGCTTAGTGCAAGAGTGGTGGACTTGTTTATAAATGTGGAAAATCTACCAACCCATTGTCTTAAGGTTTGGGGTTAGATATGGAGATTCTAACAACTCTTTGTCCTCCAATTTAAAATATACGTAATAAACACACTAGTGAGAGCTCCAATGAACAATATAATATATATATGATTAACACACTAACTAGAACTCCAATTACGAAATTACGCAGCTTTTGCACCCAATTGTTATTTCAACATATAGATAAAACTTTTCCTTTCTTTTATCCAGGTTTCAAAATCCGTGCACTGTTCTTTGTACTGATACAATTTACTCTCCTAGCAAGTGTGTCTATTATGTATAATCAGGTGTCAGTGACATACCAAACAGGGAAACTTCAGTCACTTCTTTTGACATTTTCAAACCACAAGGTACTGAAGAGAAAACGAGTCAAATTACATGGTACTAAAATGAAGTTCGTCCAACTCTTTTTCTAACTTACCTCAGTCAATGCCTTCAGATCAGGCCGCTTTGAAGATATCTTAGCATCAGCCGGAGAGCAACCTTCCTGCAAAATCGTTTACCATTGAGACCGCAAAGTTTGCTGAAGAGGAAGAAAATCCAAATCTAGGAATTCTTTGTAAACAATAATAGCTAACTTTGAAGATAATGCCACATAAAATAAATTCTCAATTTGATTTTACGACATAGATTAACTTTATTTGAATGGGGCTCCCATATCTAGTCAGAAAAATATTCTTTGACGTAGAATCAACTAAATTTTTCTCTATATTTTTTCTTCTTCCATGCTTCTTTCCAACTCTATTCTAGTAATAAAGTGCAAATCCGGTTGCGAAGATATTTGTTAAGTGATGTAGTCTATATGTGCTTGTGCTCTTCCATGGTGCAACATATTCCCCCATTCTTAGTAACAGGAAAAAGTGTATGAAACGATACAAGGATTTGAATCACTTGAGTAAAATCTTTCACCTTGTGTGATGAGAATTATTGTGTAGAGGAAAACATATAATTTCAATATGCAACAAGACAAAAAGTTTTACTCAAGTTAAATTTACTTTTTCCATTCCACAAGACTAATATAATGACTCGGATTGAATCACTTGAGTAAAAAAATTTATAGTTCTGAGTTCCACAATATTTCTCAATCTTTTTGATAGATGAACATGCAAATGTCTAGTGTGAAAGAATTATAGTGGAAAGGAAAAAATCTATATTTAGGTAGGCGGCAAGACAGATTTTGAATCACCAAGTAAAGATTGAGATGGTAAATATTAAAAACGATAAAAAAATTGATTAGCCAACCCACCTCAATTTTTTTGCACCTCTTCTCTTCCTCCTGCACAAGAATTTAAACAGCACAAAATTAGGACTCTTATCAAGGAATATAAGTTTTCTTAGCTACCAATCTAAGAGACTGAGCTGGATCTTCATAAAAGTCGAGGTTGCCAATGATACTGCCCTACACATTCTTGGAACCATAAACCTATGATTCAAAAGCAGGGATATGTTCAAATCTAAGCCTTAGTGTTCTGATTCCAAAAGTTATATTCTAGTTGGTTAGTAAACCTTACATAACTATGTCGCAAAAGAATTAATTAGATAACTCCTTCCATTTATGCAGCAGCTTGATAAATTTCAGCAGTTCAACATTTCTACAAACGCAGTGGATCTTTTCTACCAGTAAAGGAATGCTAATGTGCCGCAAAAGATCACCATTATCATAATCACCTGAACAAAGTGCAGGTAATGCTTATTAAAAGACCTCACAGTCTCCTTCACCTTTGAACTAACCATCTCATTTATGCTATCTTCTATAAACTGGTCGTAATTTGTCCATTTTAGATAGGCATTGTCCTTGAACTCGATGAATATTGTAGGTCCCGTTGCGGAGAGAACAGATCCAATAGACATGTTGCTCTTGCTACCTTCAATGTCCATAGCCAAATCAGGCAAAGATGATCGATTTGATTGATCTTTTGTATGTCTTTTCTTGAAAAGATCACACTCGTAAGCATCTGATTGCCTCTTCAAAGATTTATCCTTATCCCGTTGGCTACAAACTTTATCTCTCACGGAGTTGGATAGGCTCTTGTTATCAGTACCGTAAAATGGCCTCTTGTCTTGAGGTAATTCTTTGAGTCTTGGGCTGCATCTTCGGTTGGGTGTTAACATCATTCTTCCTGCTTGTGGTTGGGAAACATTGTTGTCAACAGTTTGATTAACTACTTCACGGTGACTGTCTGGTGGTGAAGCATTCATCTCTGAGGTGAGACTAAAGATTGCTGCCGTATGGGGTGCTCCTTGAAGTCTTGGGCTGCATCTTCGCTCCGATGTTAACATCACTGTTTCTGCTACTGGTTGGGAAACATTCTTGTCAACAGTTAGATTGACTACTTTGCAGCGACTGTTTTGCCCAACGGAGTCTTGCTTCTCCGGCTTCACTTTCACAGCCTGTGGCAATGTAGCATTCTTCTCTATCGTGAGACCAACCATTGTTGCTGTATGTGATACTTCTTTAAGACTTGGACTGTTTTCCTCACTGGAATCTTGCATAACCGGCTTTGATTTCCCATTCTTCGGCGGTGTGGCAAGATCGATGACAGATGCCGTGCGTGGAGTCTCTCCCTCACGTAAATGCTGTTTACGAGGCTTCGGTTTCCCATTCTCGACTACAGTAAGATCAAATACAGCACGCTGCTCGCTGGATCCCCCGCACTTTGACGTCACCCTCACAGCTCGCAACGGTGTAACATCCATTGCTACTCAGAAGATCAGCTACCTCAATACTACCCCTCTACTTCTGCCCAATTGACCAATGCAGAGAACACCCCCACTCCCCAAAGATCTAACCTTTCAGAAAACCATAAGCGCCCTCAACCTGGAAACAAAACGACACCGTTTCAAAGCATTGCCCATCAGGAAACCCAAAACAAAGTATTAACTAACTCATCAAACCCAAAGAAATTAAAAATAAAAAATAAAAAAGAAACCCATATATCCTCATATTGCATGTTTCCAATTCCAGCAACCCCAAGCCAAAAAAACAAAACCATCTTTTCACAAAATTAAGAGTAAAAGTACAAATCTTTCCAAAAACCCACCACGGATTCGAGATAGAGAGCGAGCGTACCGGGTTGGGGAGCCCTAAGGAGGAGTTGAGATTGGGACTTTAAGGGTTTTTTTTTTCTAATTTTGAAATTCCCTTTACTGGGTTTTTTTGGTTGGTAGTGGAGGTTGAATAGGAAAGTGTGTCCTTATTGAATTAAATTTAATGGGACAAAAATTAAAAGCAAGTTCAAAGATAAAACAGGAATTGCCGGGCGGGAAAGGTTGCTCAGTTCAGGGCCAACGGGCAACGCGAAACCCGAAAAGCAGCTCTTTGGCATGTTATCCGCAGGTTCACCGGAATGTACGGATCTGGTAATGGAAGAGTTCTCCGAATAAATATTTAAAATTAATTTAATTTTATGTCATCTTTTAGTTTTATATTTAGAGTCAAAAATTTACCGAGTTCTATTTTAAGAGTCACTCTCTCAGTAATATTTTTATATTGATATTTTTTACTACTTAGACTAACTTTGATCACCATCTTTGAACTTTGCCTCTTTTTAAGAAAGCAAATTGAAGATGGGGGTTAAATTGGTGCGGGTTAGATGATTCGCACATTCACTACTTTACATAATCGCCATGACTCGTTTCTAATTTAGTTATGGCAAATTATATTTCGAACAGATTTTGGTACAGATTTCATTACAGATAGATCAGAACAGACGGATTCAAAACAAATAAATATTCCAAACTCAAATAGAACAGATCATACAAAATGAGACAGAAATATACTATCATACAAAACGAGACAGAAATACATGTTTACAAACAGAACCATAAGAACAGAACACACAGCCACCCTACACCGACGAACACACACAGAAACCACAAGAGGGCAACGAAATCAACACTAGGAACAACAAGGCGAAACTGAACACGTACAGAACGAAAACATCACAAAAATTTTGAACACACAAAACCAATAATTGCGATCAATGCAAAAAGCCTAGGAAGAAAATCAACCTATTGTGTGTCTAATACCCCCTTTCTTCGCAAAATTTGAATTCACAACTCAGTAATCCAAACAAGAAGAAAATAATAGGAAAGGAGGGGAACTCACGCTTGTGTTCCACTCCTTTTGCCTCCGTCGTTCCCTCCTTGATCTTTCGCCAAATCGTAATAACAAATTAGGGTTATTTCTCACAAGTAATCCCCCTATCTATATAGGCATTAATTACTATAAGCCCCAAATTTGGTAAATTACAAAATACAGATCGGCAGTTTAACGAATGCAACCCAAAATTATCATTAATACCTTAACATGTTATATTGTATGGTTCTCACACAAAACTAGTTAATTTTTTATGTCAACATAAAAGGTCAATCACAATGTTAAAAAATGGACAACATTTAACTTTAACCATTGATGTTGGAAAAATTTTAAAAAAATAAAAGAGAAAAGTACATTTTACTACCATATTGTTTGCATGATATCAAGTTGAGGACCTGTGGGTCGGCCCCATACCCATACCTCATAATTTACTAGGGATGGCAAAAATACCCATACCTCGTGGGTCGGACCCTACCATTACACCGTGGGCCGAGGATCTGTTGACTTTGACTGGGTCTAGGGTAGGGTATGGGTATGGGTCCACTTTTAGAGGTGGGGTCTAGGGTAGGGTATGAATCCTATGAATTTCTACCTTACCCTTTTACTCTACTTTGGACCCTACTATAATTAGACCATCGTTAGACTCTAATTAGACCCTTTTATCTTCATTTTTTACTTATAATTTACGATAGAGTTCTCAAATATTCTGAAATATATTTCATGATATCGACTCTAAAATTTGAGGTACATATTATTCTAATTTTTTTTATTGATATACTATATAGTTCATGATTAATCTTTGCATATTCATTGTGATTTATTTAATTTATACTTAATTATATTTAAAAATTATCAAAAATGTAGTACATTTAATTAAAGAGTCGGACCCTGCAGACCCTGAGGGTAAAGGTATGGGTCTAATAATAAAATTTATCGAGGGTCAATGGTAGGGTATGGGTCCAACTCTCCAAACTATGGTATGGGTATGGTCCTACCTATTCCCTACCCGACCCTACCCATCGCCATCCCTATAATTTAGTCCCTGTACTTTCCAGATATTTGGCAGCATACAGTCCCAACTACGTTGACGGGGTTCAAGCGGCATATTTTTTCCACGTAGGTCAAAACGATATCATTTTGGCGTCTACATGGCGTGTTGATTGGGTAAGTTGTGTAAACTTTATTAAACATTGTTCCACCTTGCTATGAAGAAGAAGATGAGCTGGAATTAAAGAAGAAGAAGAAAAAGAACAAGCCTTGGTTGTCATTATACAAGGCCAGATGAATAGGCCCATTTCCAGACTTAAAGAAATATCAAGCCCGGAGACAAAGTGGATAAAGAATATTCCCTTGGGTGGCAGCAATGATAAGGCCATGATGAGCTGGAAAAATCTCGTAACAACTTTTGTCTTATAGCTATTTTAAGAAGATTCATTTTGTATATATAGATGCTCATACCATGTAATTCTTTAAACGATTATTAATAGAAAATCACTTCCCGATTGCTTCCTTTTCGTAAGATGGTATCAGAGCAAAGAAACTGAGTTTCTTGCTTCCGTTTTTCTTTTCGTTCTTTCTTGATCTTCAAGCTTGAGCATCCATGGCTGAGCTCGTAGCTACCGCACCAATTGATCACTATACAAATTCTCTTTATCTCCATCATGGGGAGAATCCGGCGACTATTCTAGTTACTCCATTGCTAAATGGAGATTACTTACATTCATGGAGCAAATCCATGAAGATGGTTTTGGAAACAAAAAATAAGCTTGGTTTTATTGATCGGAGTCTTGTGATGCCGCCTGCTGGAGATCCGCAGTATACATCCTGGAGACGTTGTCATACTATAGTTTTTGGGTGGATCATGCAATCTATTGAAGTAGTTCTGGTTGAGAATCTGCAATGGCATGAATTAGCAGTAGATATGTGGGATGAACTCCACGAACGCTTTGGAGGGAGTGATATGATTCAAGTAACGGAGCTGAAATGAAGGATCCACTCTCTCGCACATGGTATCCTCTCAATCAAAGACTATTATACGATGTACAAGAGTGTCTGGGAATAACTAATGCAGTTTAGACCTCTTATTAATTGTTCTTGTGCCACGAAATCTGCTGCCACTTGTGCTGCTATGAATTTTGTACGAAGTCAGCAACAACAAGATCTTATTATTGAGTTTTTAATTGGTTTGAATGAGAATTTCACCTCTGTAAGAATGCAAATCCTTGTCATGGATCCACTACCCGCGATGAGCAGGATATTGTATCTCTTGAGATAATATGAAAGGCAGATTGGGCCTGCGAATTCATCTGTTCATGTTCCCTCTAAGCGTGTGGAAGCTCCTGTGTTTGCTGCACAAGCTGGTGGGTACAAGCATTTTGGAAACCAGAACAAGAAGCCCATATGTGCTCATTGCAATATGACAGGGCACACGATTGACAAATGCTATAAGCTTCACGAATATCCTCCTGGTTTTGTTTCCAGTAGATCTACTCATGTGAGAGCTGCTGTTGAGAACACACCTGGCTACACATTAGGTCGCTCAATTATGCAGCCTTCTTATGGACAATCTGTAGGATCTCAGCATATGCAGCCCACGTATGCTCATACTGGATATCCTTCTAATGCTGGTAACTCGATGGCCCAACTTCACAAGATTCATGAGCAACTTAATGGGATCTTGGCCTCTTTCCAACAACCAGGACCAAGTGCTACGAAACCTGTCAACACCACTGCACAACAATCTGCTACAGTGAGAGCTCCAATAGTTTCCCAACTTCTTGATCGAGGTTTAGCATCTGCAGGTATTGTTCTTAGCCTACAACTTGATCATGGAGTGTTGAAACATTCTTGGATCCTAGACTCTGGTACCTCGACACATGTTTGTTGTAGTTTGGATAATTTCACATCTTATACTTCTCTGGCTCCTACTTTTGTCATGTTACCGAATGGTTCCAAGATTCAAGCAACTCACATTGGTAAGGTCATTCTCAGCTCAAATTTGGTTCTACATGATGTGCTTCGTGTGCCAGGATTTTCTTCCAATCTCATCTCCATTAGTAGATTAACTAATGATGTTGATTGCTCACTATTGTTTCATGGATCTTGTTGCCTAATACATGACCTGAATAAGGAGATGATGATTGGTTTTGCTGAGAAGAGAAATGGTCTATACTACATCAACCAAGCCAACCACCAAAGTGCTTCACCTCACACCCTCTTACATACTGATCTACCTTACATCAGCCATGATTTAGACCTCTGGCATTGTCGTTTAGGTCATTTACCTAGCTCTAGACTTGCTATTTTGAAGAGAATTTGTCCTGCTATCTCTTTTAAGTCTGTTGCACATTGTGCACCTTGTCATTACGCCAAAAATAAGCGAACCTCCTTTCCTCTTAGTGTCAATAGAGTTGCTGCAGCTTTTGACTTGATTCATGTTGATATATGAGGTCCATATCATACCCCTTCTTATGATGGTTATAAGTTTTTCCTTACCATAGTGGATGATCATACTAGATTAACCTAGATTTGCATGTTGAAGCACAAATCTGAAGTGCAATCTCACTTGGAGTCATTTTGTGCCATGATAAACACCCAATTCCAAGCCAAAATTAAAACCATCCGAAGTGACCAATGCAAGGAATTCTTGCTCTCCTCTTTCTTCCAGACCCAAGATATCTTACATGAGATGACTTGCACATATACACCACAACAAAATGGTTGCGTGGAATGCAAACAACAACACATACTCAATGTAGCCCGAGCCCTCAGATTTCAGGCCTATCTCTCGTTACCCTTCTGGAGTGCATGCATTCAACACGATGTAAACCTAATCAACCTTGCCCCTTCGCCTCTCCTCAAAGACAAAACACCATACAAACTTTTAAACCATAAACCTCCCTCTTTTGATCACCTAAAAGTATTCGGTTGCTTGTGCTATGCTGCTACTCTACCAAAGCAAAGCAAATTTGAGACTAGAGCACGCCAGTGTGTATTTTTAGGCTATACTATGGGACTCAAAGGTTATCGAGTCTATGGTCTCACCAACCATCAGACCTTCTCATCCCGAGATGTGGTCTTTTATGAGTCTATTTTCCCTTTCCAACATAGGTAGCCATATTCTCCACCACCGTTGCAAACTTATCATCCTATCCCACCAAATTACACCATCCCTGATACGTCTTTTGCAGCATCCCATCCTACTGCTACACAACCTAATATACCACCATCATCCCCACCTACTCCGCCCTCTCCATCACTTGTCCCTACTCTGAAAAGGTCCACTCGACCACTTCAAGCCCCTCCTACCTGGAAGACTATATCCACCCTAGTGATATAGATTATTTCTCTGCTCAGCAAAGTCAATCCTCATCGCTTTGTCAGGTAATCTCTCCACCCTTATATCCCATCTCTGTAGTTTGATCTTATGATCATCTTGGTTCAGCTCACAAAACTTTCTTTATGGCATTGGATCAAGTTCATGAGCCCCAAAGTTATGACGAAGCAAAAGACATCTCTTGGTGGAGAGATGCCATGACAGCTAAACTACAGGCCCTCTTGGCAAATGATACATGGGATATAGTTCCTCTTCCTACTGGCAAAGAACCAATAGGATGTCGATGGATTTATAAAATCAAACATAAGGCTGATGGGAGCATCGAATTATTTAGGGCCCGCTTGGTTGCCAAAGGCTATACACAAGCTTATGGGATTAATTATATGGAGACATTTTCTCTAGTGGCTAAGCTAACCTCAGTACATCTCGTTCTTGCTTTTGCTGCAATGAAAAATTGGTTCTTAGAGCAAATGGACGTTAACAATGCCTTTCTCCATGGTGACCTCGATGAAGAGGTCTACATGACACTCCCTCCTGGTTGGAGTGATGGGGGGGACAAGGTATGCAAACTCAAGAAATCAATTTACGGATTGAAGCAAGAAAGTAGGCAATGGTTTGCCAAGTTGTCCTCTCTCCTCCTTGCTTTTAGTTTTCACCAATCGAGGTCAGATTATTCTGTTTTTACATTTATGACAGGAGATTAGTTTGTTTGTCTACTAGTTTATGTGGATGATATAATTATTGCTGGCAATCGTATGGAGCTGATCAATAAGATTAAAGCTTATATGAGTCAGAGGTTGAATGTGAAAGACCTAGGCACTTTAAAATTCTTTCTTGGACTAGAGCTAGCCAGGTCAAAGACAGGAATTCATATTTCTCAGAGAAAATACACCATGGAGTTGCTCAGGAACACTGGATTTGTCAGTTGCAGAACTATGATAACTCCCATGGTACACAAATTGTAACTAAAGTCAGCCGAGACTGAAGATGAGTTGCTCGACGATGCTACATGGTACAGAAGATAAATTGGCAAGTTAATCTATCTCACAAGCACTCGACCTGGTATTACTTATGCTACACATCAGCTAAGTAGGTTCCTCTCCCAGCCTACAATGATTCACAAGAAAGCTGTACACAAGCTATTAAGATACTTGAAACGGCAACCTGCACTTGGATTATTCTTTCCTGTAGAATATGATTTGAGAATGAAAGCCTTTTCTGATACTGACTGGGGAGGCTGCTTGGATACTAGGAGGTCAACAACCAGGTTCTGTGTGTATCTAGGTGATTCATTGATCTCATGGAAGTCAAAAAAGTAACCCACCGTGTCACGATCTTCATCAGAAGCTGAATATAGAGCATTAGCTTCCACCAGCTGTGAAATTCAATGGTTGATCTTATTGCTGGCTGATTTGGGTGTGCAACATGAAGAAGTAGCTTCTTTATACTGTGACAGTATGTCAGCTATGCATATGGCTGAGAACCCTATCTTCCATAAAAGAACCAAGCACATTGAGCTTGATTGTCACTTGATACAGGAGACGGTTCAAGCTGGTTTGATCAAGATTTTTTATGTTCCCACTCTACATTAAACTGCAAATTTCTTTACCAAGTCGTTGGCTCCAGCACTCTTTGATTCACATCTCTTCAAGCTAGGACTCAAAACCATACTTGGTCCAGCTTGTGGGGGGTATTAAACATTATTCCACCTTGCTATGAAGAAGAAGAGGAGCAGGAATTAAAGAAGAAGAAGAACAAGCATTGGTTGTCATTATACAAGGCCCAGACGAATAGGCCCATTTCCAGACTTGAAGAAATATCAAGCCCGGAGACAATAGATAAAGAATATTCCATTGGCTGGCAGCAATGATAAGGCCATGATGAGCTGGAAAAATCCGGTAACAACTTTTGCCTTATAGCTATTTTAGGAAAATTCGTTTTGTATATATAGATGCTCATACCATGTAATTCTTTAAGCGATTGTTAATAGAAAATTACTTTTCGATTGCTTCCTTTTCGTAAGAAACTCGAAACTATTCAGAACGACGTCGTTTTATGAGTAACTTTAAACTACAGGTCCTCAACTTGATATCGGGCAAACCATATGGTAGTAAAATGTACTTTTTCCAAAATAAAATGAATCACCTCCATGTTCCATCCCCGCTCCAAAGTCTCTTGCTTCCCCCCAATTATAATTTTTCTCTACATTTTGGCATTTCAATTGACATTTTCATACTATTGTAAAAAATCAGCGAATGTTGACAATTTTATTGGTTTAGTAACTTGGATTTTATTAATGAAATCATAAATTTTAAATTTTTGAATAAAAAAATCATCAAGATATTTATCCTAAACAAGTTGCAATAACACAGGAGCATGCATTAATTCTGACAGAAAAATTAGTGACGGAGGATGTGTTTTAGGGGTTTGGATTAGGTACGGAGTGAAGAAATCATTCCGAACGGTTTGGAGTGAAGGGGAGGACCACAACGACATGCGCAGTTACGTGATACTGACATGTACAGTTACGTGATACTAGCATGTGCAGTTATGTGATAATGGCATGTGTATTTGTGACAGCGGCATATCCCATTTATGATAATGGCGAGTGTGGTTTTTTTCATTTTGGTCTCCCTATTTTAGCATTTTTACAAAAAAAGTCATACTGGCATGCGCAGTTATGTCATAATGGCATTTTTTTAGGACTGTATTTGTGCGTAGTTTTTTTCATTTTGGTCCTCGTATTTTAGCATTTTTACAAAAAAAATCGCGTGTCTTTATTCCGAACGGTTCAGAATGTGGGCATTCCGTACCCAATCCATACCCATGTTTTAGCCCCAAAAAAAGCCCCACACCACACCTCATCTGCAATCCGTCTCATTTTCAGAATACATGAGTCACGCGTCTTAGTTGAGTCATTTTCTTATTTGTATTGTGCCTGCCAAATAAAGCCCTAACGTTTTTCACCTTTAGTTCCTTTTGGGATTTTTTCAAACTTTCAATTGCACAATGGCTAATAACCATGACCAGTTCAATCCAATTAATATATTGTTGGAATAAATTGAATAAAAGTTTAATGCATAGTCCAAAGTGGAAGGCTCAAGTGGAAAGCCCAAAGTGGAAATGGAAAGTGCATTACCACATTGGAAATAACAAGGAAGATTTTCTTGTTTATAAAGAGAATTTTCTTATTGACTAAGAAATAAGTTGACCACTTGGATAACCAATTCAGACCGCTGCGAGGATGGTGCTTCGCACCATCCGAGCACGAGTACGCGTTCGCGCTTGCGCACGCGTACGTGCGTGTGCGCATGACGCATTGGACGTAGGTGGCAATGGGCACTTTGTGGCGCACTTGGCACGTACGCATCGTCGCGAGGAGCTGAGGAGCCTTTAATATTGGCAAATTCTGGACCGGTCCAAAATGTCCCAGAAACTTCCAGACGGCCGAAGGAGTACGAGCGAAGGCTTGTCCATCCGAACAGTTATGAAAAAGTGCAGAAAGGTACCTGCCGAAGGGACACGAGCGGAGGATTACCTACCGAAGGGATTCAGAACACCCATCGAAGAGGCACGATCTGGCTGGCAAAGGGGCCTGAATGGGCAGCCTGACTGCCACCCGAACAGATGCAACTCTTCGGGCTGCCTGCCTCCCTCTCATCCAGCAGCCTATAAATAGGCCTCTCCCCCTTATTTGCATCTCAACCCCACAACTCATTGTATAAGCATTCGTTAGCAATAGTTGTTCTTCTCTCCCTCTCTCAAGAAAGTTCCGAATATCAGACGGTTTGCTTGAAGCTTCGAGGGTCGTTATGCTACAAACTCGAAGTCTAAAAATTATTGTATCTTGGGAACGATTGCCGCAGCCCGTAAGAACTGAATACAGGGTAATCTCGTCTTACAGAGAAAGAGTCCAACTCTTGCCTCGACTATAAGATCCTAATCAAGTACATCACCTCCGACAAACAACAATCGTAAGACAAGAATTGTGTACTTGAAGATGGCATCATCAAGCTTTGCACTAACATCAGTGCCAGTGGTCCCGGGAATTGTCCATGCCGAAAGGCCGACCAAGTTCAATGATATCGAGTTCAAGAGGTGGTAATAGAAGATGTTGTTCTACCTGACGACGCTTAACTTGGTCTGATTCTTGAAGGAATAGGCTCCAAGGGTGGCAAAAAATGAGGCTAATCCACAGAAGATCAACGCCTTTGATGCATGGAGTCACAGTGACTTCCTATGTCATAACTATGTCCTGAATGGCTTAGATGATGCCCTGTACAATGTCTATGCAGGTACCAAGACTGTGAAAGAATTGTGGAACTCCCTGGAGAAGAATTACAAAATGGAGGATGCCGGGATGAAGAAATTCATCGTCGGAAGGTTTCTCGACTTCTAGATGGTGAACTCCAAGAAGGTCATAGACCAAATCCAAGAGCTGTAGCTGATTCTACACGAGATTCATGCTGAAGGCATGTAACTCAGCGAATCCTTCCAGGTTTCTGCTCTAATCGAAAAGCTACCCCCTCTATGGAAGGACTTCAAGAACTACCTCAAGCATAAGAGGAAGGACATGGGGCTGGAAAACCTGATCGTGAGACTACGGATCGAGGAAGACAACCAAAAGTCTGAAGTCAAGAATGGCAGGACCAAATCTGAGGTTAAGGTACACCTCGCTGAGGGAGGTACCGGTAAAAAGAAGAAGAAGCCCGGGAATAAGCAGGAGAAGCAAGAGCCAAAACAAAAGAAAGCTAAGAAGATCAAGGGCAATTGCTACAACTGCGACAAGTTCGGTCACATGGCCAAAGAGTGTCGCTTGTCGAAGAAGGACGATCGTGAGAAGGCTAACCTAGCTGAGGACATGTCTAAGCTATACCTATCTGTCGTGGTATTTAAAGCCAATCTGGTAGATAACACAAGAGAGTGGTTCATAGAAATAGAGGCGACCCGATACATCTGCTCAGACAAAGAGATGTTCTCGACCTACACAGCCATCAACGGGCGAAAGTTATTTATGGGTAACTTTGCAACTTCTCCCGTAGTTAGACTACGCCAGGTGGTGCTGAAGCTGACCCTGGAGAAGAAGTACAAAACTAAGGAAGTACAAAACTGAGGATGCCGGGATGAAGAAATTTATCATCGGAAGGTTCCTCGACTTCTAGATGGTGGACTTCAATAAGGTCATATACCAAGTCCAAGAGCTGCAGCTGATTCTACATGAGATTCATGCTGAAGGTTTGTAACTCAGCGAATCCTTCCAGGTGACTGCTCTAATCGAGAAGCTACCCCCTCTGTGGAAGGACTTCAAGAACTACCTCAAGCATAAGAGGAAGGACATGGGGCTGGAAGACCTGATCGTGAGACTACGGATCGAGGAAGACAACCAAAAGTTCAAAGTCAAGAATGGCAGGACCAACTCTGAGGCTAAGGTACACCTCGTTGAGGGAGGTTCCAACAAAAAGAGGAAGAAGCCCGAAAACAAGTAGGAGAAGCAAGAGCCAAAACAAAAGAAAGCTAAGAAGATCAAGGGTAATTGCTACAACTACGATAAGTCTAGTCACATGGCCAAAGATTGTCGCTTGCCGAAGAAGGACGATTGTGAGAAGGCTAACCTGGTTGAGGACATGTCTGAGCTATACCTATCCGCCGTGGTGTTGGAAGCTAATCTGGTGGATAACCTAAGAGAGTGGTTCATAGACACAGGGGTAACCCGACACATCAGCTCAGACAAAGAGATGTTCTCGACCTACACAGCCATCAATGGGCGGAAGTTATTCATGGGTAACTCTGCAACTTCTCCCGTAGTTAGACTAGACCAGGTGGTGCTGAAGCAGACCCTGGAGAAGAAGTACAAAACAGAGGATGCCGGGATGAAGAAATTCATCGTCGGAAGATTCTTCGACCTTTCAGATGGTGGACTCCAAGAAGGTCATAGATCAAATCTAAGAGTTGCAACTGATTCTACATGAGATTCATGCCGAAGGCATGCAACTCAGCGAATCCTTCCAGGTAACTACTCTAATCGAGAAGCTACCCCCTCTGTGGAAGGACTTCAAGAACTACCTTAAGCATAAGAGGAAGGATATGGGATTGGAAGACCTGATCGTGAGACTATGGATCGAGGAAGATAACCAAAAGTCCGAAGTCAAGAACGGCAGGACCAACTCTGAGGCTAAAGTACACATCGCTGAGGGAGGTACCGGTCAAAAGAGGAAGAAGTCCGAAAATAAACAGGAGAAGCAAGAGTCAAAGCAAAAGAAAGCTAAGAAGATCAAGGGCAATTGCTACAACTGCGACAAGCCCGATCACATGGCCAAAGATTATCGCTTGCCGAAGAAGGACGATCGTGAGAAGGCTAACCTGGATGAGGACATGTTTGAGCTACACCTATCCGCCGTGGTATTTGAAGCCAATCTGGTGGATAACCTAAGAGAGTGGCTCATAGACACAGGGGCAACCTAACACATCTGCTCAGACAATAAGATGTTATCGACCTACACAGCCATCAACGGGCGAAAGTTGTTCATGGGTAACTCTGCAACTTCTCCCGTAGTTGGACTAGGCCAGGTGGTGCTGAAGCTGCCCTCCGAAAAAGAGCTAACCCTCAAGGATGTACTGCATGTCCTAGACATTTGTAAGAATTTAGTATCCGGCTCACTGTTGAGCAAAGCTGGGATGAAACTAGTATTCGAAGCCGATAGGTTTGTATTGACTAAGGCTGGTACCTTTATAGGAAAGGGTTACCTCGAAAGGGGGCTCTTTAAGATGAATATAATAACTGTGAAACACGTCTTTGAAGGGCCTAATAAAGTTATCAATTCTTCTTACTTGATTGAGTGTTCTAACTTATGGCATGAGAGATTAGGACATGTAAATTTGAGCTCACTAAGGAAGTTAGTAAGCTTAAATTTATTGCTTAAAATAGAGTTTGACCCGAACAATAAATGTGAAGTATGTGTAGAGGCAAAAATGACCAAAGTACCTTTTCATTTAGTAAAAAGAAGTACTATACCTTTAGAGTTAATTCATACCGACATATTCGATATGAAACAAGTGCAAACTAGAGGAGGAAAAAAGTATTTTATCACGTTTATTGACGGCTGCACGAGGTACTGTTATGTACACCTCTTGAAAGGAAGAGACGAAGCTCTAGAAGCTTTCAAGAGTTATAAGAATGAGGTTGAAAATCAACTTAGCACTAAAATTAAAATGATTCGAAGTGATAGAGGGGGAGAATATGTAGCTCCGTTTGAAGAATTTTGCCAACAAAATGGCATTATTCATCAGACACCAGCTCCATACTCACCTCAATCAAATGGCGTAGTAGAACGTAAGAATCGAACTCTTAAAGAGATGATGGACACTATGTTGATTAGCTCGGGCTTACCCCAGAATATGTGGGGGGAAGGTGTGCTCTCAACTAATCACATTCTAAACAAATTACCACACAAGAAAAAAGACAAAACTCCATATGAATTATGAAAAGGGAGAAAGCCTTCCTACGATTACCTTAAAGTGTGGGGGTGCCTAGCTAATGTAGAAATACCTCTGCCTAAAAGGGTGAGAATAGGACCCAAGACCGTTGACTGCATCTTTATCAGATATGCCCACAATAGTTTCATTCATAAATTGTGAAAAAATATAAAAAAGTTCTTTGATATTTAAACAAGTCCTCCCTTGGGCAAGAGTCCCGGATTGAATAAAACATAAAAAGGACTGGCCATCGATTCAAAAAGAAAATGAATTGTTAGATGTTGGAAAAAAGTCAATTGTTATGCACATTAGATAAGCACATGGGCTAATTTTATGAATTATATAAGAACTTCTTGGCCACCTCAAAATCTGACTGGGAATATCCGAAGGGGATATTGAACCTCGCATCTCCTTAAGTGCACATTCTCCTGACAAAAAATTAGGATCTTTCACTAAAATAATGGATTCCTATTTAAATAGTGCATAACCGCATGGATAAGCTCACACTAGTCTCTCAATTTGGGACCCAATTCAGGATTCTCCTTCCATCTGAAAAGAAGGTCCTTGAGATGTGGATTGGTCATAAGGAAAATACCAATATTTGTATGAGCTCCTATCACGAAAATAGTAATAGGACTTGAGGATACTTTGTCTATAAGAGCACCTGTTGCATAGTAGGCTGCTCCAAAGGAGTGTACTTGCTGAAACCATCGGTGTCCACATCTTCAGTATCCAAGAGAATCCATCCTATGGTGGGGGGCTTACCGATTTCTAGTGCACAAGTTTGAAAACCCTAAAATCAACGAGAGAATGGTCATGGAATCAAGGAATGCAACATTCTTTGAGAATATCTTTCCTAAAAAGAAAACGAAAGAAGTAAGCTCAAACAAAAGAAGTTATGAAGCTACACAAGGCTCTGATCAAGGTGCTGAAGAACCTAGACGGAGCAAGAGGACCAAAGTAGCCAAGTCGTTTGGTCCAGATTTTCTAAATTACATGTTAGAAAATGAACCTGGGACAATCCAAGAGGCATTATCAAGTCAAGATGCTCCTCTTTGGAAAGAAACTATCAATAGTAAGATAGAATTCATGATGCAAAATCATACGTGAGAAATCGTGATCTCCCACCAGGTTACAAACTTTTAGGTTGCTAGTGGATACTTAAAAGGAAATACAAAGCTGATGGATCAATCGACAAGTACAAAGCTCGGTTGGTAGCTAAAGGGTTCAAACAGAAGGAAGGATATGATTTCTTTGACACGTATTCGTCGGTCACAAGAATCACATCTATTAGAGTGCTCATAGCTGTCACAGCACTCTACAACCTCGAGATACATCAGATGAAAGTAAAAATAGCTTTCTTAAATGGAGAACTGGAAGAGAAAATATATATGGAATAACCTGAAGGGTTTGTTGCCCCCGGACAAGAACATAAAGTGTGCAAGCTGGTCAAGTCACTGTACGGGCTGAAACAGGCGCCGAAACAATGGCATGAGAAATTTGACAGAAAAATAATGTCAAATGGCTTTAAGATCAATGAGTGTGATAAATGTGTATACATTAAAGGCACACATGATGCTTACATAATTGTATGTCTGTATGTAGACGACATGCCAATCACGGGAAGCAGTAATAATTTTATCGTAAAAACTAAGAACATGTTAAAGAACAACTTTGACATGAAAGATATGGGTTTAGCTGATGTCATACTAGGGATTAAAATCTCTAGGACGACTGAAGAAATTGTCTTGTCACAATCTCACTACATTGAGAATGTACTCAAGAAACTCGATACTTTTGACAAACCTCTGGCTAAGATTCCGGTAGACCTGAGTCTACACTTAGGTAAAAATAGAGGGGACCCAATATCTCAACTGAAGTATGCAAGAATCATTGGGAGCCTGATGTACTTGACAAATTGTACACGCCCTGATATTGCATACTCAGTTAGCAAGCTTAGTAGATTCACGAGCAATCCAGGACCAAACCACTGGCTAGCTCTGGAAAGGGTTCTAAAGTATCTAAAATATATCATGAACCTTGGCTTACTTTATACTAGGTATCCAGCTGTATTGGAAGGATACAGTGATGCGAATTAGATATCGAACACTAAAGACTCCAAATCTACTAGTGGTTATGTGTTCACCATAGGTGGAGGAACATTATCCTAGAAATCCTCTAAACAAACGTGCATAGCTCGATCCACCATGGAGTCAAAGTTTATAGTACTAGACAAAGCTGGGGAAGAAGTTGAATGACTCAGAAACTTCCTAGAGGTTATTCCGTGTTGGAATAAGCTCGTGCCCCCTGTATTGATACATTTTGATAGCATGTCTACAATCAGGAGAGCACAAAGTACTATATACAATAGAAAGTCTCAACACATCCGTAGGAAACATAACACCGTTAGACAATTGATCTCAAGTGGAGTAATAACTTTTGATTATGTGAAGTCCAAGGACAACATAGCTGATCCTTTGACGAAAGGAATCAACAGAGATCAGATGTATAACGCAGTAAGGGGAATGGGGTTAAAATCCACACATTAAAGAATGTTAATAGCGGTAACTCAACCATGATGAGTGGAGATCCCACAAACAATGAGACAACTAAGTTATGGATGGTTCAGATGATTACTTGGAACCCATCCCATTCTCAGAAGTTGCCCAAGTGCGAACCTGCAGATGTGTGATAAGATTAAGCGTCTACGCTTTTAATGATTCCTATACCAGGAAAAGGTGGAGTATGGCAAGATACTCCTGATAGGAGATCACCTATATAAGTGTGAAGTGAGGCCGCTTCAAAGGGAAAAATACTTATGAATCCAAAATAAGGTCCATGGCCGAAACGAATACAACGTGAGAACCAAAGGATATTAGAGATATCATTGTGTAAATGTTATTATCTTGGTTTACATAAAAAAGCTGACCAGTTCAAGACATCGCGTTCACTGAGCAGCAAGTAAATCCGATAGTATTTTACTAGAGAAAGTTCAAAGCCGTAAGCTACCTATCTCGATGCAATGATATTTCGTTTGAACTTTTCTTAAAGTGTCAGCATGCATTAATCATCATTCATGTGGGGGATTGTTGGAATAAATTGAATAAAAGTTCAATGCAAAGTCCAAAGTGGAAGACCCAAGTAGAAAGCCCAAAGTGGAAATAGAAAGTGCATTACCACATTGGAAACAACAAGCAAGATTTTCTTGTTTATAAGGAGATTTTTTTTATTGACTAGGAAATAAGTTGACCACCTGGATAGCCAATTCGGATCGCTTCGCACCATCCGAGCATGAGCACGAGTATGGGCACGCGCACTCGCACGTACGTGTGCGCATGGCATATTGGACACAGGTAGCTGAGGAGCCTTTAATTTTGGCAAATTTTGGACGGGTCCAAAATGTCCCAGAAACTTCCAGACGGCCGAAGGAGTGCGAGCGAAGGCTTGTCCATCTGAACGGTCACGAAGAAGTGTGAAAAGGTGCCTGTGCTTAGATGCCTGCCAAAGGGACACGAGCGTAGGGTTGCCTGCCGAAGGAATCCAGAACGCCCACCGAAGAGGCACGATCTGGCTGGCCAAGCGGCCTGAATGGGCAGCCTGACTGCCATCCGAACAGACGCAACTCTTCGGGCTGCCTGCCTCCCTCCCATCCAGCAGCTATAGGCCTCTCCCCCTCATTTGCATCTCAACCCCACAACTCATTACATAAGCATTCGTTAGCAATAGTTGTTCTTCTCTCCTCACTCAAGAAAGTTCCGAATATCGGACGGTTCACCTGAAGCTTCGAGGGTCGTTGTGCTACGAACTCGAAGTCCGAAAGTCGTTGTATCTTGGAGACAATTGCCGCAGCCCGTAAGTACTGAATACGGGGCAATCGCGTCTTACGAAAAAAGAGTCCAACTCTTGCCTCGACTATAAGATCCTAATCAAGTACACCACCTCCGACAAACAACATATATTATAGAAATTTTGTCAGGTGAAAATTAAAATTTCAAAGATACTGGCTTAAAATTGTTATGATCAATGTTTTACAAACTGCAGTTCGACCGGTAAAACCATGAACCGGAACTAATCCATAGTCTTTTGCACCTAAACTCGAATAATAGTTCAACAGTTCAACTGGTCGAATCGGCAGTCCAGACCAAGCAGCTAAAATTCTTTTGAAAGAAATACAATTGTTTTTAAATTTTATTAGAATAAAAATAATTAAATTGTGATTTAATATTTGTAAATTACAAATTTTGCAATAAAATTAGATTTTATTTATAATTATTTGACACAATAATATTAAATATGATTAATAATATATTTTTATTTAAAATATCTTCGGTCTAACTGAAGGTTCAATCTATAGAACTAGTTGTACCGGCAAACAAGAAAAATTTCGTTATTTGTTAAAACATTGGTTATGATTACCTTTTAATGGTTATTTTTAAAAAAAAAATCTTATCTATGATATTTTATAAATACTTTGTGCAAATATTTTTATCATAGAATTGTTTTCTTGATTAACAGAAAATTATTATCTTTTCTATAAAAAATGGATTTAAAGATTTTAGTGGTTGCTTACTGATTATTTTATCACTTTCATAAACATCATCAATATCTTACCATATATGCTCTCTTTTGTATTATACCAACTTATTAAATACACTTTAATTTTCACCAGTTGACTACTACCTATTATAAATGGTAAGTCTTAATGGCTTAATGGGTGTGCAAGAAGATGCAATTACTACCTGGAGTAATTAGTTATTCTAGAGAAATATCATCCATTAAATGTTATTAATTGTCCGGAGATAATTGGTAAATGCTAAAAAAGTCAATTTCAAGTAAAACCAATCTCTCCAATCTAATGAATTCATATCATTAAATGAGCTCATTGGAGTTTGAGATTCACCCTTAACACATTGTTTGGAAACAAATAAAAATATATTTCTTAAATAAAATTCCAGCTTAAAGTTTTATGGTTACCATAACAGATTATCTAATAACGACATTTGATTTACGAAGTACCGTTATAGAATGTACCATTGAGATTATCACATCATTAATGAAATACAATTATTAAAAATACAACAAAATGCCATGTCTTATGACCCATGCATAGAATGTTCCTAAACTATGGCCTCTCAAGTACAAAAGAAGACTTCTAATATAGTATCAACATCCGATCTTATTTTACAACTTAATCATTAAAAAATCAATCTCTCAACAAATAAACCACATAAAAGTATCTACAAATCTGATTTTTTTCAAAAAATATAATGTAAGCAATTAAACAGAAAGGTGACAACTTTCCTTTTCCCCATTTCCCCCATCTTCCATTTCATTTCTAGCACACAAAAAAATGAATAACTACTTTGATCAACTAGTGAGGGTGTGTATTATCTCACTATAATCAGGTTTCGAGTTCGAATCCTTGAGAACACTACAGTATTAAATATTTGTTGAGAAAATTTTACCACTTTTTAAGTGAGTCGAATACGAGATGGTAAAAAAAACACAAAAAGTTATATAAAGAAAACCAACCGCCTAAAAAAGCAAGGGAAACAGAAAGGAGCAAAGACCAAAAACACGAGCGTTTCCTCTCCCTCTCTTCACCTCTCTCTCTCTCTCTATAAAAATGTCAGGCGGGAAACATCTCGCCTGAGATTCTATCCCTTCTCGCCGGAGGAGCAATTCGGTGATTCCCTGTAGAAGCAGAGATAGCTCCAAAAAGAGAGAGAGTTGGAAATAGAGGAAGGTATAATAATTTTACATTTACATGAACATAGAATATAGCATAAACATGGAGCTGGCGTAGAACGCAAGGAACAAGGAACATGAAAGTTGATGTTTTTATTTCTTGGGTTTGAAGAGATTTATGGAATTTGTGTTTTCCTCTTTGTGGGTTTTCCTTCTTTTTGGAAAAAAAAGGTTCCTTTGTTCCCAAGGAGGAAAAAAAATGGTACCTTTTTTTTTTCTTTTTTTCTCATATGTTCTATTTAAATGTCCACAGCCATCGTTCCCTATTGAATTGTCTCGATTTTCCTCGTGATCAAAGAGAGCAACACATACCCAAGTTACATGCAAAGGTCGAACATGTATTAGTTTTTTTTAAGGTAAATATTTTATAAAGTACACTCTTTGTACTACTAGGTTAAATGCTCGAACATGTATTAGTATATTCAGGTGTCCTGATATAAGGTGGTTTCGATAAAAGAAGTGAGCAATACATTTGGTAGATCAAAAAAAATTTGACCTTAGGTTTTTGGCACTTTGTTATTGGGTTCTTATAGGTTCTTGTTAGTTTTGACTTTGATTTTCTCATACTTTTATTTTTTTCCTGTTGATTCTCAGTGTTTGATTTGTGTTTTGTTTGGTGTGTTATGGGAAGTTGGCTTGGTGTTGGTGACTTTTGTTTGGGAGGAGCTGGAATATGTTGTTGGTTGAATTTGGAAGTGGAAATACATAATCTTAGATTGTTCTCTTGATCATGTTCTTTTACTTGTTAACAGATTTTTACTTGAACTCCCTCAAATTGCTTTATTTTCTTCCTTTTTCGTTTTTGTTTCGCGCTTTTGTTTCGCTCTGTTTACGGTCGTTCTTGTTATCCCCTTTGCAGGATATATGGTAGGATAAATAGCTTATAGGGGGAGGCAAGAATTATCCATCCTATGTGATTAGGCAACAGTGGATTAGATGAAAGTGAGATAAGAACTCAGTTTTGTTTTCTAAAGATGGATATGAGTTATTTTCTGATGGTTGGGAGTTTTTCAATATGCTATCCAAGGCAATAGACAGGCGAGGCCTGTTCGCGAGTGATGGCTTTTCGTAACGAGGTACAATGCGTTAGTTTGGCAATATTTTGTTGCAATGCTTGTGGATTTGATGCTTATTTGCTGCAATCTGTTGCACTTGGCAGAGGCAGACAGGATTTTGGAAGTCGGAACTCGGACATGATCACCATGGTTAGTAAGATAATTGTATCTGTATGGTTTCTTTCTGGAGAGTCACTTGCAGGCCTCCTTGCATCTCTATCATATCAATCTGTGGCTCATTTTCTCTAGAAATTATAAGACAATTATCTCATCTCTAATGTAAATCAATAAGAACTAGTTAAATTACTCATCACTATTAGAATTTCATATCCAACCCAAAATCTTAAGGCAATGAGTAGGTGGATTATAAACAATCTCACTACACTTGCAACTAGCAATGTGGTAACCTCAACGCACTCCTTCAAACAAAGTCCATCAGGTCAAAGTTTGCACAGACTTTGACTCTTCTTACGGGTCTCGGAGTAATTGGCTCTGATACCATGTTAGAATCTCCATATATCCAATTTGCTCTGACCTTCATATAGGCATTTGATCATGTGGTCCTTGAAGATAAGGTCATGTTTCTATAGCAAATATTTAGAGTGAAAGAAGCATTGAAGCGATTCAACTCAAACAAACCAAAATTGGTGTGTGTTGCCAATCAAGTGGTAGGCTAATATTACGTGGTGCAATAGCTGTAACTTCTATACCATATCAAGACAGTATTATGCTTTTTTCTTGCAGCACTCGAGTTACCGTCTCAGAAACCGCTTGGACATCAGCTAACATTCGTGACGAATGAGCAAAAGACTACTCATTCGCTCGATAATCTCGCAGTGGGAGCAGAAAGGAGAACTAGTTTTCCATTGATTTCATTGGAAGGCTTAGGTTATAATCCGGCGATTAATTCTGGTTCAAGAAGGCTTCCCACCTCTTATTCTTCAGAAGCTGACAGAGTTAAAAGCAGCATCTTCTCAAGTTCAATGTCAGAAATATTTAATATGAAACGTACGCAACTTTCACTTATAGTACTTTGCAAGAAAAAAACATGTGTTTTCAGTTATACTTTACATTGTAATTACATGACACATTTTCTTATCTTACATTTTTTATCGGATTTTTGCAGTTAGATTGAGTGCCAACAATGCAATATATAGTCATTCCGTTGACGCTGCTGTCTCACTTGCGGAGGAAGAGGGACCTCTAGAATCAATGGAAGAGATCGAGGCACAAACCATCGGGAACCTTCTACCGAGCGACGAGGACTTGTTTACGGGTGTGACTGATAGAAAACGCCACCCTGATCAATCCATTGGTGCAGATGATGTCGAGTTTGACCTGTTTAGCATTGTTGGAGGTATGGAGTTGGAAGATCATGGCTCCGGTTCTCTGAATGTTCCTCGATTTCTCGGGACATCGAATCATCACCTCGAATTATGCAACGACTTGGTGAATGAACACCTTTGTAGTGAAAACCTTTCAAGAACGTTGTACGTGAGGAATATTGACAGTTACGTGGAAGATTCTGAGCTGCAAACTTTGTTCGAGGTGAATTTTATGCTACCCTTCAGATTTTCCTGTAGATTATTACATCCTTTGAAGTTGGCCTTTTTAACAATTGGATATTTTTGTTATGAACGAATGTGCAGCAATATGGGGATATCCATACTCTAGATACAGCTTGCAAGCACCGTGGTTTCATCATGGTCTCGTATTTCGACATACGAGCAGCGAGAAACGCTATGCAATCACTTCAAGATAGACGATTTAGGCGTATGAAACTCGACATTCATTATTCAGTCCCACAGGTGAGTTTATAGAGCCCTTCCTAGTTGATGTAGCTCCATCTTGTTTTACTTGGTTGGTTCATCTTGTCCATTTGTTACTTTCGTTAGGAAAGCCTATCAGATGACTTCAGCCAAGGCATTGCTACAATATTTGGCTTGGATGCATCGGTTTCTAACGACAATCTTTCACAAATCTTTGGTGTCTATGGAGATATCAAGGAGGTGAGCATGTTTCTCAGAGTACCTGTTTCAATCAGGACAAATTCGATACGCGGTTTTGACAATCCGTACCTTGAATGGCATTGCAGATTCATGAAGCTCCGCGCAGACGCAATATCAAGTGTATCGAATATTATGATAATAGATCGGCAGCAGCAGCGTTTCATTCTTTGGACAGAAAAGAGATTGCTGGAGAGAAGATTAAGCTCGAACCTGGACAGACCGTAGGAAGGAGCATGGATAATGGGACAATGTTGAGTGTTTCTCCCATACGATTCCCTGTTTTGGAGACGACATATCATCATGGAGTTTCTTCTAGTGTTCCTAATGGCTCGCCGTCTCTACTGAGAGATTCAGCTGCAATGTCATCTAGGCTTGCCGAGCCAGGTCCCTTCCCGACTTTGAAATTTGATTTACAAGGCGCGACAGAGGGTCATCGCCATTCCCTCCCGGAGTATCACAACAGAATTAGTGGTGGTACGGATCATCACTATGCATGGAGCAACCATGTTAATAGTGAGCATCCAAACTTGTGGTCAAACGCATCGTCTTTTGGCAGCGGAATTTCTCTAGCTTCGATGCATGTTCCTCCAAGGGCAGCACCACGTCAAATGTTGAACTCGTCGGTAATGCCTGTAACAAACCATCACGTGGGATCCGCACCGACTACCAATCCTTTCCGGGACAGGCTACATCCATATGTTGCAGAGTCACCAGAGGCATCTGGTTTTCATCCAGGGTCCCTTGGGAGTACAAGGATGAACAACTCTCTTCACCGGATGGAATTTGTCCCTAATTCGATCATCCCGGATGTAGCTGGAAACCGCATGAACCTGCCAATCCATCACGAAAGTATTGCACTCCCGTCATATCAGAGGCCATCTATGTTTGATACTGGTAACGAGCGTTCTCGAAGCCGCAGAACTGAAGGATGTACTCATCACGCTGACAAGAGACGCTACGAACTTGATGTTGATCGCATATTGCGGGGCGAAGATAACCGAACCACGATCATGATAAAGAACATCCCGAACAAGTATGTGTTTTTAACCTCAAGTTGTGCAATTAATTTTCTGCTAGTTCAACATTGTGTCTCAATATTTTCGTATTCCTTCTGAGATTTACTTTACCATATGTTGGCCATGACAGATACACTTCGAAAATGCTTCTAGCTGCGATCGACGAACGCCATAATGGAACCTATGATTTCGTTTATCTGCCGATCGATTTCAAGGCAAGAACTGCATTTCTTGTGTTATCTTTTGGTGAGGTTGGAAATTCGTATTCATTGCTCGATTCTGTTGCAGAACAAATGTAACGTCGGGTACGCATTCATCAACATGATAGATCCTCGGCACATAATTCCGTTTTATAAGGTACCTTTTTAGCTGGATTGGATGTTGTTGCTGATTTATGAAAGATTATACAACTGAGAGTCGAAACTTAACTTGTTGCAGTCCTTCAACGGGAAGAAATGGGAGAAGTTCAACAGTGAGAAGGTGGCTACACTAACCTATGCTCGCATCCAAGGAAAATCTGCTCTGATTGCACACTTCCAAAACTCGAGCTTGATGAACGAGGACAAACGATGTCGTCCCATGCTCTTTAGTACTGATGGCCCCAATGCTGGCGATCTTGTAATCCTTGACTTGCCTTATCACTGAGAACTATCTTGAACATTGTCGGTTTTCGTGTAACACAGGTTTCCGACTGCAAAGCTATCTGATTTTCATGTTTACTTGCAGGTACCCTTCCCTACGGGGCCTACTGGTCGAGAAAGACGCGGAAAACCTCGAACTGCAGCCTATGACGAGAACCACAGAGGCACTGCATATGGTTTGGCGAACGGGGAGGAATTTCTGTATCAAGACACTCCTACGCGTTCGGGGAACGAGTCTAACTAAGCGAGCCTCTTGTTTTTTCGGGGCACTAGCCTCATAGGACCTAGTTCTGCATGATAGAGAACCAAAGTTTTGGTGTTCCTATTGAATGTATCATATTTCAGCTAGCAGCATAGGAGCTCGGAGGGGACAATCTTTCGGCTCCGGTTCGGAATTACCATTAGATGGCCACCTTCTTCCCTACCTCCCTTTTGTTTCCTAAACCCTCTCATTTTCAAGCTCTTAGCTCCTACAATCTTATAAGCAAGAAATTGCTGAATTCTTGGGCCTAAAACTTTTTTGCAGTTGTCAATATATGCAAGGGTACTTCTTGTATTCAACTTAAAATCTGTTATTGGATATGCATCAGGTGGAATTATTCTTGGCTTGCCATTATGTTTACTTGTACTTGTTACTTGCAAAATGGGTCAAGAGAAATGCTCCTCTCTCTTGTTACCAGGTGCTCGAGAGCTAGAGTTCTAACCTTGTGTCATGACCTACAAGCCAAGAGCCAATCTTAGGTAGACAGTTTATATGGGGCGTAGGCCTCCCAATCGGTAAGTGAGGCATACAACGTTTCCTCGGACCGGATGAAGATCAGTCGAAGAGCACAAATTACATCTTTAGCAAGCATATTGTGATATCTAGGGAGAGCGAATTCTTAAAATTGTTCATAAAGATTAGTTCCGACAAAACCGATGAGACCTAGCCGTTGTTGCATGAAAACATGTCATGGAAATTTGAATTTCTAAGTCAAGTTAGTCCAAGTTCATTGCCACGAGCTTTGTGTTTCTGGGTTAGACCATTGCATCAAGTCAACAATCTGAAGAATGTACTTAGCATAATGCTAATTTCTTAGTCAAACATTGTCGGACCCACGAGCTTGAAATTTTTTTAAGAGAATCAAAATCTTTACCACTTAGACTAACTCTCGTTAGTAGTTCTATGATGCCTAGGCTGTACAACAATCCATTCAGTCTTAAGAGGTATGCGATTTAAGAAAAAATGTCCAATCTGAGTCTTTACCTTAAGATCTTAGCCTACTGAGAAACCTCCCAGAATGCAAATATTTTTTTCCAACACATTAAGAGAGTATAACCTCTAACTTCAGTTCCCCTTAAATGATAAAGAACCCAGGAAAGCTTTCTTGAAAGACGTCATGCAACAAGAAATGAAGCAATTAAACAAGATAGGAAGCAATGACCTGCTAGTAAGGGGACTACCACATCTTATCCATGTTCGTGTTTCCGGCAGTACTTGAGCGTGCCATTTCTGTATACGCGGTTTCTTCTCCGGTTGCCGGAGGAGATACAGATACAGCAACGTTATATGTAGCCCTTCCGGCTGTTCCTTAGCTTCCGATGAGGCGATGCACCGAGAGAACTAAACCGTAACTCACATTGACATGTCAAGAACTAAAGAGATGCACATAAGCCAGAACGATTCTTTCAAAAAATAGTCAGAACAGTAGAATCAGCATCTCCTTTTTTGTCTTCCAATGCTCGGCAACAATTTCACAATTGAGCAGGAACAAGAGAGCAAATGCCTATTCATGATTACAATGTGTATGTTCCAGAGTTTCCAGATGACCACGGCTGACTGATCTTTTGCATTTAAGCTACAGCACAATCTCAATGGAGCTCAGCCCTTCAGATACAATGGATGCCCACCATAACTTGTCCAATATATCACCGGAGCTATTCACTGCCTGCAAATGGATGAGCATCAAATGGTGATCCCGGGACTTGAATTATAACGACGTTGATAGCAGACGAGTTTTCATAATCGAACTCTGGAGCATTGGTATGTAGGGCAATCATAGACCAGAACAAAGTAGAATATAATTAGTAGGCGAACAATTCGAGGAAAAGTTAAATTGGAAAAGTACAACAACAGTCTCCAGAATAAATACGAACAAAACAAGTGCATCAAATGTCTTCACCTAAAAAAAACAAAAGGCTTGAAAGTGCCAATTCACAGTGATCAAAAAGAAAAAGATAACATATTCGCCCTTACTCTATACCATCTAGTTTTCAGCTCTAAATAAACGCAAACAAGCGCATTCGATTGGTTTTAAAAAAAGGGATTTTCGGTTGTCCAAGAAAACCCCAGCAACATTACATATTATTGTTGAAACATCACATACAATGTTAATACATTAAAAGGATTATCGGTTGTTGCCAGAGACACGCATGATTTCTTACTATTTTTAGCTTTTAGCTATATTTCCAGTTTCTATAATAATATCTTATTCATCTTTATTTACAAATCTTACTTTTGGATTAATTAGAAGTATCTTATTAGTTGAAGTACCGTCTTGCAATTTGTTCAAGAACCCTATAGAGTTTGTGCGCCTTATCCATGAAGTTAAGAATTGTCTCTTCCAAGAAGAATGATTTTTCTTTCTCTATTGCTGATTCTATTCGTACCCAATCTCCTTCTGTATAAAGAAGCAGAGATAGATTCAGACCTGTCCTTGTAGATAACCCAGAGTATTAGGTGTAAGCCAAATACCCCTTCCATTCTAGGAGAAAACCAAAACAGTTCCACTCTAGAAACTGTCCTACCCTCTATCATCTTCACATTTCCGCTACGTCAATTGTCGAAGGTAAAAGTTCATCATGTATCAAATGTGTCCTAACATTTTTTTAGCTGACTAATAAAATGTCCAAGAAGATTTGGTCATTTATTCTTCATTTCTTCTGCAATGCTACACTTTTGACTATCTCATTTTCCTAACAAGAGCACAAAACTGTGCGAGTACACAAAAGTATCAAACTAAAACCAGGGAATCGTACCAGAATGAGCAAGAGCCTCACTTCGTATAGAGAATGTCATAATGACCAGGCCGATAAAGCAATGTGATGAATGGATCGCTATTCACTGAGCTTCCATCAACAGCGCTTGGGAGATTGCCAGCGGCAGGAATAAAGTCATGATGATTTACACTGATGCCACCTGCATCACAAGAACTACGGTCGAGGTACACAACGCGGATTGGCACACCCAGAGCATCTGAAATGGCAGAAATATGCACGTGATCGCTCTCTTCACCCATAGGTTCCACTGATGTCTTGCAAAACTACAACAAAAGCACAGACCAGAGATAGGGAGTTTAGTAGTGAGAGGAAGTGGAAGCAATGGTGATAATGCAGCTTGAGACCAACTTGATCATTAGAGGAATAATGTGTTGATGCAAGTTTCAGATTGCCGAGGCATAAACTATTCAGCAATAGTTCCTGCCTATGTAAAACACAGCAGATCATTCTACTGCTGAAAAAGATACCATCAGAGGACGTCCTAATTTTCATGGCAAGAATTGCAATTTTAGTGCATATAATAGGCTACCTGCTCCACTGTTGAATTTGTCAATCCAAAGATAAAAGGTTCAAAAAACTCGGACCGCTTTCTTATTTCCCCAGCGGTGACAAATCTGAAAAACATCACAACTAACCAAGCAACAAAGTGAGGCCAAGGGATTACGAGCGTTTCTCAAGTTAACATATATAAATCCACTCACCATAGTCTGATACAGATTGATCTCTGCTCCTACTCTCAAGCTCTTCGAGACTGTTACGAGAATGAACAAACTTGCCAGTTTATATGCCGGGAAAGTAAAGGATTAGCATTTCTGCCAATATGTCGGGGTTAAAGAAACTATGTTGTAACAACTAAAGAACTAAGCATAAAATTGGATACAAATTAAGGACCATATACCTTATGGAAGGTTCACTTCCCTGAAGAACATCTTCTAGCTGCTCCAGGAATAACTGCAAGTTTTTTTTTCCAACGAAACCAGCTAAATAACGAACATAAACTATCGGCAACTCCCAAGAGCTTTAAATCGTTTGTGGGACATCCAACAAAATTTGAACCTTTTGACGCAAGATCATCAAGCCCAAAAAATAAAACAATTAAGGTAGCATCTTTTTCGAGCGTTGAAGTCTAGGAGATATCTAAAAACAAAATGCATTTCAAAAGATTGAGCTCTGCAAACTCAGGACAAAATGCTAAGATCTAAATCTCTGCCTAGAAAGAGGGGATCAAGTATAAACACAAGCAGCCTAAGAAAAACCACATCTCTGGAAGGCGAAATGGTAAAATATGTTCAAGTTCGCCAAGTGTCATCTTCAGAAAGCACTACATTGTCAATCTATGATTCCACAGGAATGCAAGATACACATGGCCTTTATAGAGATTTAGCAGTTGACATGACGATATTTTCAAAATCTTCAATATCAATGGAACTAACGTCGCATTACCAAGTTTAATATCTGGTTGACATCTTGAACAGCACTGTACTGCTACCAGAACCAGAAACCATACAGACATTTGAAAACCCCACATTCTAAAGCGAACAAGGTAGAACTTACTTACCGAAAAGAAATCCTCAAAGGTGAACTCTACATATCCTAGATTCAGAAGAGTCTTCCGACATTCTTCAACATTTGCCTTGACGCGGTCAACTTCTGCCCTGTCTTGCCTTGCCAGTATATATTCCTAAAAAAAAAACGAACCCCAAAGAATAACCAACAGCAATCACCCTGGCCTTAACAAAAAACACATAAACAGGAAACGATCCGGTACCAGATACGCGAACATAAAGCTCCGGAAGAAACAATTCCCGTCACCGCGTGTCCGCCTAATAGCCCCGTACGTCTCACCGAGCACCTAAACAACACATACATTATCACCTAACACCGCGAAATCAACCAAAACCAAAACCAAAACCGAACGGGAATGCGGAAACCTGAATCTTCTCCAACAGGATAGGGCTCCCGGACTTGTACTCGACGGCTAGCGCGGAAATCGGCTCCTGCATTGCATCCCAAAGGACAAATAAAAATCACTCAATCCAAAGAAGCGCAGAAAAATCGCTTTACCTTGTCGCAGACGAAAGGGGTCTTCTCGACCTCGGCGGCGAGAACCGCGGACTGCTGCTGCATGATGTCGTCGTCAATGAACTTGGACAGGTGCACGAACTCGGTGGGCCCCGCTTCCCCGCCCGCCAATTTCGCGTCCTGATCTTGCATCCCAAGCAACCACCGGTCTCTCTCTCTCTCTCTTTTACCCTAAACAAAATAACTAATCTTTATAATAATCTTGAAGATTCGACGACCGAGTCGGAAGTGTTTACCTGGGAGATTGGGAGAGAGGGGGAGGGACAATTGAATTGAATTGAATTGAGTTGAGGATTGGGATTTATTTAGGGTTTGTTTTAGTTTAAAAATTTGGGGTCTCTCCTCTTCTGCTCTTTCTAAAACACAATCACTCACTCAACAATGATAAAATACACATATTTAATTTAGGGTAAATTACTCTTAGACCCCCAGTATTTGGTATATTTTACGCTCGCCCCCCTGTATTCTGATAATCGATTAAAAACTCCCCGAGGTTTGGTTTTATTATACTCTCAGGCCCTTCGCTGACGTCAGCAATCAATTTTTTAAAGTAAATGACTTATATACCCTTACAAAAATTAATAAAAAATAATAAACCAATTAAAAAAATCGATCTCCATCTCTCCTTCAACACCGGCCCCGACCTCGTTCTTCGATCTGGGTTTCTCCATGGGTGTTTGTCGATATGTTCTTCGACGACGTCTCCCTCGCCCGGCGATGAACCTCTCCCCTCCCGACTCCCAAATACGCCTGAAGCCAAACCTCTCATACAATCCCCTCCCGTTGATCTATCTTTCTTCTCCCTCTCTCTCTCCACCGACCATCTCCGGCAACACCAACGCTGGGGTCGTCGAGTTGCTGTCACGGCCGTCAATTGGACATCACTGGTTTGAACATCAATTGGATATCACTGGTTTGAACATCAAGAACCCGTACTGTCACGACCGTCAATTGGACCCATCGTCGGATTTGGGTCTCCGACGGAAGCTTGAGGACAACAGGAACTGGTGGGTTCTGAGCATGTCATTGTCGTCGGCGTCAAGGCAGTCGCGGTGAGCTCTTCGTCCCTGTTGTCGGCGTCAAAGCGGTCGTCGAGTTACTGGGCGGCGGGGTTCTCGTTGATGAAGTTTTTTCCAAGGGTATAACAGTCATTTCAATGACAAAAATAAAAAAATTAGTTGCTAACGTCACCGAGGGGCCTGAGAGTATAATAAAACCAAACTTCGGGGAGTTTTTAATCGCTTACTGGAATACAGGGGGGGCGAGCGTGAAATATACCAAATACCAGAGGCATGAGCGTAATTTACCCTTTAATTTAAGATCTTTTCAAAAGATTGCCACGCACCGAAAATTTAGGTATAAAGGTTAAAACTATTCCGTGAGATTATATTAATTTGAAACAATATTAAATTACATCTGGAGCCCTGGTGTTTGATAAAATAGACTTTAGGCACCTGTAGTTTTCCTTCTGATTTTTTAGCCCCTCTAATTTGGATTTATTATACTCTGGGGTCCCTGGCTGACGTCATTAATCGATTTTTTTATTGTTATACCCTTGCTCTGGTTGACCTAAACCTCTGATCATCTTCTCCGGTCATATTTTCGGCTAACATTCAACTCTGGTTATCATCTCTGGCTTTACCCCTTCCTCTCCTCCTCCCAGATTGATAGATCTGAAATGCGGAGCTTCAAACCTTAAACGACGTCGTAGATCCGCAACCACCACCCTCCGAGCCCCGCTGAAACATAAAACAAGTAAATAAAATGAACGAAAAGACAATTAGAGAAGAGTAAAGAGGAAAATAAAGAGGAGGCGAAGAAGAAGAAGAAAAGGAAGTTAGTATTATTATTAATTAATTAATTATAAATATGGATAATTTCCAAGGTTTATTAGACCGAGATTTTGGGTACAAGAAACAGAAACTGATTCGAAGCAATTTGGTTATATATAAACTATGACAGGGCTGCTAGAGATTCTTCATCAGCTTTATGAAAGCATATGAGTTAACAGTCCTTTCGGTCCATACCGTGCCCACCAAGGAACCCTGATCATTTTTCTCTGTAAGATTGAAAAGTTCACATGAGAGCTCCAGGATATCATCCTCAATAGGGTCGGTAGGTAAGGAAGAGGAATTTCCATGCATGGAAGACCCACGCTCATTAGTCCGTGGATGTGCTTCTTGCCCTCAAACCCTAGACCTCCTCTCCTTCATCGCCTCCCTCACCCCACCACATCCGACTATGATGACGACCAACTCCTCCTCCTCCTCCTCCTCCTCATACGATCTCGAATCTAGTGCCCGATCATTTATTCTTATAGCTCTGCCAAATTCGCTCCTATCTTCGACATCACATTCGCGGCGGGGATGACATGTTGTTCTCTGACGTCTTTGGCGGTGGCGAACCTCCCAAGTACTCCAACTAACCTCTGCTCCTGCGGTCCGGGAGCACCGCGGCCTCGTCATCGTTCTATTATGTTGCGATCTTTAAGGAGTAGAGTGCGAAGACTTCGTTGCTTCTAGTGTTCGATAAGCCGGTGTACGACAAGGATATCTTCGCCGGTGAGGACGCACTTCAAAAAGAAATTAATAATTTTTTATTATTCTTTTTTGGGGTAGAAAAGTCATTTATGTGAAGAAAAAAAGTTTGATGAAATCAGCTAAGGACCTCGGAGTATAATAAAAACTAAACTACAGAGACAAAAAAATTAGAAGGTAAACTTCATGGTCTCTATCGTCTATTTTATCAAATACCAGGATTCCATATATAATTTATCATTTATACATTCTTTGATAAATGTATGCTTGCTAACATTGTTATTTGGGATTTTTTTAGGGAAAGAAAACCGCAAAACTACTATGGGTGGGTATCAAATTGCACAAAATCACAAAAATGCACAAATCAGGACCATAAAAGGAGCAAACTGATCGCACGAGCGAATTCACAGTGTGATTTCACACCAAAACCGTACATGATGATTCATGGTTAGTGTCATTTTTTATAAAATTGTAAAATCGACACAAACTATAAAGTGACTCATTCTATAAGTAAAATATATATAGATCGCTTTCAACCTTAGATCGCTTTCAACCTGCAATTATCTCACGCTTTGAAGATGCAAGCATTGGTATCTTCTCCAAATTGGTTACGCAAAGAAGAAGATCCATTGATTTTTTTAAAGGCAAAATCTATCAAACCGCAAAAAATAACCCCTAACTACTATCAATGCATGCTCTAGTTTCTATGCTTTACTCTTGTCTCCAATTTACATCTGGAATATCTAAAACAAGTAACGCATTTTGGTGAAATTTCAATTGAGTAAATCATCTAGTTCTTTATTGCTCCACAAACATAAGGCATTATAAACATCTACATCTTAACAATAAAATACATTAGTCTCAACTTAATGACTCCAGTCAATGCACGATTGAACTATTAAATTGCTCAAAATGATGGAATCTCATAGGCACAAAATGGATAATTCTTTGATCTCACAGAAACAAAGCATGACATATAGACACCAGTGAGCACAAATTAAGTATGAGGATTTAATTTTGTGGAACATAATTAAGTCATACGCTCTTGTAAGCATACAACTTTGGTCTATATGCTTCACGAGACACATAATAAGCATCCCCCACACAACAACATAAAATAACATTCCAATGCAATAGCCAGATCTTTCAATCAAATGAAACTAATAAAGACTAACAAAAATCACATTGAGCATAATGAAATCATTCAACTTTATATAATATGACGAATAACAAATAGCATTAAGACAAAAATTAATTTATCTTTGACATGTCATTTCCTCTTTTAGCTATCAAGTCTGCTTTTATACTATGTCTCTTACCTCCTTAAAACTTCTTTATCCTAGACTCTTTTTCTTTCTCTTCTCCTTCAATCTCAAGTGCTGGAGTTTTTCCACTCTCTATATCTAAACCTAGATTTGTTACTCACAAAATTGTCTTGTGCAGACGACCTTAGAGACCTCCTACAAGATGTTATATAAATTAGTCCAAATTACATCTTACACCTTTTAAAATTAGATTATTAGAATGTCCGACTAAATTATTACGATCATCGGTGATACAACACCATCCTACCAAATGTCTTCATCATTATAGACACACCATATCATTTAAAAATAAAAATAAAGCTTAGGATAAATTACTCTCAAGTCTCTCGTATTTAACTAAATCCATGATAAAGTCCCCCATGTTTGAAAAATAATTTTCCAATCTCCCGTTTGAAAATTTTAACCAAAATTTCCCAATCCCCCATTAAACGTGGGAGATTGAAATTTATTTTTCAAACATAGGGACTTTATTGTTGATTTAGTCGAACACGAGGAACTTGTGAATAATTTAACTAAAACTTACTTTTTAACAAAGGGTAGTTTAATTTTTTTATGTAGAGACTTTAAATACAAAAATTCAATGTTATGTTATGGCCGTGTTGAAGCATAAAAATAATATGTTGGGAGCTCGGGGTCGACTAGGACGATCATAGAGGTACCTGTACTTGGATGTCAACTTGCCTTGGCTAGGTATGCTCAAGTCGACTTGGGTGCCCTCAGCCTCAAATCAGCTTGGGTACCTACCCTCGGCCTCAAGTCAGCCTGGGTACCCTCAGCCTCAAGTCAGCTTGGGTTACCCTCAGCCTCAGGTCAGCTTGAGTTGCATTTAGAGTCAACTTGGGTATCCTTAGCCTCAGTTTAGGTTGCTCACAGCCTCAGCTTGGGTTACATTCAGCCTCAACTTGGGTAATGCTCAGATTCATCTTAAGTTACCCTTAGGTCAAAATGGATTCTATCAAGTCAGGACGTGTCTCTCACTTGGAGAGATCAGGCGCTCATTAGCTTGTAAGAGCTACCTCAAAGCACCCATCATTAGTAAATCAGCCATAACATTGTACTTGGGCATTGGAATGAAATGATTCCTTCTGCTAATGGAAGCCAAGAGGTAGATCTCCAAATTTATAGTCAAGATTCGAGTTTATAAGCTCTAGGATTGACACATATTAGGATCGACAATATCCAGGCTCACCTTTAGTGGAGGATTGTCGATCCACCCAAACTTAGCTTTAGTGGGGGATCAACGATCCACCCAACTCACATATAGTAAGGGATCAGTAATCCACTCATCTCCTCTTATGGGTTAGGTTGTCGATCCTCACACTTGCTTTCTAAGAGGGATCAACGATCCCTAAACGGCCATAATGACTTACTCAGAAGTTAAATTAAGATGATTCCAATTGTTGTGTAAAAGTAATACATAGACCTACAAGTTTATTGTTCATGGATTCTTCTAATTTAGAGTAGATAAGGGTCAAAACAAGACTTCAAGTCTCAGTGCTTAAAGCAAATATGACACCTATTGAAGGCACCCCGAATTCGGTGCCTATTGGAGGCACACAAATGCAGTGCTGATTGATGGGGATGAAGGGATTGGTCGGGTTAGCGATGGTTGACAAGATAAGGCAAAGAGGCAGAGGTGGGGCTGGGATGTACTATGGAGAGTTTGACGGGCTCAAAGAGACCGGATGCACTCAGGCTCTTAGAGTTATAAGTGGACACAGACTCGAGGAGAAATGAAGACATCAAAGGTAAATGGACTTCTGGAGACTGAAAGAGTCTGAGTCAAACTATGATAGGTGTTAGGAGAAGATAAGTTTTGAAGTTGGTGTATCCGACTAAAAGTTGGCTAGGTAGTAGGATGGGGTTGGGATATTTTTGTGTATATAAGCATAGGCTATGTTCGTATTGACAACACCACACAACAAACACAAAAAATTCCTACTCTCTTTTTTCCCTACTCTCTCAATACAATCTCTTTCCCTCAAATTCACTTTTTGTTTTTTGTTTTCCTTTTTTGTGGCTCATTGGGATTGCTCTTAAGACGACCACTACGAACCGTCTCGAGATCGTTCTTTTACGTTCTCGAAGTTTTCACTTGCAACAGGCCGATTACTCATGTGCATTGTTTATTTAAAGATGACGATTTGGATAGTCATTCTGTAATACCCTAGTCTTTCAATCATATTTGTCCGACTTAAGTAAAGTATACTTAGTCATTTTGACCTATTAGATTAGTATTTGGAATTACATTGCTATGTAAATAGAGTGCCAAAGATAGTTAGAAGGAATGTATTTTGGTATATCAGACTACCTTGAGGGTTCCGAATATAGTGTGAGAAGTTGATCACAAGTTATTCATCTGGGATCTAAATAAAATGACTCAAAATGGTGTGGAAAGGTAATAAATGGATTTATAAGCTTAGGAAGATATGAATTTGTCATGTTAGTAATTTGGATCAAGCCTAGCAAGTGGTTAAACAACACATTTGTGTTGTCAATTTTTAAAGTGTTTCGGTTGGACTTCTCGGTCTTTATTTCAACAAGAATTTATGTTCCGATGCCTTTATGAAGTATTCATAGACATGATTTGGTATTCTAAGAGTTCTAGATCAAGCTCAATAATACCTACTCAATTAATTCATAAGTGTTATGAAGATAGTTGGGTAAATTCAGACAGCAGTAGCACGACATAATAAATTGGGCACAACTTCCTCAATATTGCTCCAAATTTGATAAATGAATATAATTCAGAAACTAGATACACTGGGCTACAATTTATCTATATAAATTTTGATAAAAAGCAAAAAAGTTGGTAAAAAATGGGATTCAAATTGCTAAATTCTGATTGGGCCACATGGGAGGTTGAACCAATCACTAGATAACAATTGTCAAACATCTAAAGTGACATAAGGAGAAAATATCTAAGGCTTCTTATCCTTTCAGAGACTATAAGGCAAGAAAATATCTAGAAAAAAAAGAGGAAATAAGAGGCAAAAAGTCACAAAACTGAAATGCAAGAGAAAGAAGAGAGAAAGCAAAAGGAAAGAGAAAGAAGCAGGAGAAGAAAGAACGATTTGGTATCAGAGCTCTATGTTAAAGTCTTGTTTGAAAATGAATAGAGTCTAGCGTCGGTCACCGATCCTGAATTTGCGTCATGACACATTCACTCTGACCTAATAGATATAATTCTATATGTTCATTTAATCTTCATCCAACCATATTCAGATAGCATTTTTTGTTAATTTTACATTCTCGAAGTTTTCACTTGCAACATGCCGATAGCTCAATGTGCATTGTTTATTTAAAGATGACGATTTGGATAGTCATTTACTATAATCTAATGGATGTAATTCAATATGTTCATTTAATCTTCGTCCAACCATATTCAGAAAGACATTGTTTCATTATGAATTTATGTGGGTGGAGAAGAACTCCCATAGTGCTAATCATACAATGAGCCACAATGTTGCAGTTTTTATATTTGCAAGAGATTATTCAAAATATAGGAGATGTCCACGCTATACATGTACTTAGGATATTAAATCATTTGGTTATGCTCGATTGATACATTCATTGATTGCATTAGTTGGCAGACCTTATACTCACATTGGTCTGCTAAATTACAGTAATTTGTACCATGTCGTAACAACTATTTTCTTAAATTTTATTTTGTCCTATGCGATAAATATAAAATAAATAAAGCAAATATTTGATCATATTATTATAATTTGACAATCATAAATACTTTTTTTAGGGTCGCATCATGAATTTCATTGCATCTAATTCAAATGACAGAGGTAATCATCTTCCGCATGATCAAAGCCTCAATGTCAGATGGGGGTTGGGACAACACATAAGAAAGAGAACCAACAAGTAAAGGAAACTTAGTAAAGTTATGGGCTACTACATTAGCTTCGCGTCTAACTAAAGAAAAGTGAACAACAACAAAACTAGTTATATCAGCTTGACAATATACCAGCACAAGTGCAAGGTCACTCCTATCCAAGTCACGTCGTTGCAAAACCATTACAACAAGTTGATAATCAGTTTAAAAAAAATTCCTGAGCCCAATTGTTCTAGCCATCTCCATCCCGAGATGAAAGTCGTGAGCATTCAAAAGCGTAGGGTACGCCAGATGAGGGAAGGCTTGCGTAGCACCAATGATAAAATGTCCAGATGAATCCCATACCATAATCTCAATATGTCTTTATGTCCATCCCTGAGATACCCACATCAGAGTTTACTTTATACCAGCCCATCTCCGGAGGTCGCCATCATGAAGAACGGGGAACATAAGAGGATGTTTCCTTATAATTAGCAGCAAAAAAAGCATCCCATAGTTAGACGACCACAGTCATCTCCCTTATTGCCAACTGCAAGGGTACGCTGCGAAAGGCTATTTGATTGCGCACCTTATGAAATTCCCAAAATAGCGCCATCCAACGTCATCTCTCATTTATATCTGGAATAAGTAGCTTGCTCCCTCGAGCATCATGGACATCCAATCCATGACCATCTACAACTACCCCCAATGGATTCCATAGTTGAATGGAAATCGAGCAAGCAAAAAATAAGTGCATTACATATTTTGGTTCACCCTGGCTAAATAAGCTCAAGGTATTCACTTCCATACCCCACCTAACTAGATTACAGAGAACCAGGAGGTTGTTGTCCACCACTAGCTCTATGAGGGTAAGAATACGGAGGGCATGATATAACCCAATACGGGGGGCATGATATAGCCCGCCATCTCTTCCAAAAGCCCTATGTAAGATATGGCAAAGATGCAAGCTCAGAAGTACTCCACAGTTCCCATACCCGATAAAATAACTACGTCGAACTGTGTAAAAGCCAATTGGGTTTTGTGCCCATCAGACTGTATCAACCGGCCTGCGAACACAGAGGCTGTAGATTTGATACGGGATGCGTCAGCCTCTTGAAAAAGCGTATCAACAAGGTCGTCATTCCATCCCAAACTATTGTCACACATCAAATTAGAAACCAGCTTAAAGTAGTCCCCTAGGACGGTAATAGCGAGGGCAGCCTAGTGGTGGCCCCGACAGCCAACTGTCCGTCCAAATCTGTATATTACGACCATCTCCTACCCTCCAGGCAAAGCCCGATGCTAAAAGAGACAATGTTGAAATAATCATGGTGGTCCCGGGCAGTAATATATTTGATTGTATTTTACTTTTTGAAATAATTTTATTTTGTACAACCTAATCATAATTAAAAGGATTTAAGAATACCCATTCGCCATTTTACCAACACTAATCTGTACAATATGTTTATACAATAAAATTAAGGTGCAAAATCGTGTAACGTAGGTAATGAATGATAATATTAGGGCTGGATTGATTTCTGAATAAGGGGACAGCACTACACGGACAATGGAACATGGACCACATGTCATAATGTCAAACTTGTAATATCATAAATTACATAGGATAATATAGAAAAGTGAATTTAAAGCCCACAAAATATTGGAACAACCATATGTAGTGACATTGATATGCACACGTGTAGTGATACTGGTATACTATGTGAAAGGACACTGGTACGCCAATCTGAAGTGACACATGTATGCCAATGTAAAGTGAAACTGATATACCATGAAGTGACAATGGTATGTCCGTGTGAAGACTCAAAAGCTCATTAATAGTTTATGAGGGGCTAAATCTGAACCAAAAAGATCAAAACGTGGTCAGTATGTCTGTAATGAATAGCTCAGAACAACTCGGGAGTATTTTGGAGCAAAGAATGAAAGTATGCATCAACTCGGGAGTATTTTAGCATATGCTAGAAATTTCTGCGAAGAAAGCCGTCACGTTAGGCACCTAGTGGAGAGCACGCGAGGAGGGTAGCGGCCACCAGCCAAATGCCTTCGGTTCTCAAAACTCAATTTTTGATGGGCACTAATTAATTTTTAGTACACGCTAGACCTTGAAGACATGGGCAAAATAGCATTTTGTAATTTTCATGTTTTGAAATAATTAGAATCCTAGTTAGCTTTTACTTCTCCTTTTGGACAACCTATTTAGCCTTATAATTTTTTTCTTCTAGTTTATTGCTATTTGGCTATATAAATTCTCCTAGCCCTTATATTTACGCACATTAGATATTGAATTAGTAATCATAGTCTATTTTTCTTTCATACTCTTCAACATCATGCTTCTCATTGTCGCTATTTACTTGATTGGCATGAGTGGGGAGTAGCCCTTTAAGTGCGATGCCCTAACTAGTGGTCAACTATTTTACGTTTGGTTATGGTTTGAATATCCATTGTATTGGTTGTTATTGATATTATTAATACTTAATTCTAAGGTTGTCACTTCGATTATGATATTAGTTGATGATAATAGATCGATGGATATTAAAGTTCACAGAAAAATTAATTAGCATATTCTTAGCTATTGATAAGATATCTTGATATCGAAGAATAATTATTCTTAAGGAGTGAGATTCATAATTGATAATATATCATATTTTAGGACTAATTAATGATCGAGAGCATTAATTAGCAACCTTAGATCTTTTATATCTTAGTTTTATTATCTCAATGAGCGAGAACCTTAGTGAGATGTATTAGACAATACTGAATACTAGTTAGACCTTAATAAAATCCACAGTTATATTATAGATTGCGTTAGTTGATCCAGGGTTGGATTGTGTACGGAATGCCACTATTCTGAACCGTTCGGAATGCCACTATTCTGAACCATTCTGAATGAAGACTGATGAGTGTGAAAACACTCATCTTTTGTGTTTATTTTAGAGTAGATTTACCGTTGTTTCTATTGCTTTTGTTTATTCTTCATTGTCGTAATGTCATTTATCGTGCATTGTTTGTTTTAGTGTAGTCTTATGTTTTTGTTGTGTTTTCTTCATGCTAGGAGATTTGGTGAGGTGAAGTGGAGGAAGTGAAGTCACCTTGGGTCATCGTATGCGATTTGATTTGTCGGGAGGAAGGACGCTTAATCGAGACCTTGAAGACGTGGGCGAGGTGGACCTCTTGTGACTTCAATGCTAATAACTTTCTCATCCGAAGTTCGATGGAGACGAGTGAGATGGCTCTGGAAAAAAGACATCCGGGGCTACAACTTTATCCCTAATGGTCTTCTTCAAATTCGGAGTCTAAGAGGGGAGAACGCTGGATTTAATATCGTGGTCCAATTCTGTCAAGATTTTATCACAAGTGGGCCGAATTTGAAGACTTGTTTTGGGCCTATTTTGGGCTTTAATTGTAATTTCGTGGCTGAGACATTTTGGGGGGAAAATTTTTGTATAAAAGCCTTTGCTTGGCTTTCCTTTAGAGACATTAGATATTTTGGTAACAACTCTCCACTAACTCTTAGATTTGGAAGAAAACTTGGTGAACCTTGGAAAGGAGGATATTGAGGAAGCTTTGAAGATCATCTTGAGCTTTCTCTTACTCCCTCTGTTGTTCATGTTTTGCTTGCATAGTTTAATGAATATGTTGAGCTATTTGGTGAATATGTGTGAGTAGTTGATTAGTGAGTTTGGTACCTTGATGACACCTACTTAGCCAATAGTTTAGGGGGTTAACATGCCTAGGTATGTGTACTAGTTAATGAGCTTAATACTTTATCTCGTTTGATCACCTTGATTATGAACTTGGTTAATGTTAATCGTTGAGAGGGGTTAGGATTAACGGATCATTTAACTAGTTGAGTAGAAACATATTGATGAGAGATCACCTTAGGTGACTAGTTGTCCAAAGGATGGTGATTATAGTTAGTGTTTAGTTAGATTAGATGGCTAATTTATCGCGAGAGCGTGGTTAGTTCATCTAAGTCTAGTTGAGAATCGATTTAGACTAGTTTATCGCGAGAGCATTGATTAGTTGCCTTTGAAACATCCGGACCATATCATGAACTTTATAAACCCCATATGCCATTTGGTTATTTAGGTTGTCATTGGTACCAAGCTCACTCTTGTTTTAAGTGTTTAAACTATCCCCTTGTTTAGTTGTAATTTTATTTCAAATAGCATATTGTGTTTGGAATTGTCACCTCCATTTCTTATAGTCCTAAGCTAGTGGTAGAGTCGAGTTTGCGGCCTAGCTTAGTCCTTGTGGGACGATAATCCCTTACTTACTCATTATTGCAAGAGGGGTGAAAAACCTTCCTTTCAAAGACACGCGGAGACTTTTTTATAAATGTGCTAAAATATGGGGACCAAAATAAAAAAACTATGCACGCCATTATCATAAACAGGAACTTGCCGTTTTCACAAAAACAAATATCATTATCACATAATTGTACTTGCCATTATCACATAACTACGCTTGCCATTGTCACATACATGCGTTTGCCATCGCGGTCCCCCTCTTCACTCCAAACCGTTCGGAATCAATTCGTTCGGAATCCCCCTCTTCACTCCAAACCGTTCGGAATCCCCCTCTTCCTTTCAAAGACACGCGGAGACTTTTTTATAAATGTGCTAAAATATGGGGACCAAAATAAAAAAACTATGCACGCCATTATCATAAATAGGAACTTGCCGTTTTCACAAAAATAAATATCATTATCACATAATTGTACTTGCCATTATCACATAACTACGCTTGGCATTGTCACATACATGCGTTTGCCGTCGCGGTCCCCCTCTTCACTCCAAACCGTTCGGAATCAATTCGTTCACTCCGTACCCAATCCAAAGCCAGTTGATCCATATTATAATGAGATGCTCATCTTTCTCCATCTAGTTTACATCTTTATTTTTTCGATATTTACTTTGCTTTTGACAAACATCGATTTTGAGCTTTAAACAAAGAAGTGTTTATATTTTTTGAACCAACTCGAGTTTAAAAATCTTACATTACTGCTATACCATGTGTTTGGTTGTCAAAATGTTGTCAATTTAATGTCTATCAGATTGAGAGAGAATAAAGTCTCAATTTATTTAAAAAATGGAGATAGAAGTTCTAAACAGGAAGTATTTGGTTTCATCACAAATCAATTCTTATTCAATAATACCTTAAAAAAAATCTTATCAGTAATAATAATTTATTTATTTTACTCAAAATTGAAATGATCAAAAGGACATTTTGTCCAACTTCATACTTCCTACCATCTCATTTCCTAGTTTATGTAAAACTAATCACTCATCCACAACAACAAATACTTAAATCTATTAGAAAGTGTGATACTAAATTAATTAAGAAATTTGAGTTCGAAGGAATGAAAATTCAATCTTAAATAATTATGAGAATAACAATTTCAAAAGTCCAACGCAGTACCAAAAAGACAAAATTATTAAATATATTTTTTTCTTATAAAATGCAAAGTAGGAAATCCTATTTAGGAGGTGGTTTGAAACTAAAATCGTATTTAAGAAATATTATTTGATATTTTTTGGTATTATCATAATCTATTTAGAGATAATTTTTCCAATAATGTCATGACCCAAATAAAGTCTTTTATCATTAATGGTTGATACTATTGAATCCAAAATCGTATCGAGACAATCAAAGTTGGGATACCTATTAATTATATTATATTCCATCTCAATTGAATTGTTATGGAAATGCAATTACATTCTCAATTACCCCTCAAAAAATAAATTACATTCTCAATTGACTCCTAATTGCCATATACTACTACTACTACTAGCACATCCCCTTTTGTTTCCCCCTTTTCCCTACGCAGAGAGGAAGAGGGGAGAGAGGGAGAGAGAGAGAAAATCAGTCAAAGCCCTCGATTTTTCTTCCCCTAATCTAAATCTCTCTCTTCTCGCGAATTAAAAATCCCAATTTATAGCGAATTTGGGAATCCGCAGGGGGCGGAGCGCGCGATGTCGGAGATGGCGAGCACGGATCCGGAGGGGATCGACGGGGTCCGGATGACGTGGAACGTGTGGCCGAGGACCAAGGTGGAGGCGAGCAAGTGCGTGATCCCACTCGCGGCCTGCATCTCCCCCACGCGTCACCATCCGGAAGTCCCCACGCTCCCCTACGCGCCGCTCCGGTGCAAGACCTGCGCGGCGGTGCTCAACCCCTTCACGAAGGTGGACTTCACCGCCAAGATCTGGATCTGCCCCTTCTGCTACCAACGCAACCACTTCCCGCCTCATTACCACTCGATCTCCGACGATAACCTCCCCGGCGAGCTCTTCCCGGCCTACACCACCGTCCAGTACGTCGCCGAGGCCCCCGGGGCGTCCCCTCCGGTGTTCGTGTTCGTGCTCGACACGTGTTTGATCGAGGAGGAGTTCGGGTTCGTTAAGTCCGCCCTTCAGCGCGCCATCGGGATGCTCCCCGAGAACGCGCTCGTCGGGTTCGTGTCGTTCGGGACGCAGGTGCAGGTTCACGAACTAGGGTTCAGTGATATGTCCAAGGTGTATGTTTTCAGGGGTAGCAAGGAGATTTCCAGGGATCAGATCATGGAGCATCTCGGCCTCGGGTTGCCTGGCGGGAGGAGAGCTGGTGGCCCCATCGGCGGGTTCCCGGGGAAGGCCATGCAGAATGGGTACCCCGGGTTGGGGGTCACTAGGTTCCTGCTCCCCGCGTCCGAGTGCGAGTATAGGCTAAGCTCGGTTGGTGCTTTGATTTGTTTCTTTTGATGAGTCTGTGAAATGCGAATCGGGGGGTTGTTGAGAATTGTGTTTCTTTTTTTGTTGTTGAAGCTTTTGGATGAGCTGCAGTCGGATCAGTGGCCAATGGCGCCTGCTACTCGGCCCGCTAGGTGCACAGGGGTGGCGTTGAGTGTGGCTGCTGGACTTCTTGGGGGTTGCTCGCCTGGGACTGGTGCCAGAATTATGGCATTAGTTGGTGGTCCGTGTACTGAAGGGCCGGGAACGGTATATATCTTCTTCTGATGATGAATCTACTGTTCTGTACTGAGATGACTTGAGATTTTCATTTTTTTTTATTTGAGTGCCTTTATTTGTTCTATTACAAAAAAGGTGTCTTTATTTGTTCCTGTTCTGGGTTTGAACTTATTTAACAAATGATGCATATGTTTCTTCGTAATGTGAATGGACTGCTACTGGGTTGGTTGTTTGCTAGCTTCAGCCTGGTGGTCATAGCCGAGGGAAGATCTTATAGGCTAATATTTAGATTGGCAATATAAAGTATAGCCTGGATTTCACTTCCCCGTTCATTGATTTGCAAAAAAATGCTAGTATATAAGAACACAATTGTGCTGAATTAAATATTTGCAAAACCTGGTAGTGTTCTTCTTAACCTCACGCTCCTTCCCTCTTCCTCTGTTTCTCTCATTCCCACTGCTGAATTTTTTTTTTGATAATGATTGATGCGGCTGTCAAGGTAGGTGTCCTTGCTAGATTCTTAGGTTTCTATATACATTTTCAAACAGACCAATTAGAAGTTAAAGTTTCGCTGGAGTGCAATGTTTATGATTTTAGATTTGCAACTCGCTGATCATCTGGATCGGGTGTCAATTCTAGCTATCTTTAGGAGGCTGATGGTGTTTTATTGATTATGTATGATTGAGATTATTGATGGTGTTTTATTTGTGGTTTCTTTAAAATTCAAAACACAAAATCTCTCCACATTTTGCTTCATCAAAAAGCTTGAACCTTTGAGGAGCTGAATAGCACCCAATTCATATATACCAATGAGTGAGATTATTGGCCTGGTAAGTTTCTTGGAGACGAGAAAAGAAAAAATGCCGCTTTTTATCTGACTGGTTTTTCCCCATGTTGACTGGCCTAATCTTTGCCAGCGAGTTCTCTTCCTGAAATGAAGATGGATTTAACATTAACTGGTTGATAATTTTCCATACTGCAGTATTATGTGCAAACATTTTGCTGTCCTACTTTCATTGATTTTGATGCACCAAAAAGGTTTCATATCTTATTAGTCCTTACATGAAATGCACACTCACGCACAAGTTTCTTGTGATGTTGGCAATGTGTCCTTGCTTGTTTCCTGTAGATTTTGTATAGTTATTTTGACATTATGGAATGATAATAATCTTTGTTTCTGCAGATTATATCTAAAGATTTATCAGACCCAGTTCGTTCCCATAAAGATCTTGATAAGGATGCTGCACCGTATTTTAAAAAAGCGGTGAAATTTTATGACAACCTAGCAAAGCAGCTTGTCAATCAGGGTCATGTTCTCGATGTTTTTGCATCTGCGCTTGACCAGGTTTGTCTCTTTAAGTCTTAACTTCCGTCAAGTCTGGCCTGTCTGAAGGGAGCTCTCTAAGCGATTATTTCTTGTATGCATCAGAGAGGCATTTGATTTTACTTGCTGCATGATTATGCATCCTCAGCTTGAGAACTAGTTTGGATAAAGTATAATTCTGCATTTATTTGTCATTGTCTGAAAAGCACGAAGTTCTTGGTGATCTTCATTCCGCATATCCAGCCTTTTCATTTGATTACCGTTAGTTATCCTGGCCTTGTATAATTCTTATTTTGGGGAAAAAAGTAAACGGTTGATGAAGAAGATAGAATGATAGGAATTGTCAACTCCTTTCCCTTATCTGTTCGCTTTATGCCTTTAAGTTTTGGGGTTTTCTGCCTTGTTTCAGGTTGGAGTAGCAGAGATGAAAGTGGCAGTTGAAAGAACTGGTGGTCTTGTCGTACTGGCAGAAAGTTTCGGGCATTCTGTATTCAAGGATTCCTTTAAGCGCGTCTTCACACATGGGGAGCAGTCTCTTGGCCTTTGTTTCAAGTGAGTTTTTTTTTACATTTGTTTGAATTACAGCTGAATGAAAACTCTTCAACATTGATGTACACAATTGGAGAAGCTAGTGGCTTGTGCTCGAGGGCTTGGATGTGAAATGGACAAATTTTGTTTATTAGTATAAGAGCGGATGACTACCATCACAGATTTTCAAATTCCTGTGGTTTTGTATTTTTGTGCATTTTGCTCATGCAATTTGAGGTTTGCTTTTGTGTTTCTTTTAGTCCTCATATAACTTACTGTTATATCTTTATTAAGGGAGCACTCTCTTACTTTTTATCGTTATCAATAAGCATAAATTATTCCTTTTAAAAAAGAAGCATAAACCATGGATTGTAATGTTTGTTAACTGTTATTCTGTGAATTTTAATTCATGAATTCTCTTGTCCTGTGTGATTTAACTGCCTTCTGAGAACTCCTGTCTAAAGCTACCTGGCCTAGTTGATTCTGTCTCACATGGTGGCAAATCTGTATTCTGATCATCCTTCTGCATACATGATGCTTTTGGGTGAAACTACTTGTCACAGCTTTATAATCATATTTCATTTGATTGCAGTGGAACATTGGAGATCAACTGCTCGAAGGATATAAAAATTCAGGGAGTAATCGGACCTTGCACATCTATGGAAAAGGTTAATACATATACCCAATCTTCTTTGTCTAGTATCATCTGGTAGCATCTTCTGGTGTTGGCTAATTCTGATGATGTCTTGTTTGGCTGTGGTGTTGGATTAATGATACTATCTTGCAGAAAGGTCCCAATGTTGCTGATACTGCCATAGGTGAGGGTAATACGACTGCCTGGAAGATGTGTGGCCTTGACAGGAGCTCTTGTTTCACAGTTTTCTTTGATCTTTCATCAAGTGAAAGGTCAAGTACTCCTGCCAACGTAAATCCACAACTCTACTTACAGTTCCTTACAAGGTAATGTAAATGAACACTTCGTTGTCTCTAGGCATCTTTCTCTCCCTTACTATTTTCCGTTATCATCTTATAGCAGTCAACTTATGAATAGCATTCTTCTCAACAAAAAAAAAACTTATGAATAGCATCTTATCTTCACTGTAGTTATCAAGACCCCGAAGGCCAAACATTGCTTCGGGTCACAACAGTTGGTCGAAGATGGGTGGATAGTGCTGTTAGCTCTGAGGTTGGTTCTACTTCTATCATCAGATTTTTTTTGTATTTCTTCAATCAAATTGCTCACCTCTACTGCCTGCTTTGCTGGTCTGCATATGAACACATATTTATCTTTTTCTTCTTTCCCCACATTCTTGTTATGTCCTTTTTCGGTCTGTTTATGAACACATTTCTTCTTTTCTTCTTCACCCTCATTCTTGTTTTATAATTTTTTTCGGGCAAATAGCGCAATGGGTTTGAAGCCTGTGTAAGACATGACTTGATTGACTTCTGCAACTGTTTATGTTGTAGTGTCCAAATAAGGACACATACTTCTTATTCTGTATCATCTTAGACATGCATTACCTTCTTCCACATTCATAAAATTATTCTCTTACAGTAACAAGCTTACTGAGCTTAGCAACACCAGTGTCCTATTGAAGGGGGAATATGCTATTTTCTAAAATATCAAGCGGATAACATGGAAGAACAAGATTTTTTTAGTCATATGAACTTGGGGGTTGTATTTGCTTTGAATCTTTCCCCCTCATTTGGACTGTGCTTGTCATCTTCCAATTGTGTAATGTCTTTGCTATGTGCTTGCAGCTTCTTCAGCCATGCTATCTTGCTAGATTCTTATATTAGTGACCTATTTTACTCTGTGCCACTTTATTCTTTCTGGAGGAAAGATTTGTTAATTTTTGAGTATTTTGATGATGTCTTTGGCGATGATCATCATAAAATGCTTCTCCTGCTGATTCAGCCTTTTGGTCATCTGTTGGTGGATGATGTGTCAAAGAGAACTATGTTTGGTTGAACCATGGTTTTGATTTGTTCTTGGAACACTTAGCAACAAGCACGTTTTTCCTTTTATTGGTTGACATAGTGTGTTATAGAATTTTGATGCATATCCTGGATTCTTTTTTTCGCTAAATTTATATCATGGATTCTTGGGGAGGACCCGAGGAACAAACTCCATGTACAAGCTGTTCTCATGTTCGGGTGTTGCTCCATTTTCTTGTATTTTTATTGTTATGCCCGTGCCATTAGGTCATCCTAGGTTTTGAAGTTCTAAATGCTTTACTTGTGCTGTCAAAAGGCTTGTAGTTGTATACATCTTTGTATTTTTATTCATGTATACTCCACATGTGAAATCAGTTTTCTGCCTCTATGGTTTTGTTTTCTCTTTAATGGCTCGAGTGAATGACATCACATTATGGCAGGAGTTAGTACAAGGATTTGACCAAGAAGCTGCTGCTGTTGTGATGGCAAGATTGGCATCTCTCAAGATGGAGATAGAGGTACTCTTCAAGGACTTGTACATACCCATATGCCTTGCATTTTGAAGACCAGATTTACTTGTACTTTGGAACTTATATATATGTTTGTTTTTGTGTGTGTGTGTGTGTGTGTGTGTGTGTGTTTATGCCAGACAGCAACGTACTTAACCTACCTGATTTTTTTTTTCTCCACATGGCATGAATTTTTTCTTCATGTCTGAAAATTTTCAAAATATGCTGACAACCAACCCTAGGTTTAGTAAATTATCATGTTGAACACTAATATGATCTATTAATTATGCCAATACTGTAGTAGCAGATGTATTGAATGAATATTTCTGTTATGATTATTACTATTATTAATAATTTTGGCTGATTTCCTTGTCACTCTTTCTAACAGGAAGGGTTTGATGCGACTCGCTGGTTAGACAGGAACCTTATTCGTTTGTGTTCCAAATTCGGTGAATATCGGAAGGATGATCCTTCATCATTCACGTTAAATCCTTGTTTTTCTCTGTTCCCTCAGTTCATGTTTAATCTACGGCGGTCACAATTTGTACAGGTAGCATCGGAATATGATATTAAGTCATTTTCTCTTACTTTGTGCTTTCTATAGTTTCACGAGTTTAGCAACATGGCTCTTCTTTTGTGGCAGGTTTTTAATAATAGCCCAGATGAGACAGCTTACTTCCGCATGTTGCTAAACCGAGAGAATGTAACAAACGCGGCTGTCATGATTCAGCCATCACTAATGGCATATTCATTCAATTCACTACCTCAACCTGCTTTACTGGATGTGGCTTCCATCTCGGCCGATCGCATTCTCCTGCTTGATTCTTACTTCAGCATTGTGGTTTTTCATGGAATGACAATAGCACAATGGCGTAACTCTGGCTATCAGAATCAGCCTGAGCACCAGGTGGGTACTTTAATCTTTCTAAACCTTTAGTTGTTGCCTTGACATAACTGGGATTGGTAGCTTAAGTTTAACAGCCAGCGCACACGACATATGCCTGCATTTGCGATAATTTAACAGTGTACGACATGGAAATTCATGTGGGTAGCATTACAATCCATGGATCCATACTTTCAAATTGATGCTTTGCCAACGTCTAACTTCAATCTAATTTTCCTGTAGGCATTTGCACAGCTCTTGCAAGCACCACAGGAAGATGCCCAGTTGATCATACGCGATCGTTTTCCTGTTCCTAGGCTGGTAGTATGTGATCAGCATGGATCTCAGGTCAGTTCAGCCTTCCCAAGTAATAGTTGCTAGAAAGCACAGAACACAGTGTATGCAAGTCAAGGTCCACCATGCTTATCTCGACCTTCACCAGAGATGATTAATGGATGTCATGTAGGCTGAAATCTAGAAACAAATTTAATTGTAGAGTAACCGTCCCTTTCTGATCGCCAGTTGATGTTTCTGTGCGAAGTAGTGTTTCTACCCAAGGCAGGGCATAGTTTTGATTTTATGCATTTGCTAATTGCGTGCCTGCTTTAGACCGTATTTTCTTCTTTGCATGCTGTAGTCTCTGTTCCTTTCCTCTTCAAATTAAAATTTTGAATATCCTTAAAATGTAAACTTACTATGTTGCTTTTCGTTGTTTGATGGTCGAGCAGGCAAGGTTCTTATTGGCCAAGTTGAACCCATCAGCTACATATAACAACGCCAACGAGATGGCTGCCGGCACAGATGTAATTTTCACGGACGATGTCAGCCTTCAAGTATTCTTCGAGCATCTTCAGCGGCTAGCTGTGCAGTCCTAAATTCTCCTGGTACCGAGCTTGTAAATTTGCAGTTTCCTCCTCCCGTTCTGCGGTACTCTTTTCCTATCCATCGAAGAAGACGAGAGGGTTGACCGACACTGTCCGGAATAAAGCGAACACAGATCATTCTTTGAGGTACCGGGGAGGCAATTGCTCCCTTCAAACAATAAGGGACTGGAGAAACGTTCAAGCTATATATCATGAGATGGAAAAGTGAGTGAACTTGGGAGTGTGTTATTTGAGTGAGTGGACTCCTTCCTCCCCGATGATGCTGGGGTGGGTCAACGAGGAACATATTTTAAAGAGGTTATATATATAGATCCTGTACTCTACTACTATAATTTATTTATTTTGTTACATTCAGGTTCAACTCTTTTTCTCGTCTCAGGAACTTTTTCAAGGAAGTTGAGGAAGTCATTTTCTTGTACTATGTCATGTATTTTTAATGTTATTTGAGGACGATAATTAAATGGGATGTTACTTGAAATAGCTCAAGTAACATCAGTTATCTCGTATGTCATGGAACAAAATGAAATCCAAGGTCCTTGTTTAGGGCGTTATTATGACACTGATCTGAGAATTTGGAACTTCTGGAATTTGTAAACGTAAGGTAGTGAACTTTAACGTAGAAAATAAAGTGAACTTTAACGGGAGGGTCCTTGTAGGTTGGCCATCCATTTGCAATATTTAAGACAAAAGAAATAGATTTTTTCCATTTGTTATGACTGAATTATACGGATGATAATCAACCATATCAATCTTCGCTTACTAATTCCCGACCACTAGTGTCTATTTCATTATTTTTTTTGTAAGTGTCTATTTTCATCTATCGGCAAAATAAACTGTTTTTTTTTGGGTGGAAGTGTTTGAGAGCAAAATAAACTTGTTCATGCTGGGGCAACAAATTCCTATATGGACCTTAGCAAGCTCAATAGCTAATGTCGATGCATAGTTCATGAAAACCGGCCATAACACAGCAAAAAACTAAAGCACACTTTGCCATGCGATAATAAAACTCAATCAGTACTATTTTTTTGCAGGAAAAATCGTACTAGATTCAACGATCAGAGAAAACCGAATGCTATTACAAATCAGAAAAAAAAGATTGCTTGCTTTATCATCAGAAAATTCTTACCGATTTGATTGATGTGCCAAAAAATGGTACACTGTGTGTGAGCAGTGACATTAATCGAGGATGTCCATGAGCCATCATTGAAGATTGGGTCTGTATAATTGCTTGATGGAGACTAAAGTTGTAACATGACTAAAGGGCAATATTGCGTTTATTGCAAGTGGGATGTTGTCCCATTTTGAGAAGTATGTCACATATCTTTTCAACCATCTATGGCTATGGAATGTGGGTGATAACTCATGATAGTTTTTCTATATTTAAATTGAGTATAATTTGATTTAAATCGAACACAATCTGAAAGAATCAAATTAAATTGAATTATACCAAATTTATAGTTAAATGTGCCGAACTAGTGACTAATTAAAGTTGTGTTAAATTTTGGTACATAGTAATAGGATCCAAATGGGGAACATTGTTAATTGTCACGAGCCGATAGACACGACATCAACCAAATCTATTTATCCTTTGTGAGATTGTGATTTATTGTTTTCTGGACATACAAATATCTATACCTAATTGGCTACCTATCATCTTCAGAGTAATTGGGCACCGGCGCAAAGAGATAAAAGAACAGGATTGACAAAATAGTGGGTCGGACTCTATCCTTATGTTTATTTTGAGTATGGTATGAATATAGATTCACTTTTGGTGATAGTGTCTAGCACATTATTGTATGAATCTTATTTAAGACTTTTTACCTTTTTATTCATAATATATATTGACTCTACATTTGAAGTCCTTATTTTTTGTATCATTAAAAATATATTGTAAAATTTGATCCTACTTGCATTTTTTTATTGAATATTGATGTTTAATGAATGAAATGTGTGGAATTTATTTGAATTTTATATGCAACATTGAAATTTTAGTGAAAATTATCAAATGTAAAATATTTAAAGGTCAGATCTTGCAGTATTTGCACTTCTTATTGAATTGATGTACAACGTATGAAATATGTAAAATTTATTTGCTTTTTATGTACAACATTGAAATTTATTGAACGTTTCATATACAACTATTGAAGATTTCCCAAAAATCAAACCATCATCCATGTGTGAGAAAGGATGATGCGGCATGGGGGCGGATTTGGTGGGGACTGGGGTAGTCCCCACCCATGGGGACTAACTCAAACCAATATCAATATACATGCAAACCAAATATCACTTCATATGTAAACCAGCGTCTTGCAAACTAATATCACTTCACATGCAAACCAATATCACCTGATATGTTATTGACCATCAAATTTAAAGATAATCAAATTTGACGGTCCAAAATGTAGTCCTCACCTGTGGACAAATTTTCTTTAGTCTTCACTCAATCCGGTCTCATGCGGCATACCGGGTTAAGGTAACGGTACGATTTGAGTGGTTGTGCTGTTACTGAAATATAGTCTCTTTACATTCATCGAATTTTGAACTAGTGGTAGTAATTGAAACAGAGTAATAGACTCTTTCTTTTTGGAAATTTATTTATTTTAAAGGTTGCAAAAAATTTCTCGAAAAATTATGATCAAAAGTCAATTTCATTTAAAAATAGGCAATTTCATCGAAAGTAAATAATATTTAATTTAAATATAATGACATATTAAAATTTTAATATTATCAAAGTCACTTAAAGTAGATAAAATATGATCTTAAGGTTTTTTACGCCAAGTTAAAATAGTTATTTTAAATCAGATTTTAATGATGTACAATACCATTCAAATTATTTTACATTTTTTTTCAAAATTAAACAATTTATATCATTATTATACGAGTATATTTTTTCTGGATTCAAAACGTACGAATATGATTTTGAATATAACTTTACAACGAAACCATCTCACTAAACAACAAGAAAAATGTATTTTTTTCCTGGGACCCACATGATAAAAATATCCAATGGTCACATTTCCTAAGAATGGCCCAACCTGATCAAGAATTAGCACCTTGTCTATAAATTTATACCTTCCATGAAAACCCTAAATTTTTTTTCAAGCTGAAGTGCCTCCTTCCAATTGTCTCTCCCAGCCAAAACAAACCCATCAATTTTGATCCTCTATAGGCAACCAAAACCCTAAGCAAACCCTAGCTATATCCAACAACAACGACAATTTTTATTAAGATAGGCTAAACCCACTTGGTATATACACCAATTCTTCTTCTTTTTTTGTCTATAACAAAGGTGGATCGAAGGCATGGAAAGAGGCAACTTCCAATGGAAGCACAAGAGGCGAAGGAGGAGGAAGAAGAAGAAGAACACCATGGAGTCTCTTACACTTCTACTTGGCCCGAACATGAAATGGTCTCGGCTCTTTCCCGAGTGATTCGAACATCCGATGATGTGCAAATTGGTGTGAAATCATCCACAGACCAAAGTCCTAATACTGTGAAACAAGAATCAAGCCGGGAACAAGATCGAGGTAACAAGCTATCTCGAGTTAAATAATACATCTACTTATATTAAAATTGAGTTATTTGGTGCATCGATTAAGTTATTTATTTGTAAATTTCGCTTGAACTTGCCCTCTTCTAGTTGTAGAAGTTTGCTTTTGCTTCATGGTTTTAGATTTAACTTTGTCAAAGTTGTCGATTTCCGGGGGTCAATGAATGGCTTTGATTGTCGAACCAAAAAAAGTCCAATATTCCATTTTTGTTTACATCTAGTCAAAACCTGATCGACTATCTCCACAAACCAACACGGATCTTTTTCAGTGTATTTTGTCTTCACTCGCACGCATCCCGGAAACATCCCAGGAGGTCACCAATCCCAAGTCTACCCTAAGTCATGTGCATTTAACTCTGGAATTTTCTCAAGATGTGTGCCGGAAAAGAAGATACACACCAGTCAAATCACTTAAGGTCTTTTAGAAAAAATATATTATTTACGATATCAAAGTGCTAATCTTAAAACAAGAGAAAATTAGGGTGAAATATCAGAAGCCAATTCAAAGCTCAACAAAATAAATTTTTTGTTTCAGTTAATTAAATATTTCAATCTTCTGCAAGTGTATGTTTGTGTGTGTATTGTGTCCGATTATCCACAAAACGAGGGAAAGCTATAATGTAAGTCTATGGAATAGTTGATTTCAGGGAAAGCTACATTAATTGTTGATTCTGGGTCCATCTTAATCTTTTTCTGACAAAACTATACTAGTATTTAAACACTCACCTGTCTTTGCTTCGAGCTAGGTAGATGGTAGTTTTCCTTTTCAACACTGTCTTTATAACTAAATTAAAAGAACCGCATTTCAATTGATCTAGGTACTCGATTGGAACCGGGATATTATCTCGAGCTGATATAATTGACGTTACATATCCTATAAAAAAAACCTTATAGGTAATATTATAGGGTAGCTAAATAGGGAAAGAGTTCCAAGTGCGTTGTATCCCGTAAGGAACTTTCCCACCTTGCTTCTAAAAAAAAAGAAGCAAATAATTGTCTTCTATTTTTTTTGTTTTGTTTTGTTTTGTGAGACATATTACACGTCAATGAAATTTAATCAAATAATACAAGGTATATAAATTGACGGAATTACATGATTCAAATATAGTTGTCAAAAAATATTTTTTAAAAGTATGAAATTCTTCACATATTTCAAAGAAATCGGGAAGTAGTTTATCACTAATATTTAAGCATTCTTTTCAATGAAATTTTCTTTTCTTTTTTGTATTTTTGATGCTGATTTTAATACAAATATTTTTCCGACATAACAAATGGAGCATGAGTGTAAAATGATGAATCGTTCCCTCCTAGGCAACCTATTTTTAGAAGAGATGGGAAGATTTCGGCATGGTTTGATATATAGACAAGGAGTAGCTTAGCTACATAACCTCTTTATTGTTGATTGCGGAGGTTGGTGTACTTGATTAGGATCTACGGCAGTTGAGGCAAGTGTTGGACATTTTTTCTGTGAGACGAGATTGCCTCGTATATTTCAGTGCGGTACGGGCTTCGGCAATCGTCCCCAAGATACAACGACTGTTTAGGGCGTTTCCAAGAACGTTGCATACGTATCTCGAAACTTTCGGGCGAACCCTTATATACCCAGAACTTTCAGACTCTTTGTAAGTGAAGAACGGGGGAGAGAACAATGCTATGGAGAATGCAAATGATAAAATACTTAAGGCTCCTCCAGACGATGCGCACGTGCGAAGTGCCAAGTGCGCCACAAAGCGCCCATTGCGCCATACGCACGTGCTCGTGCTCGGATGGTGCTTCGCACCGTCCTCGCAACTAGCTGTGGGTCAGCCTTTTGGGTAGTCAATCAAGTTGAGAGGTAAGGAGAGAAATTCCTTATAAACAAGGAAATCCTCCTTGCTCTAATCAATGTGGTACACATTCCTTAACTTGACTTTGGCCTTCTACTTGGACCTTTCCAATTTAGGCTATATGCATTCAACCCAACATTTATCCCTTGTCCGAGAAGAGAGAGATTTTTTTCGTGAAATTTGGATATTTATTTATGTGTACATATTATCTTTGTATAAAATCATGCTAATCTTTTCGGTATTGTTCAAATTTATCGGATGTTCCGGAAGGGACAGAGAGAGAGAGAGAGAGAGAGAGAGAGAGAGAGAGAGAGAGAGGTTACTTACGTGGAACAATATCATTCCTTAGGTTTGGACAATGACCTCGATCCCTAGTGGATTCGGGCCTTTTTGTCTGTTTCAATCCTTCCCTAATCCTTTGAAGTCGACCATTAGATTGTCATTATTCGAGGTGTAAGATAAAGTTACCGCATCTTTTTGCCTCCCTATTTTGTTTACTTCGTGCAATTCACAATCTAGCCAGTGCCAAATTTCTCCCCGAAAAAAAAAATACCTTGGCCAAATTTTCACTTGCACTTTTCCCTATATTTTGTTTTCGAGGCTTAGCTCCCTCTTGTATAGTGATTTTCTTAACATATGAGATATTGAATTTGGTTCATAAAAAAAATCTGGCCAGCATTATCTTTTTGTCACATGACAGGAGATAGACTGACCTTGTCTTAAAGCCGTATTGAGCTTTTTCTGATGAGTAGAGTTTATTAATAGTAATATTTTTAACTTATTTAGAGTTGAATTTTTCTTGTGGGATTGTGACTGTCGATCTCGTCAAAATCATACGCGATAAAATCTAGTAAAAAAATTATGTTAAAAAAAGAATATCTCGATAAAAAAAGATCTTATCTTGATATTGATATCACTGTAATTAATTATACATTAAATACCCCAATCTAATTACATAAGTCCCCTCCGAACGTAACTATACTATAAGAAAATATTACACCAATATTATACCTTCCACGAATTTTCGACAATGAGTTTGTACGATCCGGAACCTTGTCTAAAGCCGTATTGAGGCCATAATAGACATTTCATTTGCTATTATAAGATCCAGAGACTTCGATGAGCTTGTAAGACCCGGAACCTTAATAAGTAAACGTTATCTTGATCATATTGCACCATAATATATACCCAACTTTTTGATTGCTTAATTATACATAACTAAGAAAACTTATTTGCTTCGGACTTGTGTCCTTGTTTGATAGTCTAAATTTAGTTTATGCCTTTTCCTAGTCCCTTTGGCTGGATCTGACTGTTCAAGTTCAAGGAGATTTTTTTTGTTTGTACGTTTTTTCACTTGCAATTTTTTAGAAGTAAAATTTTGCACTAATGTTGAGATCAAATTTGGTACTGGAGTGATCTTTTTAGTACGGTCTTAAAGAGCGAATCATTTTTATCATAACTGAGCAAACTATTGTATCATAACTAGGCGAACCATTTTATCAAACCTCTTTTATTCGTGAAACCATTTTATCATAACTGTGCGAACAATTCTATCATAACTAGACGAACCATTTTATTTAACTCTTTTTATTCCGGTCGGGGTCCCAATTTTTTGGAAAAAGTTTCGTAAAACTATTTTATCATAACTGAGCAAACTATTCTATCATAACTGGACAAACTATTCTGTCATAACATGGCAAATCAATTTATCTCCCAGAATGGTCCTGGAGTGTTTTACACAACCAGGACAGAATCTACTCCTACTATATTGTTATAGTTGTCAGAAATCGAACTGTGATTTTTTGTCATTTTATTATTATGTCTTATATTATTGGGACAAATGTCTTTTGCACTTGCACTTTCAAAGAATTACTTTTGAGTCCCACCGAATGAAACTATTTTGGTATTGTCAAACGACATTAGTATATCCAGACAAAAGTGTGTAAATTTTTTGTAATGTTGATAACAAAAAATGCAATATTTTTTTTATAAATATAAATTTTCCATGAATCATTTAGTACATTAATGTTCGTGTATCCTTTGCTGAAATTGATACCATTCAATGAGGGAAAAATATTTATTTAGAAAATAATAGTTGAATAAAAGGCTTCTCTTGCAAATTTTGAACTATTTATTAGATATTTTTCCTTGTTCACCTCCATGTTTCTGAATTATATATTTATATATCGATGGTCATTGATTTAAATGATAAGAAACTTGAATTTTATTTAAGAAAGTATTCTGCTCAAATTTTACGAATGTAAAGATACTATTAAAAAAACCGTTCCTAAAAAAAGAGTCCGATAGTATTCTAATCTAAATAATAAATATTCACTATATATGTGTAATGACTTTGCTCGGCTTCTAGTCAAGTTATGTCACCTCCATTATATGAACACCTTGGATATATATGTATAAGAAGAGAATATAAACAAAATTTTACTTATAAAAAATAAACATAACAACGAATGTTTTTGTCCTTTCCTTTATTGTTTTCGCTACTTCTATGGTTCTATTACTTTATAATTTCACAGAACTTCAAGTTCAAAATTTTGACAGTGTATAATTGTTAGTATACAAATTTACCTGTAAATTTTTTTTAGCAATCCATTCAACGAGTACTGCATTATTCTCACGTGCTCATGGGATGGAGTTGCGAAGAATTCAACTCGATTTTCCCCTACCCACTTCTTTTATTGCTGACTACATGTGCATACCTTGAAATATAAACGTGTTTTATTTGTGTATAATCCTTATGCAATTAATTATGTTCTACCTGCCTATTTTTTGCTTAATTTGAACGTATATTATGTTGAGATTATGCTTGCTAACAAGTGTTTAAAACTCATCGACTAAAAACTTTGAGAGTTCGGTCGAATATGAAGATTTGAATATGATATTGAAGTGGGTTGATCTATTAACTATTATTACTTGCATGACTCTATATCATGACACGTTAATGAAATCAAAGTTCGTACAAATTTTTTTTTTTGGTACTTTACACTCTCTTTTAATAACATTATGAAGTTAATGTCATTATTGAATTTCATGGGTGTGCCATTTTTGATTCAGATTATTTATGTGATAATGGATAAAATTTGTTGGTTGAATTGATACATTTTAGAAAGACAATTTCTCAACTGGGTTTTGGTTAAAGTCTCCAAAAGGTTTTAAGGACATTGTACTTGGAAACTGACCTATCAGTTCGTGCAAAATAGGCCGTACTGAAGCACAAAATCTAATGAGAACTATCATCCCAAAATTACAATCCAGCAGTCCCCCTACCAATCTCGGACAGCATCCAGATACATACCTGGTTGCATTCTATACTTCATTTTCTAACATTGCTGCTTTTATACCTTAGATTGACCAATTCTAAATGATACTTAAGATTGACTAATTAATTCTCTCATCTTAATCTATATTTTGCATGGTGATTATTAAGCAAATACAAGGAAACGACACTATAGAGGAGTCAGGCAAAGGCCATGGGGCAAATGGGCAGCCGAGATACGCGACCCGAAGAAGGCAGCCAGAGTCTGGCTAGGCACATTCGACACCGCCGAGGATGCAGCCCTAGCTTATGACAAAGCTGCCCTAAAATTCAAGGGCGTCAAGGCCAAGCTCAACTTCCCTGAGAGAGTGGCTCCTGGTGATTCAAGCATCACTACCATGCCACCGGTCCGGACCCCGCCTCCTCTTCTCCGCGATAGCTACCCGGACTTGCCTTACTACGCCCAGATCCTTTCGAGCAGCGATCCGAATCCCGTGTACTTCCCGTCGAACCTATATAATCAGCAAGTTCCTTACACTCCAAGTTATTCGCTGCCGTTTGGTTCACCTACATTTACACCACAATATCTTCCATTTCAACCGTACCAATTTGATCCAAGGAGCTTCTTGCCAAGCTTTGACTCCAATTCTCTTGGGTCAGGTGATCAAGGACAAGGGAGTGATTCTACCTCTGGGAGAAACCCTAGTGAGTAGAGTCTTCAATCTTCTCCAATATGTGGAAGATTACCCAGATTCTCCAACACATGGATGAAAAAACACGTTCGTGGAGTCTTTATGAATATGTAAAACACCTTCTCTTTTCCTAAATATGCATTCAATTTTATGAGCTAGATTAATAGTCGAATTTACATATTACAAGTAAAACTCATGTAGAATACTCAATACAATAAGGTTGCGACTTGCTACTGGATTCAATTGAATTGATTTCTGTATTATTTTAAGTTTTTTTCAGATTATCAAAGTGAAGAATTCTGTGTTGGCTTCAACGAATTTTTCAACACTTAAACGATGTTGAATTCTATCCCCAACCCCCCTCTAAAAAATATAGAAGAAAGGAGTTAGAATAAGTATGTTTCATATAAATAAGGTGTAGTAAACATATTTACTAATTAGTTTCCATATTCATTGTCCCATGTTTAATCTTTCCTAGGCATCATTTAAAATCTAAGTTACTAAATTTCAACAAGCCTTTGCTATGGGAAGTCCATTAATGGGTTAAAGATACTTTAGTAATATATGTTATTGTATATAAATACTTTGTACGCTGTGTTTCAAAAAATTCAAAAGATACCTTGTGTTTGTCTCTAGCCACCATTATAATTGTCGGACTTAAAATTTCGAGAGTTGGTGATGACGTGGAAGAAAGGAGCTAATGGTATTAATGAGTTGAACAAATATTAAAAGCTGATGTGAAATTATAGAAAAAAAATTAAAATATACCCTTCGTCTTCTTTGCACAAAAAGCATAAGGAAGAGTAGTAATCTCGATCATCGCCTGAAGGAAAGGAGTCCAGCCACCGCCTACCGCTGCCATCGCACAAGGAGGAGGAAAAAGGTGCTGTCTTGGCACGACCTATTTTCCAGAAACGGGCTAGGGTTTCGAGACTTTCTCTCGCAGACGCCGCTCGAGGGAGAAAAGAGAGTAGTCCGCTCCCGCTGCCACGCACCGGTCGTCGATGCTCGAAGCCCTATTGTGAGGGGCGGAGCCAGAAAATTTGGGGAGTGGGCGCAATATAATAATAAAAAAATTCAAACTCGATAACTTATTTGACATTTGGAATACACACTTTTTTGGGCCGACTAACATATGATAAATAGGTAATGGGTCATTCTGGTTTTAATTTTTAGGTTGATTAATTTTTTAGTGGAATCAATTTCTAATTTTAGTGGGTACATACAATAAAAAATATACCTAATTATCAACAAAAAAAATTAAGTGGGGGCAATGTTTAGCTCCGCCCCTGCCTGTTTTGGACTGCCACCTTTCGGGAAGAGAGAAAGAGGTTCAACGTCTGACCTAACCTCGACGTCATCCGACTGTCCTCGCACCGCCTCTGCGCTCCGACCCTGTGCCCGCGTCGTCCGCCGAGGCTGTCGTGCCGTCCGTGCCTGAGGTCTAGCTTGTCTGATTAGAACAGACCTGAGAGTGAGGGAGCGGGGAAGACGAAGATCTTAATCCATGTCATTTTTTGGCACACAATGACACGTCACCACCACATTTCGTCCCTGTCACCTCCCACTCCCAGAATTTTAAGTCCTTCAACTATAATGGTGGCCGGAGACAAACACAGATATCTTTTTGGGTATTTTCGAAACACATGGTACAAAATGTCTATATACAATAACACAGGGTACTAAAGTATCTTTAACTTTTTTTTAATAAATAAGAAAATATTATAACCAAAGGAAAAGAAAAGAGTCCATACATCTTCATCTGACCAAAATAAAAAAGAATAAAGGGTGAATAACTCATATACTTTAGAGCACTTTAACATCTTGCACTCAATTTTAGTGACATATTATTAATTACTTGGAATTTATATCATTTCAAATACCATGTTATTAATATTTGAATTAATTTGGACCATTTATATTTAGAATTAATTATTTTAAAATACAATCTCTTTGAAAAATATTTAAAATAAAGATATAACCCACAAATACTGAAATTTGAAAAAAACATAGAATTAACAAAATTCCGGAAACAATAAATAAAATATATAATATATTGATTTTGAAATAAGATATAAAAAAAACTATGAAAAATTTCACACCCTCCCTCTCTTCCTTCGTGACACTTTTTTTTAATTTTTTTTATTTCGTAATTGTTGGTTCTCTAGGGCGGTGTGGGAGTCCCTACTTCCACAACCTCTACAAAACTTCTACACGAAGACGGACCCTTCCAGATGGCTCTGGGCCAATATCTCGACAACTACTATTCCTATTAACGATCTACCATGGGCGACGACGTTTGTGACAGCATGTTGGTAGCACTAGCACTGGTAGAGTGATGCAGCCTCTTGGTCAGGCACCACCATGGGGCACCTTTTCCCTCGTCATCTCACAGGCACGGGAGTTTGCCCGAGTCTTGACGAACCAAATTACTCCATTACTATCTCGATAAGTCATCCGCGACTCAAATGAGAATTGGCTTTGTGGTTTTGCCAAGGACATTGGTCACTACACGTCTTTGGTTGCTACTCACTCTCGATCTCGGGCTAGCTTTGGATAGAGCTTTCCGTCAGGTGAAGGTGGAGGTTGACTCGTCACTAGCTACACTTTGCATCGGACGTGACCTTGGGAGGACCATCCATTAACGACCCTTATCCACCGTGATATGGAGTTGCTTGATCGTGATTGGGAGATCCATATCGAGCACACTTGGAGGGAGGGTAACCGGGTGGTAGGTATTTTCTCCAAGCACGCCTTGAAGACTGTTTTTGATCATGTTGTATTGATAGGTTTTTTTTGCCTTGCCTAGATTTGTACTTGGATAAATATTAAGGGTTAGCATTCTATGATGTACCTGTATGACTTGTAGTAGCATAGGGTTACCTTGCCAAGGTGCTATTTTCTTACCACAATTTTGCCCCACTAAGTTTTACCTTGATGGGTCTTATCGAGACTAGCAGTTACAATCTCACAAAAAATATTCTACGCTTATTATGTTGTAATTTTTATTTATTTACATAAAGGCTTGACCCACCACTTTAACAAAAAAAAAACACAAACTTGGCTGTTATATGCCAAAATACCCATGGCTATGATTTATGTCACGAAACTGGGTAAATCATTTGGTGTTTGAAGTCATAGTTGTTAACTCGGCCCGTTCCAGCTGAGATCTCAGAACGGAGCAGGATTTTGGGGTTTGCCGCATCGGCCCGCCTTGCTCCCGCGATGATGGGCGACGCAGCCGGAGCGGCTGACTCGGAGCGGCCAGAGCGGCCCTGACGCGGGGTGGAGCGGCCTCTTCACCCGAAATCAGTGACGTTGTCCTCATTTTTAAAATTTTTTAGGGGTAATTTCTGTTATTTAAAAAAAACCCAATTACCTACCTTTTCTCTTCACAGATGGCAGAATCACTTGGTCTTTTCTTCCTCCTCTCTTCTGTCTCCGAAATCTTCCTCCCTCGCCTTCTTTTTCATTTTCTAACCTCACTAAGAACTCAAGAAAATCATGAAGGGAAGAAGTAGAGAGACGAGAGGAATAGAGGAAGAGAGAGAGAGAGAGAGAGGTGAAAAAGAATACCTCTGTACCATATTATTATTTTTTATATCTAATGAGTTCTACACTACTTTAATTCTAGACTTGCCACTTCAATATGTATTGCCACCTCAGCATGTGACAACTCAGGCTTCTTCTATTCTTTTAATCGTCCAGGTCATCTAATGATTTTCATGTTTAAATTTTTATTTGAGTTTTGATGTTTAGTTACTTTAAATTTTAGAGTCTTAAATTATTTATTTTCTTGAATTTTTTTGGCATTTGTAAGTATGTTTTGATTTATTGTATTGATTTTTGTTATTAATTATGAATATTTGTAAGTATTTATTTCTAATTATGAATAACAATATTAGTATCCGCGTCAAACTATAACTCCCCGCTCCGTGCCGTGTTACCGCGCAGCGTCATATTTGGGGTTGGCCGCACCGCACCGCGCCGCGCTGCGTCACCCGCTTTAACAACTATGGTTTGAACCATATTACATACGGAAAACTCTAAAACATGAATAAACTCGACAGCCTTAATTTTTTTTTAAACAAATGATTTGCTATTAAGTCAAAAACCAATTTGGTAGTGGTTTTTTGGTGTCTCATGATTAAACCCAACCATTATTTTGGAGAAAAAAACATAATAAAACATAAATCCATTAAACAGAGTAAGCCATCCCAACTTTGAGTAGACGCTCTCTGGGAATGAAGAAATCTTCATCAGGCTTCCTAAGACACTTATTCACCCAATTGTAGAGGTAGTCCACCACCAGCTTTTTCCATAGGGACGACCCTTCCGACGCCATTGCTTCGCTCTCACCGAGCAGATACACGATACCGCCTTTTCGGATTGCATTGTCGAACAAATGTAGCTCTTCTCCTACCTTCTCTGGAATACTTCCTTCCTGCAGAAACTCCTTCAACCGATCCACCAGTATCTCCTCAAATCCCTCTTGGTCGCGTCGCGAGTCCTTGTAACCGTACCTCACAATGCACCTGAAGATCAGCTTCCGAGGATGCACGCGCTGAAACAAGATGCGTTCTTCAATGGGGACTTTGCTGATCGGTAAGAACTTGATTGCAACGAACACCAGGACGGAATGGAGAGCCGGAACGTTTGAGACGTAGCGCGTAAATATTGGAGGTACGCCTTGGACTAGTCCGGTGTAGAATAAACCGAGGCCTTCCATGCTGCAAATTCTTGGGTTTGATGTGATGTTGAGTAGTTCCTCTGGTGAAACTTTGTTTTCCAACTCAAACATGTACTTCTTTCGGTATCCGTAGTTCCATGTGAGCATGATGATTACCATGAAAAAGGCGAAGAGCAGAGGAATGTATCCTCCATCTGCAAACTTGTATAGCACTGAGCTCAAGAAAGCGAGTTCGAGGAGGCCGATTGTTAGGCAATAGAGGATGATCCAAACAAAATGGGTTTTCCATATCATGATCATCACAAGAACCAAATATGAGGATGTGATCACGAATACCATAGCCACCGCAATTCCTACAAGAGCGAAACACGGTTCAGGAATCTGCAAAAGTATCGGACAAAGAGGCCAAAATGTAATGCAACTACACATCTCAACTACTTATTACCATATGCATTGCCGATCTGCAATGTGTTCCTGAAACCAAGAGTAACCCCGACGCAAGCCAACATAATAAGGTTGTTGATTTCGGGCACGTAGACTTGGCCTTCGTACTTTGCGGATGTGTGAACCACCTTAACCCTCGGGAAGCAACCGAGTGCGACAGCCTGTTGTACTATCGAGAACGAGGCCGAGATCAAGGATTGGCTAGCGATGATGGCTGCCAAGACTGCGATTACAAATTGCGGCCAGTAAAGTGCTCCTGGAACAAGAAACTCATATTAAGAAACCTCAAGTACGCTCTTATCACGGCTGCCGATGGATACAACAGCAACATAAAGTTGACTTACTTGGGATGCTACTATAGAAAGCCGTAGCAACATCGTTGGGATGTTTCCTCAGATAAGAGCATTGACCCACATAGGCAAGCAAAACGGAAGGGAAGACGATGAAGCTTGAACTAATTTGAATCGAACGGACGCTGAAGTGGCCCAGATCAGCAAAGAAGGCTTCAGAACCTGAAATTTTTCATTAAGGATATAAGTTACATGACCTCCTACCTTAATGAAAGTATTCTGAGATCAGAAAGATCACCTGTAAGGCATAAAATCACTCCCCCTAAAGAAATCCATGCATCTTTTCCATTTCTCGCGAAGTAACGCACTATGTACAATGGATTAAAAGCCTTGATTATTAGAGGATCATACTTGACAATGTTGTAGCAGCCGATGCCCGCGATGAGGCCGAACCATATCAGGAGAATTGGACTGAATGTGTATCCCACTTTATCGGTACCAAACCTTTGGGTTTGGAATAATAGTATCAAGATTGCAACCGAAATCCACATGATTGTGTTATCAGAGAGGGATTCGACTACCTCCCTTATCCCTCCAACTGCTGATAGCACTGTATGAAGAAACCAAAGCATGAACTTGGAGAAACAAATTGCTCAGACATCAAATTATTAGCACATCTAAAAGGAGAATGGCTCGCTCTTCGAGTCGCTTTTAAAAACATTGCATATCATAGGGAGAGGTCAAAGCATGGATATCTTACCTGAAATGCATGGTGTGAGAATGCCATCGCCAATGACCATAGAAACACCAAGCATTGTCACAAACAAGAGAGAACACTTCATAAAGTTGCTCTTCTCAAGTATGGATTTAACAAATGCGGCCATCTTCAGTCTTCTATTTGGCACGTCCAACGTGTAATTGGACACATGGTAATCTTCGACTTGATGGTTTGGAATCAAATTAATCTTGGCATGCCGGCATATAAGAGAATACAGAGCAAAAGTCCCTCCTGTAATGTTAGGTCCAACATATTAGTATCTGTCCCAAAATTCTAACAGTTTAGAACACTAATTTTTATTGCACAGTATATTGGGCTCGACCTCATAATAATTAGGAGGGTAGGGATAAGAAGTTCTTTGGATTTAGTCTTAACTTAACACAATGGTAGTACAGGCACAAGAGAGTTAGGTTTGAAGAATGACCTTCTCTATAACTTATGTAACTATAATGATGATCGTCTCTATTCCATGGATGTAGGACAATTGACCGAAATACTTGATATCACGTGTCTTTTATTTTTTTTTATTTCGTTACTATTTGTTATAGGGGTTATATACATCTGTGTTTAGCCTTCTATGGCCGTAACACAACAAAACATCGTATCATTTCCATCCACACTATTAGGAAGATTATAGTATAGAAAACAACAAAACAGATGATAGATGCTATGGCATCCTCGACTATTAGACCATGCTCTAATTGAATCAGTTCCTTGCGGCTAATCAAAAAGTGGATCGCAATGTCAAGACCACAATTAAAAAGTGGCCCGCAGCCCTCCCCTCCGATCCGATCTAGTATCTACTGTAGTTTGTATTTCTTTTACTTTATGTTTATCTTGGTGTCTTGTTTATTTTGTTTACTGTATTGTTGTATGCCCCATGTGTTTGGTCGCCTTTTGGGTCGTTGTTTATGTGTGTTGTTTATTATCTTTTGCTTGGATCAGCCTAGGCTCGATCCCGAGATCCGTACGGATCTCGATACCATTCCTGTGATTACAGGTGGAGAAATTTGTCTTGGTTGAACTTGTTCGACATTGGTTCTCATTTGAGTGTATCTTGTATGCATTCAAATACCCACAAAGTTGTGTCTATGATGTTATCTCGTGATTTTTAGCCATAGCTTGTCTCGGCAGAACTTCGCCTTGGTCGTTGACTTTCGTAATTTCTCGACCTTCTTTCACTCCCATCCGCACCATTCTGGATCTTCGGTTTAGTGTTCATTGTCTATTTGGTATTTTCACAACTTATCTATGTATTTTTTATTTATGTCTTGTAACCTAGCACCTTATATATACAATTCGCGCTCCCACTTCTCAAAAAAGATGCAGCTAAAAGATGGTTTCCAAAAGGCCATACAACCCAGACACGATAGCCTATTAAGATAGCTTTCTGTGACGCCAATAATAATAAAAAACTTCAGAAATTTTACCATCTCCATTGTCATTGGCAGCGAGGACCACAAAGACGTACTTGATCAACGTGATCAAGATGAGGGAATAGACAATTAAGGACAAGACGCCAAGAAGATCATCTTGGTGACTGATTCCATTGGGGAAAATTCCTGGCAATACGTATAATGGAGACGTGCCAAGATCACCGTACACGACCCCTATACACTGAAATGCTAGCTTCATAATGGTTGGCCAAGAAGGAGACTGCATTGCAAAAACGTCAGACGATTATCTAGGAATGACACAAAATTATGTAGCCAAAATATAAAGTACATTTTACATTTTCTACAAGATTTAGCTCAGCGTGTTCTATTCAATACGGATAGGAGAAGATCCTGACCGTGTTAAATCAGCAGCAATTCAAGATAATATGGATCATCCTGTCTATTCATGTACATTAACTATAATTAATCATGATGTTATGAAAAAATTTACTTGTAAAAAAAGGTGAGATTACCTGACCAGAGTCATGGAGTTGGACAGTGGAGATACCAGCCGCTTCCAAGTCGAATAGATTCTTCTTGACGAGAGTGACTCTCCGCTGACCACCATGTTCTTCGCCGATTTCCTGTAATTCATCTCCTGCAATTTTGTCGTCCAAGGGCTCCATATTATTCTCGGGAGTATCCAATTCTTTTGTCAAATGAATTTCTCTGTCTCCTAGGCTTTGCACCAAGTTGATAGGGATGCTAAAAGGGCATTGGGTATTTATATTTTGTGTGTGTGGTAGGTTTGGAGAAATAAATTCTTAGAGAGGAAGGAAACTTTTATTTATTCATTTAATGTCAACTTAATGACTTTCCTTAGCTCCAAAAAAATTTAATGTCTTTCCTATTTTTGAGAAGGGCTGCTGATTATTAGAAATAAAATAAATATAGAAAAATAAACCACGCGGTTTGTACCCTCGGCTTTTGTGAAATTACATATAATGTGACGGGTCTGGATTGAGCACGGAGTGAAGGGATTGATTCCGTACGGTTTGGAGTGAAGGGGGACCGCAGTGGCAAGCGTAGTTATGTGATAATGGCGAGTGCAGTTATGTGATGATGGCAAGCGCAGTTATGTGATAATGGCATGTGTATTTTGTGACAGTGGCAAGTCCCGTTGATGATAATGGCGCGCGTGGTTTTTTTCATTTTGGTCCCCCATATTTTAGCATTTTTGCAAAAAGGTCACACTGGCATGCGTAGTTATGTGATAGTGGCATGCGCAGTTATGTGATACTGGCATGCGCAGTCACGTGATAATGGCATTTGTATCCGGCCTGCGTTTGTGCGTGGCTTTTTTCATTTTGGTCCCAAAATTTTAGCGCGTTTGCAAAAAAGTCCCCGCGTGTCTTCATTCCGAACGGTTCGGAATCTGAGCATTCCGTGCCCAATCCAGACCCATAATGTGACACCGGTAAATCATTTGTGCAGGGACACTAACATGTGAAGTAACATTCGTATATGGTAACACTAGTAACATAATTACATAACTTAAAAATAAATTAATAATACTCTTGATTATATAGAAATCTCATAATTCAAAAATATATTATAAAATAATTAAATAAAAAATTTCCTTCATTGTAGAGAAATCTAATAATTCTATGAAATATTTAATGACTTTCCTTAACTCATAAAAAAATTAATTTCTTTCTTATTTTTGAGTAGGTTAATTATTAGAAACAAAATAAATATATGCAAAATTAATGTCTTTCTTATTTCCTTCATACGGTTTTACACTCCGATTTTTGTGAAATTCCATATAATGTGACACCGATAGGGTATGGATTGGGTACGGAATACTACTATTCCGAACCGTTTGGAATGAAGACACGTGGAGACTTTTTTACAAACGCGCTAAAATATGGGAACCAAAATGAAAAAAGCTATGCACAAATACATGCCGGATACAAATGCCATTATCACATAACTGCGCATGCCAGTATCACATAACTGCACATGCCAGTATCACATAACTGTGCATGCCAGTGTGACCTTTTTACAAAAATGCTAAAATACGAGGGACCAAAATAAAAAAAATTACGCGTACCATTATCATCAACGGGGACTTGCCGTTTTCACAAAAATAAATGCCATTATCACATAACTGCACTTGCTATTATCACATAACTACGCTTGTATCACATACTTGCGCTTACCGCTACGGTCCCTCTTCAGTCCAAACCGTCCGAAATCAATTCCTTCACTCCGTACCCAATCCAAACCCGACACCGATATACCATTTGTGAAGGGACACTAACATATTGTTAAACTGGTCTAGTATTTGTGAAGTGACACTCGTATATGATGACACTGATAATATAATTACATAATTGAAAATAAATTAATGATATCTTTGATTATATAGAAGTCTCATAATTTTAACAGACATTATAAAGATACTCAATAATTAAAATAAAAAATTTCCTTCATTGTAGAGAAAACTAATAATTCTAGGAAATATTTTCTGAAATGTTACACGCGTTTCTAAAATGTCCATGTATAATGTCAATGTGAATTTCAACCGTCGGATTTAAAGATATGCACCAGTTTAATCAGCGACACAGATTACAGTCTGGTGATGCTGCTCACTCTAGTGTAGCGGCACCCAATCTGGCCTCAGTTGGCAAAGTAAGTGTCTTAAGTTTTTTTTATCACAATTAAAGTGTCTAAGTTGATTTCAAGAACAAATAAAAAAATTAGCGACGAAAGATAATATTGCTATTTTCCAGCAATTGAATACCTTCACATGGATTAGGACATAGAAAATAAAATTAAAGAATAAGGATAATTGATGGTGAAACCGTCGGAAATGATTTTGCAGCACAGCTAGTGTCACCCCTTCATTTTTTTCAAAATAAGTGATTGATTCACTACGATTAGGTTCATTTTAATTAGGTAAAAGTCCAATTACATATTCTTATGATTTCGGCTTTGACACACTAATATCATATAATTTTTATTTGTCTGATTATTAAAACAATAAAAAAGAAATCTTTTTACCAATTATTTTTCCCTCTATTTTCATATGATTTTCCGTCGCTGTCTCTATATTTCCTGCATTTGATGTTATCTATTTTTTCACCGACATTTGGTAGAAAATTGGAACTGATTGGTTCTTGTTTCGTGTGTAGATGAGTACACTTTCGGCTTGAAAGATTTGAGTGTTGTGAGAAGTTTGAGTTTTGAGAACAAGTCCGAATCAGGGTACCATTGAATTTTTAAGTAGGGGAAGCTTTTCACCTTTTCCATGGAAATTGTTTTGGGTTTAATTGGTCTAATGGACTTCGTGAATAAATTGTTGATGTGGCGTGTCATGCGGGAAGCTTAATTTCTTGGCATGTATTTTATTAACCGTGGTTATTGAATGTGAATTGTTTGTTAACCAGATTAAATATCGGGTTAGAAAAATTAAAATTACATTGTAATGGTATGTTAAAAGGTGAAACCAAAGTGAACTTCAAGCCACACAAAAAACACGCGGATAAACATAGGAAAAAAAAATGACGCGTCATAAACCATCATTGGTATCTGAGGCATGAGAGGGTTGTTCCGGTTGAAATTTTTTTTTTAAAGCAAATCGCATGGGTATATTTTCTATTAAAAAATGGATCTATTATTCTTGAGAAACGCTACTGTTGTGCTTGAATGAATTAGGCTGAAAGATGTAGGGACTGAAATGAACTTGCTGAACTCCACGTACACTTATTTCTGTCCTTCTTTGCACACGCTTAGGAATTGCGGTATTAAACTGAAACTGTAGCACGAAACGCTTACAAAAAAAAGGACTACATCCTTATGTGCAAACGCCTTCCAGAATACCACCAACGGCCATTCGCCTGGACAATTCGGGTTGAAGCCCAGGGAATAGAAGGTAAGCTTTTCCCTGTTCGACGAACGAGCTCGACTCCGTTTGATCCTCGTTCTCTCGCAAAAAGTGTCTCTTTTTATTCTGTTTGTACCTCTATAAATAGGCAAAGTCAAAAGATTCCTAATTTGAATTGAGATATGTTCAAAACAAAATTATAATATCCTAAACAAATTTGAACTTCTAAAAATGACATTATCCCATAAAGGACATTCTAGATAGACTAGAACTCCTAAAAATTCGAAATTAATAAATATCTGATTTTCTAGATAGTCTAGAACTCCTAAAAAAATGAAATCAACATATAATTTACTTCTTAAACAGACTCAAAAACTTCAAAAATAAAATTAGTCCTCTTGCTGATCAAATTCATATCATTCCCCTCCTCTTAAAATAGATTTGTCCTCAAATCTTTGCATACGCCATAACAAAGACATGTTATTAGTGGGACAAGACTCTTGCACCCGTCTAATTAGAAATTTATAATTCATCTCTTTATTAAATAAAGAGACGATGATAGAGCACTAATACTGGATACAAAACTCTCCGAATTGGAGATTAAATGCCCATTTCTTTATTGGAACGTTATTTTTAATATAAATCTCACCAAATAAGAGAATGTAAAATCAATTACATGAATGATATTTCAACAAAAATATCTGCGAATAAGTTATCACTTGTTATCGATATCAACGATACACACGTGTTCTTTCACCATAGAAATGTTTTTTTTTTGTTATTGATCGTCCATTGTATTAATTAAACAATGATGTAATTTATTTGAAATTTCGTTCAATTTTTAAACTTGAGCAAATCAAAGCGAGGAAATGCGGAGTTGCACGTGAAGTTTACTATTAATTAATACATGGTTCTTTTTGAAGAGGAGAGACTGATTATTCCTGCTGTGCCCAACAATTATATATGTTTATAAACCGTCTCACATTTCATATGGCCATACATTATATTATTATTATACATAAGAAACCCTAGTCTAGTCTAGAGAGAAACACTGATCATTTTGAAAGCAGAAAAAAATGAGCGAGGAAATCCATGAAGAAATCGAACAAGTACCAAAGTCATTTCGCCCTTCCGACTCTTTGAAGTTGGAATCAGTAGGGAGATTCAAAAGTAGTGGCCAAGTGAAGGGTGCGAGCTGGCCAGTGGTCCTGAAACTCGCCTTCCAGAGCATCGGGGTCGTATACGGATACATTGGTACATCGCCTCTGTACGTCTTCACGAGCTGCTTCCCCGACGGGAAGATCAAGACCAACGATGACGTCCTCGGAGTCCTGTCGTTGATATTGTACACGCTGACATTGATCCCCCTGGTCAAGTACGTGCTGATTGTGTTACGCGCAAACGACAATGGAGACGGTAGAGACTAATAATAAACTCAGTTCTTCGAATAATAATAATAATAATAATAATAATAATAATAATAATAATAATAATTTGCAGGAGGGACATTCGCGTTGTGAGCAAACTTCACACTATTGTTTGTGTGTTTGGTCTAATCTCTGGCCTAGTTCTAAACATGAGCAAGACGGCTATGTATGCAGTCAATGTGGATGAGGAAAGGATGCTATATGGAACTGCAAGGTGGAAAAGTTCCCTTTTAAGTATCTCGGTCTCCCTGTTGGATGCAATATGAGAAAATTGTGCTACTGGAAACCAGTCCTAGATTCAATTGATGCCAGACTCGCCAAATGGAAGGGTAATCTACTTTCCTTAGTGCTTTGCCAACCTACTTCATTTCAATCTATAAAATCCTTGCTGGTGTCATCAAAGAGATCGAAAGGAAGCTGCGACATTTTCTCTGGTCTGGAATTTGCGATGCTGCAAAGGAAGCCACGTCCAACCTCTTCTCAGCAGGTTTCAACGTAAAACTTGGGGATGGAGAGAGACTATTTTTCTGGAGCGATAGATGGCTTGGGGATCAGCCTCTTGGCCGAGGTTATTCTCTATTTCTCTTCAAAAATCTGCAACAGTCAAGCAATGCTGCATCAAGGAGGGGCAGCTGGCAGCTTACCTGGCAGAGAGGTCTGAGGGCATGGGAAGAGGAAGATGAAGGAAGACTCATACAACTTCTTCAAATGGTCTGTCTGGGTGAGGTTAAGGACAGAATTCAATGTGGGGATGGCAATGACGCTAAATACACAACAAGAAATATGAATCTTATGTTCTACAATGCCAGCAACATCCAACTACAGCCAGAACTAAACCAGGTTTGGTCCAACAAGATCTCCTTCAAAGTTCTATGCTTCTTGTGGTCCGCTGGATGGAGTTGATGCAGACGAAATAGCTAAAGGATCTATGGTTCCTAATCTTTGGTGCCACTTTTTGGGCTATATGGAATCACAGAAATAAGGTTATTTTTTATGAAGCCACAATCGATGGTCAAGCACTAAAAAATTCAATCATTTATCATATACAGGAATGAATATGTTGGGCGGGATTGCTAAAAGATAATCACAATCAGAACTTCATCCTGCTATTGGAGTCAACCTTGTCAGGAGATTAGTCCGCTGGCGGCCTCTTGCTTGTTACTTCTCTGGAATGGTATGTTGTAGAAGGTTGCCTCAAGCTTCTGTGGTATCCCGTTTTTCTTTTGTAACTCGTGATAGGGTTTATTTGTAATGGTGCCAACCGATTGGGCACTTCTCGCCATCGGTGCCTTTTTGTATAGTTTGTACTCTTTACCCTATATTAATGAAATTTCTACTTATCAAAAAAAAAATGCCGTCACGCCAAGGTAGGGCTGTGATACCGAGCCTGCAAGCCGAAGACGTGAACGTGTCGGATTTCCAAATGGAGTTGCCGAGCAAGCGGGAGTCGAGGATCAAGAGCAGCCTCGAGAGCAGCCGGTTCGTCAAATTCTTCTTGCTTTACGCCACCATGCTCGAAAATACACCAAATCAAGGGCACCCAAATCAAGCAAACACGCAAAGCAAGTTATGGAGGTTCGTAAGACCAAAATTGATCTGTACGGTAGACAGGTTCCTTGATCCGTACTAGTAAAAAATATTAGATACTTGTCTTTTTCATCTGAAATACAGACATGGCATTTATTAGAGAATAAATGTGGTACTTGATCATTTTCAAATAGGTGGCCACTGATCAACGAATAAACTCACTCTCTTTGCAAATTTAATGCAGGGACTGAAGCTCTGTTTGCCGATGTCGGGCACTTTACCGTTAGGTCCATCCAAATTAGCATGTGCGCCGTGACTTACCCTGCACTTGTCCTGGCCTACTGTGGCCAAGCAGCTTTCCTTACCAAACACAAGGAATACGTAGGGCAAACCTTCTACAAGTCCATCCCAGGTTTCTACTCTTCTTCAAGTCCCTAACGTGACCATGTTTCGGTTTCTGTGGTGGGGTGACGACATTGGAATGTTGGGTGCAGCGAGTTTGTATTGGGCGGTGTTTGTGGTGGCCGTGATGGCGTCTATAATCGCAAGCCAGGCGATGATCTCGGGCACCTTCTCCATCATCCAACAGTCTCTCTCCCTGGGATGTTTTCCTCGCGTCAAGGTCGTCCACACTTCCTCCAAGTACCAAGGCCAAGTCTACATCCCCGAGGTCAATTACCTGCTCATGTTGGCATGCATTTCTGTGACTCTTGGATTCAGGACCGCTACAAACATCGGGAACGCGTACGGTACGTGTGTTCCTCAACACCGATCACGTGTTTGTTGAGAATCCCACATCGGTTAAAATGCGAGTGGAGGCAAGTTTATAAGTGTTGAAAATCCACCAGCCCGTTGCCTTACAGCCTGTTTAGAACCAATTTCGACAGGAAAGGAATTTCATTTCCAATTCCTAATGGTAATGAAAATGAATCACTATCTTATTTTCTTGTTTGGAACCAATTTCGACAGGAAAGGAATCTCATTTCCAATTCCTAATGGTAATGAAAATGAATCACTCTCTTATTTTCTTGTTTGGAACCATAAGTTAAATTTTGGATATTTATTTGAAATATTACATAAACACCCTCTTAGCAATCCAAGGTGAGATAGAAAAGTTTCTTTCAATGAGTATAATAGACATTTTACTACCAAATCCGGTTTAGTACCTTATAAATTCGACCTAATTTCAAAGGAATTTTATATCCAGACTTTTAAATAAAATAGAAATTCCTTTCCAACAATATTTAGTTCCAAACAGATTAAGTTTTTTAAAACTCTGGAAAGGAATTTCATTTTTCATTTTTAAACCTTTCCTGTTAAAGTTTTGAGTTGAATACGGAGATTCTAACCGTTTGTATATTGTGATTTAGATGATGCTCAAGGAGTGATTTCGTGTATGCAGGCATCGCGGTTGCCTTGGTCATGACTCTCACCTCAGCGATGCTACTCCTAATCATGCTTATGGTTTGGAAGACGAATACATTCTACGTGCTTTCCTACGCGGTCGTCGTTGGCTCCGTGGAGCTGCTCTACCTGAGCTCCGTCCTCTACAAGTTCACCAGTGGAGGATACTTGCCGTTAGCCTTCGCAGCCGTCCTGATGTTCGTCATGTACGTCTGGAATGACGTGTACCGCATGAAGTACCACTACGAGCTCTATCACAAGACCTCCGCGGATAAACTCAAGGATGTTGCTGAAGACACCAAAATTAGCAGGCTCCCCGGGCTCGCCATGTTCTACTCGGAGGTTGTTGAAGGGGTCCCTCCTATATTCAAGCACTATGTGGCCAATGTACCTGCAATGCACTCGGTTCTCGTCTTCGTCTCGATCAAGTCGCTGCCAATCAGTAAGGTTCCCGCGGAGGAGAGGTTCATGTTCCGCCGAGCTGGACCGCGGGACATCAACGTGTACAAGGACACGCGCGATGAGGAACAGCCGTTCGAGAGAATGTTGGTCAAAAAACTGAAGGAATTCATTAGAGATGACTGCTTGTTGAGCATAGCTCCAGGGGACAACGGTGGTCAGGACAACGAGGGCAACCAGCAGAGCGCGAAGGAGAGAAGAAGGGAGGAAATGGAGAGGGATGTCGAGAACGTGGAGAGAGCTTGCCGGGCCGGGATCGTTCACTTGATCGGGGAGAACGAGGTGGTTGCCCCTGCGGATTTGTTGTATAATAAATAATTCAGGCAAATATCACCCAAGCGGATCGGAAAAGAAGAATGCTTGCTCCTGCAACCTCCTTAATTGCACTGTTGGAATAAAGTTATTTATTATTAAAAAAAATTCATTGCACTGTTGCAACATGATTTCCTTGACATGGCTAAGATGTGTGTGATTCTAAAACAAACTTGTCACCTCATCGTATGAAGCAAGGTTTTATCCCACCCTTTTCCTCTCATCCTCCTCTCTTCTTCTTTATGTTTCTACTACCACCATGGGATTTGTTTGCTACATTTTTGTGTAGAATTAGAATTAGAAAGATGATGAGAATCTTATTAAGTACGCAGATGATAACGCTAATTGTAGCATAAACTAAATTGGAAGAAAATTGATGAATCCTAACCATTGGCTTAACAAGTCATATTTGTGAAGAGATTATCATAATTTTCCCAGGTTAGCTATGGAGTCAATTCACATCCAACAAATTCCCATAGATAGAAAAAACTTTTAGATAGGTTTAAATTGCTTGACCTTTTAAATAGGATCGCGACAACTCAAATTAATAAAAGCACTCTCTCCTTTTGTTTACATGGCTAAAGGAGATTGAGATTTCTCATTGCAAGACGGGTACCGATCCTCCAGCGGCCACGAATTGTTGCTCAAGCTGCACAGAGAAGCAACCAGAAGAGAAACCTTTGAGAGTGAAGCAGCAAATGACAGTAGCAACAACAAAGATAAAGCGCGAAAAAATAAACACAAATCGTTTCCTAATGACCGAAGCATATCAGAGAAACCTCACCAACTACACATTGATCAAAATCGCTAGATCAAGCGCAGCTACATTGTGTATTGGAATTCTAGCAAGAGGAAGTTTGGCCAGGAGCAAATGCACTATACTGTAGCAGGAAACTAAGAGAATTCCAACTCTTGTTTAGATTGGATGAGCTGCACTTCCTTGTTCAAGTTCGAATATGCAAATAACAAACTAACTCCAAGAGAAAAGATCAATTCTCCTAGATGGTTGTAAACGTTAGCTAGTTGTCTAAGCCAATAGCCAATGAGACTTACCGCAAATAAGGTTTGAAGCCTGTTCTTCAATTCCATATACTCATAGTTCACCTGATGCAGGCATCTCACACATCTGCACCATTACGCTATGTCATCAACTGAAGTGTGGAAACTTTATGAACATAAGCAAACCTTAATTTTATGCCAGATATCAGAATCTAATATCCACATATGAGTGTGACAGTGGATATTGTTTCAGTTAACCTTGGCGTGACAATCTTGGTCACTTGTAATCTTTAACTATTTGAAAAAGAACTTTGCAGAGAGCTTGTCCTACTTAGTGGTTGGATCTCAAAAAATAGACAGATCTAGTTGCCTCAAACCATAGTCATAATAAAGACTGTTTGATTGTCAACATCAGTAATCTATCATTTAATACCAAAAATAACATAATAAGTTCTGACATTTGGCAAGATATCACGCCCGACATCAAATTACTTCTAGCCTACAAAAATAAACCTTGGAATTTTAGAGCTACTGGATTTCAATCAAACAGATACGGAGCTCAAAGGCCGCCTGAATTTTTTGTCAAACCATAACAACCAGCAGAAAGAAGTAAAAAGGACAGGTGCAGAAAAAAAAAAAAAGGCTTACCCTTCTCGGTGTTGGACCTCACAATAACTTTTGAACGTAATACATACGTTCTTAATTTTTGCTGCACCTATGCTATCAACCAAGAAGGAAATATCATCAGAAAGAGCATGAAACAGTAAAGAAAAAGGCTAACCTCCTTGTTTATCGATTCAAACAAGAATATAACTTTTCAACTTTCCAGATATCCTCTGCAAAGTGATAAAATTCATCGAGCAACTTTTTTTTTTAAATTTAGTTTAGTCACAAGATTCCATCCACATAGTTTGAAGTTCATAGATTTTTTACAAACTAAAAGTTACAAACGAGAGATCTAGCAAAAGAGATAAACAGGACAATACCTAGAGCTACTGCCCTTCAATTGATGAACATGAGAATCCACGACCCTGAAATCCACATTCTGATGTTCTCTGGAAGAAAATAAGTAGCATATCTGATTGTATCATGAACCTCGCATGCACAGTTTCAATGAAAGAACAATTCCAAAGTAAAGGAAATAAACGACTATCAAAGGTCGAGATTTGAGGACTGAAAAGAAACTCACAAGGCTGTTGCCATTTTGTCGACAAGCTTCTCACAATCTTTAAAGAAGAGAGTGACAACTTCAACCACAAAGTTAGGGCTTGTCTCATCTTGCAGCTGCTGAAGCTGAGTAAATTGGTCGTCCACGAAACCCTTCTCAAAACCACAAGAAGCCTTCATCAGAATCTCTCTACCCAACACAATAACGACCCCAGCGGAAACAAATTCCCGAAAAAGCTCGTCGCATCAACACCTTCAAACTGACTCCCTAAAGTTCAAAGTCCAAAACAAAATTCTCCACCTCCAAAAGACACACACTTCCACTCATCTGGCCAACTACTAAAACAACTTCTAATACAACCATCTGTAGAAGAAGATACAACAAACTACAATCGAACAATCCGAAGTTCCCAACACAAAACCTCATAAGCATCAAACTGATACCCTTTTCTAGAAATCAAAAACCATCGAGCCCCTCAAGTTCAAAGTCCTAACAAAGTTCTCCACCTTCAAAGATGCACACATGAACAAAACCAACCGAGAAACGTAAAGAATTGCATCAGAGAATCAAAAATTCAAGAAACCCATCTCGGAAAAACGAAAAAGATTGCAACTTTCACCACCAACAACACTAAAGTTGTGAGCTTCAAGGGCTAACCTCTCCAATTAGAACACTAGTGAAGTCGATAATCTGTCTCTGGAGCTGACTCAGGGCATCCATTCGATTCCCTCTCTGGGTGCCTCTCCTTTTCTCTTCTACTGCCCCAAAATTTATTAGTTAACGAGAGAGAGAGAGAGAGAGACAGAGAGGAAATTATCCTTTATAAGCCAGCAGAAGAACCAAACGCGAAGATTGATGCTTTTTTTAAAAAAAACCTTAAAACCTTTTTATGCTTTTTTTCCTCCTTGAAACGGCTAAATTGGAAAAAAGGGTTCTGGTGTGGGCCCCTGGGAATTAATGAGCAGAGGAATGGGGAATATTTTATTTTATTTTTCGGAAAACAGGAAAAGACAATTAATTTAGGAACTGCTTAAAGTTGAAGGCTTTCAAGTTTCACCCAAAACACTGAAACAGTATTGACTTTGCCAATTTAATTACTTTAGTTTTTTTCCTTCCAAAAAACAATTAATTAACTGTGTTAGAATTCTGGAAGAGCAGACTCGGATCTTCTATATCCTCTTACTTCATCATTTAAAATTAAGAAGACTTAGAAGTTTGTAAAAATTTGGATTACGTAATAATATTTTAAACTTAAAATCTAAATATAAAAAATTTAAAATTAGTGCGAGTGATTTGAATTACGATATTTGGTGCTTAAAATTTAAACATAGAAAAATGACTAATAATTGTGATAAGAAATTTGCATGATCTTAAAATTTAAGCGGAAAAGTGTGGAAGTCGTAGTTTAAATTTTAAAACCCTTTATCCTTTTCTAGTGTGGGATTATTTTTGAGAACTTTTCTAGTGTGGAATTGAAAGCCGTTGGATATGACTTAATGTTGGATTTTCAATTTCGAAGATGATCACTTGAAGGTTGGATTTTTATTGCCCAAAACTGGATATGTTTATATGATATGATATGACTTAATGTTGGATTATTCACCTAAATTATATTTAAATTAATCGGTTTAGACCAAAAGTTTTTTTTAAAAAAATCCTAAAACCCACAAGCAAACAAAAAACCCTAAGCCCTTCCCATTTTACGCCTCCCCTCGACTACGCCGGGCCCACATGGAAGACTCCCTCCGGCGGTCACCCACCGTCTCCAAGGAGGCGTTCCGGAAGGTCGTGGCGAACACGCTGGAGCGGCGGCTGTTCTACATCCCGTCGTTCAAAATCTACCGTGGCGTCGCGGGGCTCTACGACTACGGCCCCCCTGGCTGCGCCGTTAAGGCTAACGTCCTCGCCTTTTGGCGCCAGGTACACCAAACGTAAACCCTAGCGGGATATTGCTGCTAGTTTATGAGCATTTTCTGAAGCGTAAACCCGGCCGAGCTCGAAGGTTGAGTTCCACGGAAGATGAGGGTTTAACCAACGAGGATAGGTCTTATTAAAGAAACGCATTAATTTTTTCGTTGGAAATTTAGAGCGTTCTTTGATCTCGCTTTTGATTTGAGTTGTCGTTCAGACGAGGCCATACCTTGATACTGCTGTGTCGAGTAAATATTAGTCTGACTGGGCCAATATTTCGTACGCCCAATAGAAAATTGAAGTTTGCGTAGAACACTCATAACAAATAGTAACGAGGATAGATAATATGTGGTTTGACAATTGATCTACATCCACGGCTCTGAGACGATCAGAAGCTCAATATGCTTTTACAATCTGGTATAATCTGAAAATAAATTAGGAAACAGAGTTACTACTTAGTGCACTAGATTCTTAGGGATTTCTATGAAATTGGAAAATCCAATGAGTGGTTTAGTTGTTTTACTATGTTTTTGTAGCACTTTGTTCTGGAGGAGAACATGCTCGATGCGTGACGCCGGAGATTGTCCTGAAGGCTTCAGGGCATGTCGATAAATTCACTGATCTGATCTGATCTGATCTGATGGTGAAGGATGAGAAGACCGGGACTTGCTACCGGGCGGATCATTTGCTCAAGGACTTCTGCAATGAGAAGCTTCAAAAAGATCATAGCAATGCAGAATTGAAGCATGTGCTTGCTGTCTTGGATGATTTATCTTCCAATGAGCTCGGTGCAAAGATTAAGGAGTATGGTATTACTGCTCCTGAAACAAAGAACCAGCTTTCTGATCCCTACCCGTTTAACTTGATGTTTCAGACGTCGATTGGCCCTTCGGGTTTGAGCATAAGATGAGCAGTTTTCTGTTGATTTTGTTGCGTTTTATCCCCCTGGGTGCTTAGGCCATGCTTATGCACTTTCTGGTGCAGGTACATGCGCCCAGAAACAGCTCAAGGTATTTTCGTTAATTTCCAGGACTTGTATTACTACAACGGGAACAAGCTGCCTTTTGCTGCAGCTCAAATTGGCCAAGCTGTCAGAAATGAGGTTATATTTTCTTAAGAGTTCAACGTTCCTTCTCCTCTCCCTGTTTTGAACCCATCTTCTTTTGGCAAATCTAAAATTCGATAGGTTTTGTTTTGGTACGAAAGGTAATTAATTCTATGGTTGTCTTGAAAAAAATGCAAGAGACATTGATGTCTGTGAATTCTCAAGAGACATTGCTCTCTGTGCAGATCTCTCCTCGACAAGGGCTTTTGAGAGTCCGCGAGTTCACACTAGCGGAGATTGAGCATTTTGTTGAGCCAGAGGACAAGTCTCATCCGAAGTACTTTGAAGTCGCAGATCTCGAGTTTCTGATGTTTCCAAGAGAAGAACAGATGTCTGGTCAATCTGCCATGATATTAAGACTGGGTGAAGCAGTTTCAAAGGTTACTCGTGCCTTCAGTTATCTTTGCTCTCCTTTACTTTGGGTGTTTTATTCCAATCTCTGTAACTACTAAGGTTTGCATTTGCAGGGAATTGTCAACAATGAAACTCTTGGCTACTTCATTGGGAGAGTATATCTGTTTCTGACACGCCTTGGTATAGACAAAGACAGGTTACGCTTCAGGCAACATCTGGCAAATGAGATGGCTCACTATGCCGCAGACTGTTGGGACGCGGAGATCGAGTCTTCCTATGGGTGGATTGAGAGCGTTGGTATCGCTGATAGATCTGCATATGATCTTCGCGCTCACACGGTAAAAAACTCTCTGATGTACTGCTAGTCAGTGTGTCTTTTTGCTAAAGTGGCCATCTTTTGTACATTCTCTACAAAAAAAAAAAGCGATCGCAGTTTTATTGGACAGCAGTAAGTTCATGTTTCACAGGAGAAAAGTGGTGTGGCTCTGGTGGCCCAGGAGAAATTTTCAGAACCAAGAGAAGTTGAGGTATTACCTACCTAGTCACATTTAGGACAATATATAATCTCTCTCATTTGTTGTATTTATGGGATGGTTATTAACTTGTAAGAATTCTTCTGGGTTACAGAAAGTGGTGTTAACACCTATGAAAAAAGAACTTGGTCTTGCGTTCAAGGGTGCACAAAAGAAAGTTGTAGAAGCATTAGAGGTAGAGAAGAGTATCCGTTACGGATTTCCCTTTTCTTTTTCCTGAATTGACGCAGCCCGTTGAGATAGAGATATACTTCCCTGTTGTATTAGGCAATAGATGAAGAGGAAGCTGTAGAAATGAAGGCTTCTTTGGAAACGAAAGGGGAGGTCGAGTTTTACGTCTGCACTCTGGACAAGAAAGTTACCATTAAGCAGAACATGGTTGGCATCTCGAAGCAGAAGAAGAAGGAACACCAGAGAGTTTTTACTCCATCAGTCATCGAGCCTTCATTTGGTATTGGGCGGATTATATATTGCCTTTTTGAGCACTCTTTCTACACGAGGCCCGGCAAAGGTGGGGACGAGAGCCTGAATGTTTTTAGATTTCCTGCTCTTGTGGCTCCTATCAAATGTACGGTGTTCCCTCTAGTTTAGAACCAACAGTATGAAGATGTTGCGAAAGAAATTTCCAAGTCCTTGACTGCTGCTGGGATCTCCCATAAGATTGACATTACAGGTACATGGCTTGTGTATATTACTAACTAGTCTTCTGCATCCGTGTCATTGGTATTTACTTATGATTGGCGCGACGGTTCATGTAGGTACATCAATTGGCAAACGGTACGCCAGGACAGACGAACTGGGCGTGCCATTCGCCATTACCGTGGATTCGACTTCATCGTGACCATCAGGGAGAGGGATAGCAAGGATCAAGTGAGGGTGAACGTGGAAGAAGCAGCGGCGGTCGTCAGGTCGGTGGCCGAGGGACAGAGGACATGGGCTGATGTGTGGTCAAACTTCCCTAACCATTCATCCGGCCCTTCAGAGGAAGCATAGGAGCTGCTTGCTACTCACCTTACTTGTTTTTGTACTCTTATTTTGTATAAATTATTTTTGGGCACATTACCCTCGGGTCCCTTGGGTTGTTTATATCACCTCTTGCGTCTCTTGGTTTTGGAAAATGATTATGTTATCCCTCGTGTTTAGTTTTATTATACACTCGGATTCCTGTTGCCGGAATATGTGATTTCTTTGGCGAACCCTCACTTGCAAAGACAAAATTTCACTTAAAAAAATTACTTTTTTCTTTCGCTCCATCTTCTTCGTCCTACTTCAATTTAACCAAAACTCAAACTTTCTTATTGAAAATAAAAATTAATTAAAAAGACGGGATAATAAAATTATTTTTTTAAAACCAAGAGATGCAAACATGAGCGTAATTTGCCAATTATTTTTTGTAAGTTGACATGCATTTTAATTTGTCCCGGATCACGATGGTCAACTTATAACATTCCTTCTCTTTCTGCATGTTTATTCATTCTTCTCTGTTAATGTAAGTCATCACGTGTACCGACGCTGATCATTTTTAGATAACTCTATTTTTAGTTATATTTAACATTCAATAGATTAAATAGTTCTAGATATATTGTAAAATTTATTATTTCATTTTAACGACTTTGATAAAATTTTATAAATTATATATTTCTAAAAAATGTTAGTTAAACTGGATCGGTGAGTTGATTGGTCCCACTAAGTGAAATAAGGGGTGAGCAGATAGTTTGGATGGGAATAAATCGGATCGACCAACGAGAACCAAAAATAAAAATGTAGGGAAATACAAGAACCAAATCAAGTTTTGCCTGGAATACCCACTCCTAAAAATGTCATTAAGAAACAACAAAAAAAAAACCAATCAACGAGCAAAACCCAAGAAAAACACTGAACATTAGGATACAAGTTTCTAACAAAACACACACATAGCATCAAGAAACAAAAATACTCTAAGAAGTATGTCGGTAGGATGACTCGATTTTTATTTTGCAGAGAAGGAGAGACAACTTCGACCATATTAAATCTATAGCTAATTTTTATAATTAAATGCTAAAAAAGGGAAAAGATAATTACAGAAAGGACAAACGAAGAAGAATGAATTATGAAGAAAAAAGGTAAAATCTCGAAGAGGGAGGAAAAATATTATTCTTTGTACGTGAGTTTGGCTCAAAATAGAAAATTATTGGTTTGGTCCGGTTTTTTTTAGCTCTATACAATGAGAACTGGACAACAACCAGGAACCAATCTTTTCGTCTTGAAGGAACGAAACCGGATCAAATTTTTTGGGTAAATTATCTTTAGGTCTCTAGGATTTGTTTAAATTATTATTTTAATCCTTGCTATTTCGAAATTGAAACTTCAGTCACTCTAGTTTGTTTTTATTTAACTCTCGGGTCCTTTGCTAGTGTCATATTATTTTTTTATCATGGAAATAACTATTATACCCTTACAATTAAATAAAAATATAGCTCCAGCGAAAGAGACATTATCCATTCATCTTCTCCAATGAGGCCAACACCGGAACCAACTTCAATATTCAAATCGTAATATTCAAATCCAAAACCAGCAAGGATTAGTTCAACTAGGGGTGAGCATTCGGTATATACCGATCCCGAATACCGATCCCAAAAAATACCGAATTACAAAAAAAACTCACACTGATCTCGAACCAAAATTATTTTGATATCTACTGAATACCGAATTAAAATTTTGGTATTATACCAAAAATCCCACAAATACCAAAATTTTCAAAAAAAAATAATCCAACATTAATATCGAAGTTATTTCATCTACCCGGGGGAATACAAAGAAAGAGTAATCAAACAACAACACTAAGGGGGAACTTCTCTTATGGATAACTCATATCAATTCTACCTAATTAAAAAAATCTCCAAATATTAAACCCTAATTTCGTTTTTACCTTAGAGTAAGAAGAAGAAAGCAACGCGTGAGAGAGATAGGTAACCTTTGTAGAAGCGTACCTTAGAATCTAAGGCTTAGATAAGTAAATGAAGCTTACCTTGTAGGAGCTTACCTTCGATCTGTGAGGAGGAAAGAAGAGGAAAAGGGGAGAGGCTTCTCCTGGGAGGAGAAAAGAAGAGGAAAAAGGGAAAAAAAGGGTAGGGGATGTTTCTGGGAGTGTGTTGTGTGAGTGGGATCTTTATATAGCTAAAAAAATTTCATTTTAGTACCTCCTTATATAGTTGTTAAACTTACACTTTAGTACTTTAGTATTTTTGGTATTACCAAAATAATTACGGTATATACCAAAATTATACCGAATACCGAAATTTACTGACATTTTCCAGAAGTTTATACCGAATTAAATCCCGTATATCGAAATACCGATCCCGAAATCCCGAATAGAAAAGAAAATTCTTCCTTCAAACAGACTTGAAAGAAAGGCCTTTTAGGGGAGTTGGCTCGTGTGTGGAGTGAATTACTCTGTCCTGGAATCAATCATCCGTTATTAGTGTATTTTACTTTTTTTTTCTTCTTTTTTAGCGATGACATTCTTATTGAAAGATAGTACAGACTTATAATATCAAAAATCCCGTATACTGAATGCTCACCCTTAAGTTCAACAACCCAATCTAAATCTCGTTTCAATCTTATGTTTCAATCCGGTGAGCCCAAGATCGGAAGGAACAAAACCCATCTTCGCCCCCTTCAGTCTCCAGCCCACCCCCTCTGGCGGTAGCCCTACCGACCTCAAGACGTCATAAGGCCGAAAAAGAGGTCGGTGGACCTGTGCAGTTCGTTCAAACCCCCATCGTCAACCCATCAAGCGTAAGCTCCGCTATGCCATTGCGGCACACCAATTCAGGAAAGGGCCAAGCTAAGGTTGATGTGGGTGAGCGTCATTGATTTGGATCTCCTGGAGTCTAGAGAGGTAGTTGGGGGTGGGGGAAGAGATGGTCTAGGAACATAAACGAGCGAGAGTTCTTTGGGGAAGACAAGCATGAAGCTCGGGGTTTTGGAAAATTGTCGTAGCCTTTGTATTTTTTGGTCGGCTACCGAAATGGCCGAAGAAGATGGTTCGAGAAATTATTGCCAAAGAAACGAGGGAGAAGATGGTCGGGGAAAAAGATGCATTTTTTTACTGAAGGGTATAATTGTCATTTTTTAAATAAATCGGATGATGACATTAGCGAGAAACCTTAGAGTTCAATAAAAGTAAACTAGGGGACCAAACTTTTGATTTCAAAATAGCAAGAATTAAAATATTGATTTAAGCAAATTCCAAGGACTTGAGGGCAATTTGTAGATCTAATTCTGAACCAAATTTTGGTCAGGGTTGATGTGGTCACGTAGTTTTTGGTTTTGTTTTTCACCCCAAAATGAACCACGTGTTATAGGCTTATAGTATTTGGATCTAATTCTAACTCCTCCAGTTGTTCTTGGTTTCAGAGTTTGAACCACTTGTTGTAGTATCCGGATTACAGTTCAATCGGTACGATCTCATGGTTGAACCGCATTTTTTAAAATATTATTCATCAGAACCCAAATTTTGGGAAGCACTTGATGATTGAATGGTAAGCACTGTAGCACCAAAGTTCCGCGAGGAAGAGCCACTTGGATCGACTACCCGGTCCCTAAAAACACATAACTCTCAAGTAGTGTTCGAGACACTAATTTAATCTCTCTGTTTGGCCGTCAGACTGCGGGTGATAGGCTGAGTTGAGGTGTAGGGCGGTACCAAATGAGCAGAACAGCTCTTTCCACACCAAACTTGTGAACACCTTGTCACAATCTGAAATGATTGAGCTCGGCAGGCCATGGTGCTTGAATATGTTATCGAGAAGTAGATGGGCCACTTGTATTATGGTGTAGGGATGTGAAAGGACAATAAAATGCCTATACTTAGAGAAGCGGTCGATGACCATTAGAATGACATCCCTGCCACCTGATTTCAGAGTGAGCTCAAGCTTTCTCGAGCTTGAATCGACGTCAACCAAAGGGCTGATTCAATATCACCTACGTCATGAACAGAGAAAGCCTCCATTCCTTTTACGAAGTCCAAGGAGATGTCTTTCCAAATTCCTCCGGGACGGCTAGGGGCTGTAATAAACCTAGACTTGTAATATGTTTTTACTTACATCGCTGACATGTATCACAATTTGAAACAAAAGTAATAACTTGAGCATGTAACCCCGGCCATCGCGGTAGCTAGCTTCCATAAATGCCTTCCATCCAGGCACGACGGAAGAGATTGCATGCAATTTGGTGTCATCTCTTGGTAATCGAGAGAAGGCGTCAGCCACTTTATTCTCGAACCCTCGCTTGTACTCAATTGAAAAGTCCAACCCCATTAGCCGGGAAATACCTTTTCGCTGGAGGTTCGTGTGCACCTTTTGGTCCAGTAAGAAACGAAGGCTCTGGTGGTCTGTCTTAATCACGAACAGAGTCTCTTCAAGGTAATGCCTCCACTTGCTAATGGCTGATAGGACCGCTAACAACTCTTTTTAATAAACGGCCAGCCACACATTTCTCGAACCAAGTGCCTCGCTCATGTAGGCAATGGGTCTCCCTTCTTGTGTGAGTACTGCTCCAATGCCTCAATCCGACGAGTCTATTTCTAGCACAAACTTGCACAAGAAGTTTGGGTAAGCCAATATTGGAGTGTTAGATAAAAGAGTTTTGAGCTTGAGAAAAGCCGCACCTGCCTCCTTCGACCACTTGAACCCATCCTTCTTGAGTAGTTTGGTGAGTGGTTGAGCTACTGCGCCATAGTTTTGTATGAACTTACGTAATATCCAGTGAGGCCAAGGAAATTGCGTAAGTCACGTACTATTTTTGGTGTAGGCCTACTCACCATAGAGTCCACCTTTTTGGGGTCGATTCGTACTCCATCTTCAAAATTTACGTGACTGAGATAATCCACATTGGCAACCCCGAACTTGAAATTGGAGAACTTGAGGTGGAATTGCTCTTTTTATAGCAGTTGAAGTACCATCTTGAGGTGTTGAAGGTGAAGCTCGACTTCCTTGCTATACACAATAATATCATCAAAAAACACCAAGACAAATTGACGAAGGAACAGAGATAAACCCTGGTGCATCAAGAACTGAAATATTGCGGGTGCGTTCGTGAGCCCGAAGGGAAGGACCCAGAACTCATAGTGACTATGATGTGTTCGAAAGGCGATCTTTGGAATGTCTTGGTCCTTTATTTGAATCTGGTGGTACCCGATGCAAAGGTCCAGTTTTGAGAACACCTTGGCTCCGTTAATTCGTCAAGTAAATCATCGATGATTGGGATTAGGTACTTATCCTTGATTGTGTAGCTGTTCAACTGTCGATAATTGACACACATATGCCAGTTGTCATCCTTCTTTTTTACCAGTAACACTGGTGATGCAAAGGGACTTCGGCTTGGTTGTATAAATCCCGAGCCCAGGAGCTCTTGCACTTGCCTTTGAATATCAGCTTTCTGAAAGTATGGGAATTAATGTGATGCCATGATCATGGGAATGCTCTAGAGGTAAGTTTCAGGGCTCCTCGCACAAGGCGTTGAAGGACTGAATGAGGCCTCGCATTCGTGCAAAGAATTCGGGAAATTTCACTACCGTTGATTACGTGCATAGAAATTTCCACCGTATCAGGCTCATCTTCCATATTAGATGCTTTGATATCTGGTGGATCAGCTTATTGCATGACTTCATCATCAAGCATATTCACACCGCTGACCTGTCGGGTCCTTCTTTGGGGGAAAATTTTCACGATTGTGAGTGCTAGGCTTGGTGGCCGTATAAGGGGATGTGGTGCCCCCAACTCCTCGGCTTGGTTGTCCCTTGTGTATCGTCTTCAAGGCAGTCTCATAGAGACGAGCCTTATCTATCGCATCTTCAATTGTAGGTAGAGCATGGGTCCCAACCAAGGATTCAAGAGTGTCATTCAACTCACCAATAAAGCTGAACACAAAATACTTGTCCGAGAGCGTTGGATTCTCTTGCAACATCATGCCTTTTAGCTCCTCGAACTTCTCAATGAAGTTTTCGATGCTTTCGGTCTTCTTGAGATGGTTGAACTCCTTGAGTACACTGCAAGAATCTTGATTCCCAAACTGCCAACATAGCTGGTTGACAAAGAATGGCCAGCTAGGGTTCGGATGGCTTAACAACCACGAGTCAAACCATATTTCTACCTTTTTGTTCAGATATAAACTAGCCAATTCTACCTTCCTAGCCTCCTCCACTTGATTGACAGTGAAGTAGCGCTCGCACTGCCAGACCTAATAGTGTGGATTGCTTGGGCTAAATTTTGGAAAGTCGAGGCGTAACTCCTGATTCGAGTTTGGTGATTTCACTACGTTGGAGTTGTTGTTACCGTTGTGGTTAGAGTCGATGAAGCCGTCGTGGTGGCCTCGATGGGTACATTAGGCATAGGACCTAAGGTACCTTTGTCATTGCTGGCCTTCTCGACAGTGAGGTGGGTCGCGATAACCTCTTGCAACTCATCGAATCTGTGATTGTTCTCCTGAAAGTGCCAGTCCATGCGGGCCCAGGTTTCTTGCAAATGTATGGTGAACTCGTGAGTGAATTCAGATATCTTGCCCTCGAGTTTCTTGATTTTTTCCTCTGTTGTCTTTGCTCGAGTTGTCATAGGGATGGCTCTGATACCAATGTCACAGTTGTTACTGGAAAGAGAAAGAGAAGGATTAGAAGAGAATGTGGAGGAAGGGAGAGAGAGAGAGAGAAGGAGATTGGATAATAGGATTTGATTAATAATAAACATGCCTATTACAATGATTAACACATGATTATATACTGGTGGACCAATAAAAATTGACGAAGATGTTGGCTGGAAACACTCCATCTTCACCCACGATTGACACGTGCAGCAAGCTAGTAGCTTGCTTTTAGGGAATTAAAAATAACAACCCACTAAACAGATGATTGCATAATAATAGCAAAATAACGACTGACGAGCTTGTCGAGGCTCCTCAAAATAAATCGATATTCACGGCTCAATAATTTGTAGTAAGAAAGCAAAAATACCGAGTCAGATCCAAGGAGGAACAAATACTCAATTAACCTAACTATTTAAACAAAAGTAGGGGGTTGTGAGATTGTAGATCAAACGAAATCAATAAAACACAGAAGAGAGAGGTAAGAGTAGAAATAAATGAGAGAAAAGCGGCAGATTCGAGATCGGAGTACCACGACATGTTGGTTGATCATCGGATCACAAAAGATAATCTAACACATATATCAAGTAGGTGTAAATCTCCCGCAACCGTAAAGAGACCACAAACATCCAATAATCAACTAGCCAAACGACCGTCTAACTAGTTGTTTATCACCTAATAGATAGAATATTAACCGATTTCTAATCCATAAGATAATAGCATTAAGAATAGATATTTCTACTCCTAGCGATTATACTCAAAATCTTGGTATCTACAAAATAGCCTTACTTATTCCTAGTTAATTAGTTTGGTAACGATCGTTCCTCGCTGAATTAACCTTGCTCCTAGTTCAATTCCTAACTGCAATTGCTAATCAAGAATCGAAGGCAAATCTGTTCTAGAATAAACTCACAACCGCAAATCATTCAAGAATAAAATTAAGCACAAAGAAATAAGTAAATACTACTGAGATAGATTAATAAAATAAGATCCTCACACCCAAATTCTTAGGTCTCTTCCCTAGAATCAACATAGGGAATTAGTTCCTCATGGTCTTGGCAAAAACAAAATAAAAATAAGGTTATGTTCTCTGGCATGAAAGTTCCATCTAAAATAAGTCTAGTGGATTATATATAAGCCCTCCTAAGTGTAAAAACCTAAAGGAGTCGTTTCGAGAGTCCTCAGCGATGCAGAAACCGAATTTCTAGATCAGCCTTCAGTATTTTGGTCGTAACTTCCTCTTCGGACCTTCGATTTTTGCGTTCTTTATATCCACGAAAAGAGGAAAGAAATTTCTTCAATTATCTATCGAATAGACGTCCTCTAATTCAGCTCCCAAATTGACCAAAATTCTCTTGCAAATCAGCTATCCCTGCTGGACTCCTTCTTCAAATATAATTCCTTACCAAATTTACCTCATTTTCCTACAATTTAGCACAAAGGACCCATTAGTCACCCAAAACTAAAATATTTACTAGAATGATACTAAAATAAAGATAAAAGTACAAAAATGACTTAAAATCCTATGTGTTTAATGCGTGTTTTAGACACACATCAAACATCCCCACACTTAAATTTTGCTTATCCCCAAGCAAGACTAAAAACTAAGACTTAGACTCAAGAGACTAAAGACTCAACTCTCAAGACAACAATACAAATCACTCAACACATAGAACATGCAAATAGATATTGTCTATACGAGTATTTACATTTTAACCACACTGGACTAATGAACCATCAACAACAGACTATCCCTATGAATTCTCATGCCAAGTCAATTTCACAATTCAAGTCTAGCCCACAAATCAAAGTAGTTCCCCATAATTTTAATCATTCAGAAAGTGGTAAAGACCACTAGAGACTCAACATCAATAAGCACAAGGCATGACTGGATATTAAAGTACTTACAGTACTGTTTAGCTTGGCCTCATCCTAAAATATTTTAGGTTAGCATGGTTAGCACTCAAACTTGCATGGCATTTGGGACTTCACTCTTAGATGTCAATAGGCCAGATTACAACTTTTTATTGCTCCGATTGTACACCTATAATGATCCTCAAGCTCCATCCTAGTCAGGCCAGAGGCAATATCAACTCCAATTATTTACCTGACTACTGCCCTTCCGCCGGCATTCATTCACATTCCACATTCCACATTTCAATTTTCCTTTCTTTCACATCCCTTAAAAATATTTCTTTCCTTTCAAAACTTAGAAGAGCAACAAGTTTTTTTTTATACGCCACTCGGTTAATCCTCACGCAAGTCAGCTAAAGCATGTTTATAATACAGGCGGGAATTGGTTACTACAGCCGTGCCACCCAAATTCTCTCAAGTATGTTCACTAGTAGTCGCTTAATCCAATTATGAGATTTTTTAAAAGCAAGAACTATTTTTCAATATGGGCTTTATCCTATCCTTGCTAATTTCATCTTGGCATGAGCTTTCCTAAGGATATTAAGTTGCTAAGGGGTCAAAAATTCAAGGTTGTAAGTTCAAGCAGATAATTGACTCGACACACATAACACATTAAACATCCCCACGCTTACAGAACAACATGTCCTCATGGTGTAGGTTGACTCTAAACATGACATGGACAACACGAAAGAAAATAAAATAAAATAAAATAAACATACTAGTGACTCCCTACTCACCCACACTTAGAAAATAATATGTTCTCGTGGTGTAGGTTGACTCTACACATAACAAATAGAATAAAACACACAAGATATAACAAGATACGAGAAAACAGAACACAATAAATAAAGTTAAACAAAACAAATGAGTTTAGGGTTCAAAGACTCCCTCGGGTGGTGTGTCGCGTGTTGTAGAGGACGGTAGCTTGCATTCGGACTTCGCTGTCATCTCAGATAAGGAATAGAGTCTTGTACATGTCGGGAAGGTCGACCGGTTGTGGTGGTTGATTTTCTTCTCACTTTTGCTTGCCTTGATTTGCTGGGGTGGCTGTGACTTTCTTCAGTGACATGGTGAAATTGGAGTGAAAGAACAATAATCGGACTATGAATTTGGAAGGACGAGAATCAGCTGTCCTGTAAAAAGAATCGATTAGTTAAATTAAGCATTACAGGATTTTAAATTATAGCAATGGACGAAGAGAATAATGGAGAGAAAGAGTCCAAATTCGCTTTCAATGTGTAGGAGTCCAATTAGGACTATATGTCCCGGCGATTTAAACTGAGATAAAATTTGGCTCCGAAAATAGCTCGGCTTGCACGTGGAGGCTTGGTCAGCGCGCTGGTCAGCATTAGGGAAGCAAGGACACGTGGTGGTGTGTGAATGGGCATAAAAACTGATGCGGTACAGCTCTAGGACTGGACGGATCAGATCTTGTTTGGCCGTGGAAAACACGCGCTTTCTAGTTGGGCACTTGGGCTAAAAAAGTATTGATGTCGGGGCGAGAAAGGGTTTGCGCTGCGAGACGAGCCAAGAGTCACTGTTCACTTCGAAGCGTGAAGCTTGTTGTCGCGCCGAGAAAATTACTAAATCTTCTGTTCACTTTGTTCGCAGCGCTATTTTTGCTCCCTTTTTTTCTTCTTTTCGTTTTTTTTCCTACTGGCTTCTTCCTTTTTTTTATCCTGCAAAAATCAATGAGAGGATTAGAACTCAGGTCTCCTAAAATAAAATTCAAAAATCCTAAAATGAAAAAATAAGAAAGCTATAAATAAAATCACCCAATAAGCGCTAATTTAGCGTCGTTAGCTAGACGCCTTATTACTTTTTCAACCAAAATTAAATATCTAATTTTGGTCCCAAATTTTTATCTTTCTTTTCGGTAGTTGTGCAATCTTCCTCTTCATTTTCACTCTTGGTGCCTTGTCCTCCTCCTCAACCACATCAAGTACATACATGTACTCAAATTGATACGGAAACATGCTATCTATATAGGGCCCACCAAACTTCGAACTTCAATTGTTGTAATTTTGTTGGTGTTACTATAGGTAGCATGATCTCTAATGGTTCTTCGATGAGCTGAGGCACCACGATCATCACTTCACATTCCTCTTGTTCCTTTTCTTCAAGGTCCACCACTTCCTCTTCGCGTTGAATCTCAACCTCTACTTCTTCCATCTCAAGCTCATGGGACTTCATGTTCTGACGACTTTCTTTAATCTCTCTTATATCAACTGCAAGTTGAGATATTTGCTCTTCAATATTCTTGATACTTGCCTGAGTTTGGTTGGCGAGACTCTGAATGCTTTGATTCGTGGTAATGGCTAATGTCCGGATAAGATCTTCCAATGAGGAGTTGGATACTAGTTGTGAACGTAGTTGATAAGTATGAGCATAAGGATCATGATTCTATTGAAATCGATCTCCATAGTACTATACAGAGTAGTCAATCCATCCATCACAATCTGGCTCAATCGTAGAGGTTGGTCGACCTGTATATGAAGCTCTATTGAACGTAATAGGTTAGATCAATCAAATAATACGTTTACCTCCCCAGCAACGGCGCCAAATCTTGACTAGCGTGTCGAGGCCCCTCAAAATAAACTAATATTCATGGTTCACTAATTTGTAGTAAGAAAGTAAAACTACCGAGTCAGATCAAAGGAGAAACGAATACTCAATTAAACAAAAGTAAAAGGGGGGGTTTTTGTGAGATTGTAGATCAAATGAAATTAACAAAACACAGAAGACAGAAGTAAGAGTAAAAATCAATGAGTGAAAATTGGCAGATTTGAGATCGGAGTACCACAACAGGTTGGTTGATCATCGGATCACAAAAGATAGTCTAACACATATAGCAAGTAGGTGTAAATCTTCCGCAACCGCAAAGAGACCACAAACATCCAACAATCAACTAGCCAAACAACCGTCTAACTAGTTGTTTATCACCTAATAGATAGAATATCAACCGATTTCTAATCCATAAGATAATAGCATTAAGAATAGATGTTCTTACTCCTAGCGATTATACTCAAAACCTTGGTATCTATAAACTACCCTTACTTATTCCTAGTTAATTAGTTTGGTAACGATCGTTCCTCGTTGAATTAACCTTGTTCCTAGTTCAATTCCTAACTGCAACTGTTAATCAAGAATCGAAGATAAATCTATTTTAGAATAAACTCACAACTGCAAATCATTCAAGAACAAAATTAAGCACAAGAAAATAAGTAAATACTACTGAGATAGATTAATAAAATATGATCCTCAAAACCAAATGCTCAGGTCTCCTCCCACGAATTAACTTAGAGAATTAGTTCCTCACGGTCTTGGCAAAGATAAAATAAAAATAGGGTTATGTTCTCTGGCATGAAAGTTCTGTCTAAAATAAGTCTAGAGGGTTATATATAAGCCCTCTTGTTGCAGAAAAAAGGGGTACAAGAATGTCAAGTAAATCTGAGACGGATCCGGAGTGGTCATCCCAAGGTCGGCCTAACGGAAGCAGAAAAGATCTACGAATTACGCTAAGATAGGTCTAAGCTAAGAGAAAGATAGAGAGGAAGATAGTTGTTGTGTGTAGTTGTGTTGGTGATCATGCTCTCCATCGCCCGAGTCCCCTTTATATAGCACGTCTTGACCTAGCTCCATCCTTCCCGAGCAAGAAATCTCACCCCAAGTGAATATATTATTTCCAAATCATCTCGGCCTAGAATAGGAAAAAATAAGCCGTCTTCCTCAAATGAGCAAATCTTGTCTTTGAATAGAAAGTTTCAAACCGTGACGCCCAAGCAACCACGGCCTAAAAAAAACCTACCAAGTCTTGCCTGAATCTCAGAAATCCCGGCTCAATTTAGGAAAATATAAGCCGTCTCAACCTTCACGAACCTTCTATGTAAGATCTCGTCTTAAGCCTGTTATCGTCCAAACAACTTACCGCATTTAAGCACAAAGTGAACTCAAAATGGGCCTAAGCTAATGCCTTCATAACCAAAGTGGACCCGCTTCCCGCTTTGAGGCCCATAACGGGAACTTTGACCCGCGTCGATTGCTTCCTGCTTTCGAGTGAGTTCCAACCCGGACATCTCGCTTTGACCCTCATGGTGATATCATCTTCCCGCATAGAAGCCAAAAATGGGAGCCTCGCTTCCTACCTATGATGGCCAAATGGGCTTCTCACCTTCGGCTTCCCGCCTTCAGCTTCTCGCCTTCGGCCTCTCGCCTTTGTGGTCTCCCGACTTTGGCCTCTCACCTTCGGCCTCCCGCCTTCGTAGTCTCTCGCCTTTGGCTTCTCGCTGGCTTCCTGGCTTCCTGCCTTAGGCTTCTTGCTTGGCCTCTCGCTCGGCTTCTCGCCTTAGGCTTCCCGCCTTAGGCCTCTCGCTCGATTTCCTGCTCGGCCTCTCGCAGTAGGCTTTTCGCTCGGCCTCTCGCCATAGGCTTCTCGCTCGACCTCTCGCTCGGCCTCTCGTTCAACCTCTCACTCGGTCTCTCACCGTAGGCTTCTCGCTCGGCCTCTCGCCGTAAGCTTCTTGCTCGGCCTCTCGCCGTAGGCTTCTCACTCGGCCTCTCGTCGTAAGCTTCTCGCTCGGCCTCTCGCTTGGCCTCTCCCCTATACTAGCGAAAGGGTTTTCTCGCCCGGGCCTGCCTACATGAGCAAGAAAGGCCTCTCACCCGGGTTCGCCTATGTGAGAGAGAGGGGCCTCTCGCTCGGGGCAAACCGAGTAGCCTAATAGGCTGCCCCCAAGCACCGAGGAGCTCGGACCGGTTCACACAAATTTGGAGATAGGTCGTCATCAATCCGAGGCATTAATTTCGTGCTCCAACACCTCCTAAGTGTAAAAATCTAAAGGAGTCATTTCGAGAGTCCTCAGCGATGCAGAAACCGAATTTTCAATTTTGCCCCGAATATTCGTCAATAAAATATGCCATATCAGCCTTCAGTGTTTTCGTCGTAACTTTTTCTTCGGACCTCTGATTTTTGTTTTCTTTATATCCACGGAAATAGGAAAGAAATATCTTCAATTATCTTTCTAATAGACTTTCTAATAGGCGTCCTCTAATGCACCTCCCAATTTGACCAAAATATCCTTGCAAGTCAGTTCTCCTTGCTGGACTCCTTCTTCAAGTATAATTCCTTACCAAATTTGTCTCATTTTCCTACAATTTAGCACAAAGGACCTATTGGTCACCCAAAACTAAAATATTTACTAGAATGATACTAAAATAAAGACAAAAGTACAAAAATGACTTAAAATTCTATGTGTTTAATGCGTGTTTTAGACACACATCAATAACCCACTAGCAAGTGCTGACCAATAGAGTCGTGACAGTTGGATTCTTTGTTGCCCCGTTTGATTGATTGGAATCATTTCGTTGTCGTTTTTGGGTTCATGACCGGTCTGAAAATCTCTTCTTGCATTTTCCACGCTAATTCTATCTATTGGTTATTTGATTTATCCTCTCTCAAAGTTTATAATCAGCTATATTAGTCATGTTACAAGTTAAATAATGTTATCAAAGATTTTAAATTGTCAATAAAAATAGATATTAATTTAATAGCTTTTGAATCTGTATATTAAAATTGAAGGTTTACAGACTTTATTACATGCTTATTATGAGAATTTTAAAGATTTTTTGGAAGTTGGTTTTGATATAAAAACTCTTGTTCTTATATTTATATAAATGATGCTTATACCAAAAAAATATAAACGATCTAAAAAAATATATTTCAGATTTTATGAGTGAACATAGTAATTGAGCTAGTGCTTCTACAAATGATTCAATTCTCTCTCCATTACGAGTTGTTAGGTGACATGACAGTGACGACGCAAAGTCAATGGGACTTACGACTCCTTGGCGAAGAGATAAAACAAAGGAGACGAGGGATAAGAGAAGAATGAAAAAGAGCGAGAAAAAAGAAAAAATGTTGGGATGTTTTGAAATTTTAATAATTTTAAAATTAACTAAAGTAATCAGAAAATATGACTTGATATAGATTAGTAACTATAAAAAATTATTTTATATAGATTAATGACCACACAAGGATTAATTAATATCGATTAGTAACCATAAAAAATAAAAAATTAATTATTAATCACGCACAAAAATTTATAAAAAATAAATGACCATGGGTATTTTTTACCTATCTAGCATATCCAAAAGTCGCATCTCAAACCAAGAAATGATCATCACGGCCACGTCAAGGGAGACTTTGTTGACTTGATAAATATTTGTTATAACTATGTTTGCTTGCTTGCTTGCATTTGAAGATAAATGGACGAGTTCGGGAGCCAATTTATTTATATTTTTTTCGAACAAGTAGGGATGGCAATTAGACCCTTACTCTGAGGGTCTATTCTGATCCAGATTTGAAGGGTCCAAGATTCGTTGACTTTAACCGGACCTAGATCCTGATCCTGCCCGGATCCTGATCCTGATATTTTAAAAGGATAAGGACATAGATATGGATATATAGGATCATGCCCTGATCCTACCCAAATTTTTTAAATTAATATTAAAATAATATATATATATATATATATTAATTATTAGACATAATACCAAATTCTCAAATTTTTTGGTAGGTAAATATTCTTTATTAAAACGAAAGTTTAAAATAGAACAAGCGCAAAAAGAAAGACAAGATACATGAGATATTTACATCAGTTATAACCCCACCCCGACCAAAACGTTCCCTCAACCTCAAGAGGTGAAGAAGAGGGACCTATAAATCCTCGTTGGCAATCAAGAAGTGAGTAGCGATTTATTGTGAATGATCGAGACATCCATCCAAAGGATCCACTCTTGGATATGAAAGAGCACAGAATGCAGGAGAAACTCATTATTGCACCTTGCCTCATTAAGGATAATACCATTACGAAGCTGCCACAGACCCCAAATAATAGCAGCGAAAACCACGAATCAAATTCTCAATGAATGAAAATATCTCATTGCTATTTGAAAACTATAAAAAGATTAATTTAATTTTTAAAAATTAAATACGTTTAAAAAAATATATGGACCCGCGGGTCGCCCTTATCCTGCCCGATTTCTTAGGATCCAGATCCTGCCCGAATCCTTATTTTTAAAGAAGATAAGGGTAAAGATCTGGGTCCACCATTTAAAAAGAGGATAAGGATATGGGTCCTATAAATCTTACCCACATATTACCTATTGCCATCCCTACGAACAAGTCGTTTATTTAGATGGGCGAAATATAGAATGATATTTTTCTCTGAGATAAAAAAATTGCGATCCGCCACAGAACATTGAGTTCACAATTTCATACAGGAATCTACTCTAGGAATGGAAATAGAAATCGGGATATGAATTTGGTAGTTAATTACTTTCCTATTTTAAATAAAAAAAATTAATTACGAGAAACAAAGTCTAATCAGGAATCCCTGTATAGATAGCATTTCCTTACGGGAAACAAAGTCTAATCAAGAATTCCTGTATAGAGAGGAATGCATTGTTTGGTACGGTATGGATTGGGTACGGAATGCCCAGATTCTAAACCGTTCAGAATAAAGACATGCACGACTTTTTTGTAAATGCGCTAAAATACAGGGACTAAAATAAAAAAAGCCACCCACAAACACATGCCGGATACAAATGCCATTATCACATAACTGCGCATGCCAGTATCACATAACTGTGGATGCCAGTGTGACCTTTTTGCAAAAATGCTAAAATACGGGGGACCAAAATGAAAAAAATTACGCGTGCCATTATCATCAACGGGGACTTGCCGATTTCACAAAAACAAATGCCATTATCACATAACTGCACTTGCCATTATCACATAACTGCGCCTGCCATTATCACATACCTGCGTTTGCCGCTGCGGTCTCCCTTCAGTCCAAACCGTCTGGAATCAATTCCTTCACTCCGTACCCAATCCAAACCCTGTTTGGTAAGCTAAGTATATATAGAAGTCGGGCTCAAATTCAGTGGGGACATAGGTAATCCTCACCGAAAAAGATTAAAGAGGATTTAATGGCAAGAAGAGGTAATATTGGTAAATCAATTTTAACTAAATCAAAAGGAAAGAAAATTTCAGCCAATTACCTCAAACCAAAATCACGTTAAATATATTAAAATCAACAACAACAAAAATGCAAAAATTCAGAGTTAAAAATCGTATACTTACTCGAATTTAAATATTAGCATTATTTATTTCGTTCTACTGTGATATTGGTATCTATCTAGTCTGATATTGGTATACTTATTATATGAAATTGATATACTTATTCTTTGATATTGATATACTTCTTTTCTTGTATTGGTATATTTCTACTCTGATATTGGTATCCATCTACTCTAATAATGGTATCCATCTACTCTGATATTGGTATACTTATTACATGATATTGATATACTTATTCTCTAATATTAGTATACGTCTTCTCTGATATTGGTATACTATTAACAAAATTAAGCTACAATTTAGGGATAATATAATTATAAAAATAATTAAAAAGGAAAAAAAATAGCCAAAATTATGAAAATAATATAATTTCTGAAAATATAATTATGAAAATATTGGTATCCTTATACTAGGATATTGGCTTTCTTCATCTATGATATTGGTTTCTTTCTACTCTGATATTAGTGTCTTTCTACTCCGACATTGGTTTCCTTCTTTTGTGATATTGATTTTCTTCTACTATGATATTGGTGGCCTTCTACTCTGATATTGATGTTCTTCTACTCTGATATTGGTATCCTTGTATTCGAATATTAGTTTCCTTCCTCTCAGATATTAGTTTTCTTCTTCTGTGGTATTGGTATCCTTCTACTCTGATATTTTGAACAAACACACAATGCATACCAATATTATTGCATATACATATCAATATGATTGTAAATGTATATCAATTACAATACAGTCACATACCAATGACAAGAAATATGTATACCAATTTTACCTCATAGTACAACCAATATTACTTAACAAATATACTAATATCACTTAACAAACACACAATGTATACTAATATGATTGCATATACATACCAATTTTTATACAGTTACATACCAACCAAACGAACAAAGTATAAGAATTCTATAGGCTCACAGTGTAAACTAGTAATTTACAAATCTCAAACACGAAGCAATATATTTTTATGGGACCGGTCAATAATATGAGGAAATATTTTCCACATTGTGAGGGATTGAAGATGGGAAAGCTTATTGGCCAACTCCAAAGAGTGGACGATTTGGAGTGGACGATTCTTTTGTTGCCACAGTAGAATCAAACAGAAGACTTTCATGACGATTTCGTGGCTAAATATGAATCGGTGTTTCACTGATTAATTGTTCACATCCCAATAACCTCTGAATAATAAACTAAGACCCCCTTCAACATTTGTCCAGCCAATCTAACTAGGAAAGCTTAATGAAGATTTCATACGAAATCACACAAATCTTCCCAACACAAAGATAAACATAAAATGGAATTTCTGAATCATGACCCAGAAAAGCAGAGAAAAAAATGCAAGTGCCCCACCTCCAACACTTCTTGCAAAGGAGAGGATTATAAACAAAGAGCACTAAAGAAAAAAAAATGACAAAAACAGAAACAGAACAACAATATATTACCCGAAAAGAAAAGACAAGAGCGGGAGAATTCCAAGAACCAAAACACACAAAATCAGCAAAAAGATGAAAAAGGACCTGAAGCGACGGCGAAAGGAAGAGAGGGAACGAGCCTGGAGCGACGAAACGAGGAATCGAGGGCAGGGGTTTGCAGCAATGAAGCGAGGAAGAGACACCGGTGGGTACGGTCGGACTGGCGTAACTTTCTCCACCCGATGAAGATGAAGATGAATATGGGGAAGCACAGATAGGGGAGGAAATGAAGATGAAGATTCTCGTAGAATACCAAAATACGTGAGAGAAAATTTATTTGTTGAAGGAGATTCGATTATGGGAATGGTGGGGAAGAAATCTTTTTGACATGGGAGAGAAAATTATGGGAATTGTGGGGAGGGAAAAGAAACCTAGTTGTCAATTTTTATCAAATCTAAAGACCTAGATTTAGTCCATACCATAGGGATAATTTTTATGTAATCCCCTCTGAATCCAAAGCCATAGAAGTCACCTCTGCGCAAAATCAATAAAGCATTCTCTTTTATTTTTCATACAATTATCGTGCTGTTCCAGAAGAGTTGCGAGTTCCCTTGCACCCTCATGTCAAAAGCAGGAGCCGACTCTATGCAATCCGACAAGGTAAGTGCTTATCAATTCTACCCGGATTTTTATCTTTTCAATCTGTGCATGTAGTTCTTACATATTTCAGTAATTGCAATCTGTTTTGTGATATTGATGCGTAACAATAATACCATATAGGTTTGATGTTATGATATTCTTGGTATATGCTGCGCCCGACCGGATAAGCAATTTGCGTGATAAAATTTTATTGCGCATATTGTCTCTATTGTCTGTGAAGGAGGCAGTGGCCACCTCCGTCCTTTCCAAGAGATGGAAGTATCTATGGTTTGCCTCTTTAACTCGCCTGGTTCGGGATAAAGACACGTTCTCTGGCATGGATGCTCTTGCTTTCGAGAAGATGGTCGATGACGTTGTGCACCACTTCCCAAAGGGTATCATGTTGGAGGAGTTTTGCATGCGTTTCGATCTTGATGAATTGTCTAAATTATACATAGACGACTAGCTTGACTTCGCGTTTGGTGCCGCCACAACCAGGGTGAACCTAAACCTTCTTGAAAATTTTGTCCTGTTATTCTTTACCAATCGAATTATTCCATGACTCGAATCATGGAAATCGTTTCGGCCTCTTGTGAACCTATCTTTATTTTTTTCGTGTCTTTGTTGCATGTAAGTATACACTTGTGATCTTGCTTTCACGTTTTTTGTACTTGTCAATTTGATTTCAAAGCCAAATAATTAATTTTCTTCTTTGACGAGTTTTTCATGTCGATCTGAATCTTAACGTACATGGCACGCCATTTTGGTACTCGTTGTAGCTCTCATGTCGAAATTACGATTTTAATCAGATCGAGGGACAACATGACATGTTTCCCATCTTGCGGCACCAAGAGATGCGGTGAATATATTGAGGAGCTGCGCTCGAACCTGGTCTCAGTGCTACAAGATCTCATTGAGACTGTTGGACCACTAACTCTATAAATTTTTAGTTTCTTATTTAGTTGTTTATTATGATAATTAAGAGACTAAATTCCTTTGTGTTAAATATTTTTTCTGTTATTCATCTTGTTCTATATTGTTGTTTGTCGGAGGTGGTGTACTTGATTAGGATCTTGTAAAGTCGATGCAAGAGTTAGACTCTTTCTCCGTAAGACGAGATTGCCCCGTATTCAGTGTTTACGGGCTGCGGCAATCGTCCCCAAGATACAACGACTAGGCTGCTTCCGAGTTCGTAGCACAACGACCCTCAAAGCTTCAGGCGAACCTTGAAAATTCAGAACTTTCTGAGAGAGGGAGAGAGAGCCTACAATTGCTAACGAATGCTTATGCAAGTTGTAGTGGGGTGGGTGCAAATGAAGGGGGAAGGGCCTATTTATAGGCAAGGATGGCTGGAATCCGAATGGCTGCCAGGCACTTCCGAGAGGGCACCATGCTCTCACATTTCTGGGAGCCGAGGCACCCTTTCGGACACCAGTTTTCTGGATACCCGTAGGTGTCTCTTCAGGGCTCCTGGATGCCTACTGGTGTCTCTACGGCTACAAGCCTTCTAGGCACTCCTCGTGCCTCTTCGGTGACAATCTGGAAGCTTCTAGGTGCGCCCAGATCGGGTTGTGACCGTTCGAAGGGACAAACCAACGCTCGCACTCCTTCGGCCGTTTGGATGTTCCAGCCCTCCGGGCCTCTTCGGTGACCATCCTAGAAGGCGCCTCCAACTCCTCACGATGATGCGCACGTGCGAAGTACCAAGTGCGCCACAAAGTACCTATTGTGACCTGCGTCCAATGCGCCATGTGCACACGCACACACACGTGTGCGAGCGTGTGCGCGTGCTCGGATGGTGCTTCGCTGTTACACCAGCTTGGAGCTTCTCCGATGTGGTAATCCCATCCTCAGCTTGGGCTTTTCAGCTCGGGCCTTTCAGCTTGGGTCAAATGTATTAAATATGCATTCAAACCTAATAATCCCCCACATGAATGATGATTAATGCATGCTGACACTTTTAAGAAAAGTTCTAACGAAATATCATTGCATCGAGATAGGTAGCTTGCGGCTTTGAACCTTCTCTAGTAAGATATAATCGGATTTACTTGCTGCTCAGTGAACGCGATGTCTTGAATTAGTCAGCTTTTTTATGTAAACCTAGACAATAACATTTACACAATGATATCTCTAATATCCTTTGGTTCTCACGTTGTGTCCGTTTCAGCCATGGACCTTATCTTGGATTCATAAGTATTTTTCCATTTGAATTTGAAGCGGCCTCACTTCACACTTATATAGGTGATCTCCTATCAGGAGTATCCTGCTATACTCCACCTTTATCTGGTATAGGAATTATTAAAAGCATAGACGCTTAACCTTACCACACCTCTGCAGGGTAGTACTTAGACAGCTTCTGAGAATGGGACGGATTCCAAGTATTCATCTGAACCATCCATAACTTAGTTATCTCATTGAACCAAGTTTGTGGGATCTCCACTCATCATGGTTGAGTTACCGCTATGAACGTTCTTTAATGTGTGGGTTTTAACCCCATTTCCCTTACTGCGTTGTACATTTGATCTCTGTTGATTCTTTTTGTCAAAGGATCAGCTATGTTGTCCTTGGACTTCACATAATCAATGATTATTACTCTACTTGAGATCAATTGTCTAACGGTGTTATGTCTCCTACGGATATGTCGAGACTTACCATTGTATATAGTACTTTGTGCTCTCCCGATTGCAGACATGCTATCACAATGTATCAATACAGGGGGCATAGGCTTGTTTCAACCCGGAATATCCTCTAGAAAATTTCTGAGCCATTCAGCTTCTTCTCCAGCTTCTAGTGCTATAAACTCTGACTCCATGGTGGATCGAGCTATGCACGTTTGTTTAGAGGATTTCTAGGACACAGCTCCTCCACCTATGGTGAACACATAACTACTAGTAGATTTGGAGTCTTTAGTATCCGATATCCAATTCGCATCACTGTATCCTTCCAATACAGCTGAATACCTAGTATAAAGTATGTCATGGTTCATGGTATGTTTCAAATACTTTAGAACCTTTTCCAAAGCTAGCCAGTGGTCTGGTCCTGGATTGCTCGTGAATCTACTAAGCTTGCTAACTGAGTATGCAATATCAGAGCGTGTACAATTTGTTAAGTACATTAGACTCCGGATGATCTTTGCATATTTCAGTTGAGAAACTGGGTCACCTCTGTTCTTAGCCAAGTGTAGACTCAGGTCTACCGGAGTCTTAGCCAGAGGTTTGTCAAAAGTATCGAATTTCTTGAGTACATTCTCAACGTAGTGAGATTGTGACAAGACAATTCCTTCAGTCGTCCTAGAGATTTTAATCCCCAGTATGACGTCAGCTAGACCCATATCTTTCATGTCAAAGTTATTCTTTAACATGTTCTTAGTTTTTATAATAAGATCATTACTGCTTTCCGTGATTAGCATGTCGTCTACATACAGACATACAATCACGTAAGCATCAGGTGTGCCTTTAATATTTAATGTATACACATTTATCACACTCGTTGATCTTAAAGTCATTTGACATCATTGTTCTGTCAAATTTCTCATGCCACTCTTTCGGCGCCTATTTCAGCCCGTATAGTGACTTGACCAGCTTGCACACTTTATGTTCTTGTCCGGGGGCAATAAACTCTTCAGGTTGTTCCATATATATTTTCTCTTCCAGTTCTCCATTTAGGAAAGCTATTTTTACATCCATCTGATATATCTTGAGGTTATAGAGTGCTGCGACAGCTATGATCACTCTAATAGATGTGATTCTTGTGACCAACGAATAGGTGTCAAAGAAATCATATCCTTCCTTTTATTTGAACCCTTTAGCTACCAACCGAGCTTTGTACTTGTCGATTGATCCTTCAGCTTTGTATTTCTTTTTAAGGATCCACTTGCAACCTAAAGGTTTGTAACCTGGTGGAAGATCTACGATTTTCCACTTGTGATTTTGCATGATAGATTCTATCTCACTATTGATAGCTTCTTTTCAGAGAGGAGCATCCGGACTAGATAATACCTCTTGGACTATCCCGGGTTTATTTTTTAACATATAGTTTATAAAATTTGGACCAAACTACTTGGCTACTTTGGTCCTCTTACTCCGTCTAGGTTCCTCAGCACCTTGATCAGAGCCTTGTATAGCTTCATAACTTCTTTTGTTTGAGCTTACTTCTTTCGTTTCCTTTTTAGGAAAGATATTCTCAAAGAATGTTGTATTCCTTGATTCCAAGACCATTCCCTCATTGATTTCGGGTTTTCAGACTTGTGCACTAGAAATCGGTATGCGCTACTGTTGTGGGCATATCCGATAAAGATGCAGTCAATGGTCTTGGGTCCCATTCTCACCCTTTTAGGTGGAGGTATTTCTACCTTGGCTAGGTACCCCCATACTTTAAGGTAACCGTAGGAAGGCTTTCTCCCTTTTCATAATTCATATGGAGTTTTGTCCCTTTTCTTGTGCGGCAATATGTTTAGAATGTGATAAGCTGATAGCACAGCTCCCCCCACAAGTTCTGTGGTAAGCCCGAGCTAATCAATATAGCATTCATCATCTCCTTAAGAGTTTGATTCTTGCGCTCAGCTACGCCATTTGATTGAGGTGAGTATGGAGCAGTTGTCTGATGAATAATGCCATGTTGTTGGCAGAATGCTCCCCCTCTATCACTTCGAATCATTTTGATTTTAGTGCTAAGTTGATTTTCAACCTCATTCTTATAACTCTAGAAAGCTTCTAGAGCTTTGTCTTTTTCTTTCAACAGGTGTACATAACAGTACCTCGTACAATCATCAATAAACGTGATGAAATACTTTTTCTCACCTCTAGTTTACAATTGTTTCATATCATATATATCGGTATGAATTAACTCTAAAGGTTTAGTACTTCTTTCCACTGAATGAAAAGGTACTTTGGTCATTTTTGCCTCTACACATACTTCATATTTATTGTTCGGGTCAAACTCGATTTTAGGCAATAAATTTAAACTTACTAACTTTCTTAGTGAGCTCAAATTTACGTGTTCTAGTCTATCATGCCATAAGTTAGAATACTCAGCCAAATAAGAAGAATTAACAACTTTATTAGGGCTATTAAAGATGCGTTTGACAGTTATTACATTCATCTTGAAGAGCCCCCTCTCAAGGTAACCCTTTTCTATAAAGGCACCGGCCTTGGTCAGAACAAACCTATCAACCTCAAATACTAGTTTCATCCCAGCTTTGCTCAACAGTGAGCCGGATACTAAATTCTTACAAATGTCTGGGATATGCAGCACATCCTTGAGGGTCAACTCTTTTCCGGAGGTCAGCTTCGGCACCACCTGGCCTAGTCCGACTACGGGAGAAGTTGCGGAGTTACCCATAAACAACTTCCTACCGTTGATCGCGATATAGGTCGAGAACATCTCCTTGTCTGAGCAGATGTGTCAGGTTGCCCCTGTGTCAATGAATCACTCTCTTGGATTATCCACCAGATTGGCTTTAAACACCATGGCGGATAAATCTAGCTCAGACAGGTCTTCGGCCAGATTTGCCTTCTCACGATCGTCCCTCTTTGGCAGGCGACAATCTTTTGCCATGTGACCAGGTTTTTCGCAGTTGTAGCAATTGCCCTTGATCTTCTTAGCGTTTTTTTACTTTGGTTCTTACTTCTCCTGCTTATTCCCGGCTTCTTCCTCTTCTTGCCAGTACCACCTTCAACGAGGTGTACCTTAGCCTCGGAGTTGGTCCTGCCGATCTTGACTTCGGACTTTCGGTTATCTTTCTCGATCCTTAGTCTCACGATCAGGTCTTCCAGCCCCATGTCCTTCCTCTTATGCTTGAGGTAGTTCTTAAAGTCCTTCCACAGAGGGGGTAGCTTCTCGATCAGAGCAGCCACCTGGAAAAATTCGCTGAGTTACATGCCTTCGGCGTAAATCTCGTGTAGAATCAGCTGCAGCTCTTGGACTTGGTCTATGACCTTCTTGGAGTCCACCATCTGGAAGTCGAGAAACCTTCCGATGATAAATTTCTTCATCCCGGCATCCTCTGTTTTGTACTTCTTCTCCAGGAGTCTCACAATTCTTTCATAGTTTTGGTACCTGCATAGACATTGTAGAGGGTGTCGTCTAAGCCATTCAGGACATAGTTACGATATAGGAAGTCGTTGTGACTCCATGCATCGAGGGCATTGATCTTTTGTAGATTAGTCTCATTTTCTGCCACCTTCGGAGTCTCTTCCTTCAACAATCGGACCAGGTTGAGCGTCGTCAGGTAGAACAGCATCTTCTATTGCCATCTCTTGAACTCGGTACAGTTGAACTTGGCCGGCCTTTCGGCATGGACAGTTTTCGGGACCGCTGGCACTGGTACTGAGCATGTTGATGCCATCTTCAAGTACACAGATCTCGTCTTACGATTGTTGTTTGTCGGAGGTGGTGTACTTGATTAGGATTTTGTAAAGTCGAGGAAAGAGTTAGACTCTTTCTTCATAAGACGAGATTGCCCCGTATTTAGTGCTTACGGGCTGCGGCAATCGTCTCCAAGATACAACGACTAAGCTGCTTACGAGTTCGTAGCACAACGACCCTCGAAGCTTCAGGCGAACCTTGGAAATTCAGAACTTTCTAAAAGAGTGAGAGAGAGCCTACAATTGCTAACAAATGCTTATGCAAGTTGTAGTGGGGTGGGTGCAAATGAAGGGGGAAGGGCCTATTTATAGGCAAGAATGGCTGGAATCCGAATGGCTGCCAGGCACTTCCGAGGGGGCACCATGCTCTCACATTTCTGGGAGCCGAGGTACCCTTTTGGACACCAGTTTTTTGGATACCCGTAGGTGTCTCTTCAGAACTCCTGGATGCCTGCTGGTGTCTCTACGACCACAAGCCTTACAGGCACTTCTCGTGCCTCTTCGGTGGCAATCTGGAAGCTTCTAGGTGCGCCCAGATCGGGTTGTGACCGTTCGGAGGAATATTTAATGTTACACCAGCTTGGAGCTTCTCCTTATAAGTAGGGAAAATTTTCTTGCGATTTCCGATGTGGTAATCCCATCCTCAGCTTGGGCTTTCCAGCTTGGACTTTTCAGCTCGGGTCTTTCAGCTTGGGCCAAATGCATTAAATATGCATTCAAACCCAATATATATTCCTTTGACAAATTAGACATTTGGTTGGAGTATTCCCTTTCAGAAAAAAGATTCCAATCGAATTTTAATTTACACATCGTATTAAAAATGACAAATCATACATGGTCTCTTGTACTTGGTCAAATCATAATTTTATATTTTAGCTTAATTACAAATTTTGAATTTAAATTTTGTAAACATGGCATCTTTAAATTTTTATTGAGAAAAAATTTATCACAAAAAAATTATTCGTATTAATAAAGTGGACATCCGAATATGACATTTTTAGAGGAACTATGTAGTTGAATATGAAATATTCACCCAAAATATAAATGGGCCAAAATCCCAATGCACTCCAATTCAGAAGGGGTTACCCACGAGCAACTATCAACACAAAAACACACGATCCTCCCCTAATCCAATTCCACCCACCCAAACCCGTAAAACCCTTCCCTCACAAACCCAACAATTCCCTTAAACCCTTCTCCTTTCTGCCTAAGCCTAAGACACCACTCCTCCCTCCCTTCCCTAACCGCAGAAACCCTAATCCCCCAAGAGAGGTGAGAAAGTTTAAGCCTCGGTTTCGTATGAATATGAAGAACTCAAACTGCGATTGGTACCAGTCTTTTGGAAATTTAGGGTTTCCGGGATTTGAATTTCTGAGATTTTACTTCTAATTCAGCGTAATTGGTGCTAAACAGTATTAAAAAAAACTTGTTATTGCGAGAACCAAAAATACGAGCCGTTTCATGAACTTAGGGATCTCATTGATAGAGATAGATTATGCGTGTGCTGGAGACATCAACTAGTCATTGAAAATTAGGGTTTTAGGGTGCCGAGTTTCTCGAACTTATTCCTAATTTCTGAAAAACCTAAATAAAAAACCTTTTAATAAACTTGAGGAGCTGATAACGAACTTCAGCATTGTTTTCGAGTCCTCCATTTTTGTTTATAGCTGGATTTGCACATTGTGTCCGTTAATGGTGGGGAGTCCTGCAAAAGAGTAGTTGTCTGAGAATCAATTAGGTGCGGTGGCAAAAAAAAATCTATAATTTAGATATTTCCAGCCACTTTCAGGTGACCAGTACTTGGTCACGTAACTCCCGGCTTCCTTAGCAGGAAGGTCATTAAGGAAGTAATTCCAGAGAGGCGAGGGAGAGAGCTACACGTCATCCTAGAAGGAGGTCTGCAGTCTATTACCCACGTTCCGACAAAGATCGAGGGCAAGCTCTCACAATGGCCTGCCAAGTAGAGGATGAGTCAGACTTCGGCTGTAGCAGATCGAGATCATTGAAATCTCTGTCCCACTTGCCAATCCAGACTTGCGCCCAGAAGGCGTCCTGAGACTAGAGGAGTCTCCATGGCAACTTGGCAAATAATGCTACATTGATTTGTTGTATCTGCCGGAGTCCAAAGCCACCACTTCCTTGTGAAGGCACATAGTGGTCCAGTTGACAAGATGCATGTGTTGCCGGTCCTGATAGGAGACCTAGATAAAGTATCGGATCCATATATGTACATAATGCAATGAGCGACAAGTCAGACTGCATCATATGAGACAGGATGGAGGATATCATTAAGCGCGCAAGTGTCACTTGACCCACCCTACTCAGCGATCGTGCCTTACAACCGATCATCTTGCCCTGGAGTTTCTCCATGACATAGTGATAGGTCTGACGGTGACCCCTTTTAAGGGCTGTCGATACACCCAAGTATTGTCCCAGGTCCGTGGTCAACAGAATACCAATCACATTGCTAAGCTGACTAGCAATCTCCATGCTGACAGTTTGGAAAACTATGAACTTAGACTTGGGTAGGCTAACATGTTCCCCCAAACAACCACAAAATATTGCTAAAAGATCTCATACCACTACAGCCTTGTCTGCCAGTGCTTGACACATAAGGATCAAGTTATCATCAAACATCAGATGAGATAAAGGAGGGACTTGACGTGCCAACCGAATGGGAACCAAATGCCCTCCTGCACAAGCTGCTCTATAGCATGCAAAAGTTGCCCCATGTATAGAACAAAAATGTAGGGGGACGGGGTCACCCACGCAGATCGCCCGGGATAGGTAGAAGGTTGCAGTGTTCCTACCACCATTCCAAAGGAGACACACATTGTGGTAGTCAAGATACACTTCATAATTCAGCCTATAAAGAGCTCTGAAAGTCCTGTCAGGATAAGCGCCTAACGAAGGAAGCCCCAACTAAGTCGGTCTTAAGCTTTCTCGAGGTCAATCTTAATGACCATCTTGCCAGTCTGGCTAGCCTTGCAAGACATCGAGTGAATCAAATTTCGTAGTATGATGATATTGTCTAACATGTAGCAGCCCGAGAAAAAGTTAGACTACGTCGGACTAACCATCACATCTAGGAAGGACTTCAGCCGGCTCAGCAGGATCTTCGTAGTGATCTTATACAGAACACTACACATGCTGATGGGCTGAAACTGAGTCAGCGTTTCTCACGTAGGTACTTTTGGGATAAGCGTGATCAAAATGGTGTCAAGGTTTAGGGGGAGTCGACCACTGCGGAAGAACTCCTGGACCTGAGCACAAATTAAATTGCCTACCACCTCCCAGCATCGCTGAAAGAAGAGAGCTTGGTAGTCATCCTCGCATGGGGCTTTGTAAGGCCCCATCTGAAATACCCAGTCCCGGACGTCCGCCCAATGCACTATGCTACAATTTACTAGCATCCAATCCAGGAAATCCATTAGGGAACTGGAAGCCTGACCGATATAGTTCTTCCTCCGAATACAACCTCTGGAAGTGGTCTATCGCCAAAGTGCACAGGGAGTTCTAGTCCTATAACCATTCTCCATCCGGGGATAACAGACGTGAATTTGATTTCTATATCGCCGAATAATGGTCGAGGTAAGAAATAATCAAGTATTTCAGTCGCCATCCGTAATCCAGTCCTACCTAGACTTCAGAAGCCATGGTAGAACCCTATTGATCAAGGATACTATCAAGCTCCCTACTCAGCTTGTCCTCTAGGCGGAGGAGGCCTTTCGTAACCCCAGAATCCAGCGTCTGCTAGACACTGCCCAGCCTTGGCATGCATCTATCCTTACACTGAAGGATATGTCCAAACACTTCTCGGTTCGACTGATGCAGAGTCCGTGTGAGAGACTCTAATGTAGTTTGGCGGATGAGGTCCTATACCAATGCGAATAAAAAAGGTCATGAAATCAGTATGGAGTAACCAGGCTGCTTGGAATCAGAAGGACCTCTCCTTCTTGCTCCCCTCTCGTTCGGTCGGAGTTCAAGAAGAATTGGGGAGTAATCCGAAACTTGTACTAAGTGAATTGGAAAAAGTCTACATTGGTACCCTGTAGTTTACGTATTTTTCATAGATGAGTTTGTGGTTTAAAACTCATCAAAAAGGTCCCCGTGGTTTCACTTGCTCAAAGGCTCTGCTAGCTCTTCGAACCTAGTCAGTGTACATGTGGCACGCCACGTAGGATTACATCTTATATTCGAAATTGTTGATGTGGCAAGGCAAAAAATTCAAAATAACCCCCATTTCTTTATATTTTTTCAATACCCCATATATCACCCCAAACCCTTCAACATGAAAAATCTATGATACCCAAAATGCAGCTCCCTTTCTAAGTTAAAAAATTAAAAGAAAAACAACCTTCATCCCGAGCCCAACAACATTTTCAATTATCACTGCACCAACCTCCAGAACCTGCAGGCTAACATCTACCGCGTCGAAACAGTGACATGAAAATAGGAAACTCGAGTTTGTTTGATACGGATATTGTTAATTTCTTGGCATGAAGCTTGCTTTCGCTTAAGGAGCAATAAGAACCTTGTTATTTGAGAAAGGAATATTGTGTTATTGAGTTTATGTCTTACTTACAATAAGTACATAAAAGACTACTTCTTATTCATATGATTAACTAACGGTTATATTAAAATGTATAGCTAACAACGATAAATACAAGGTAAGAAATGAGTAGACTTTAACCTTGAGCATATCATTATGGAACAATGAAGCAGCAGTTGCAGAGTTTAAGAAATCCATCATTTTAGGCATTTCCTCGAACAGTTAACATGCACAGCAACCTGCAACTTCCAACACGAGAGAGGAACTTCTACTGCAGCTTCCAAGGTCAGATTCTCTGCAATCACGGCTAGAGGGATACAGGCTCGCTCGCTCTCTCTCCTCCTCCCCGGCGGCGTGTGAAGCTCGAAAAGTTGAAACGGTGCCAATTTGCGCGGAAAACCCTAGACTGGCAGCAGAGGGATAGAGAAAGAGAGAGAGAGAGAGAGAGAGAGAGAGAGGAGAGACACATTGTTGAGAATCCCACATCGATTAAAATACGAGTGGGGGACAAGTTTATAAGTGTGAAAAATCCACCAACCTATTGCCTTAAAGTTTTGGGTTGGATATAGAGATTCTAACATAGTATCAGAGCGGGTTGATTCTGTGCCCATTGTTGAACTCGCATGACCCCCATTTCTCGTACGTTGGTGAAGTCAAAGTCCGTGTCGCACTTTGGTAAAGTCAAAGCCAGTGCAATCTTTGACCCGAGATGGGTCTCGTTTGAAAGAGCGTGTTGAGAATCCCACATCGGTTAAAATACGAGTGGGGGGTAAGTTTATATAGAAAATCTACCAACCCATTGCCTTAAGGTTTTGGGTTGGATATGGAGATTCTAACATGGTATCAGAGCGGGTTGATCCCGTGCTTATTGTTGAACTCGCACGACCCCCATTTCTCGCACGTTGGTGAAGTCAAAGCCCATGCCGTACTTTGGTGAAATCAAAGCCGGTGCAATCTTCGACCCGAGATGGGTCTCGTTTGAGGGGGCTTGTTGAGAATCCCACATCGGTTAAAATACGAGTGGAGGGCAAGTTTATAAGTATAAAAATCTACCAACCCATTGCTCTGATACCATGTTAGAATATCCATATCCAACCCAAAACCTTAAGGCAATGGGTTGGTGAATTTTCCCAGGCTGCCGCGACATCCTCTTCTCCATTGTTAGCAGTTCCCGGGCCGCTGCGACATCCTCTTCTCCATCGTTAGCAGTTGTTGGCCGCCACGACATTCACCGACGGTGTTGAATCGAATTAATCCCCAAAACTCTAGTTAGGCTGAGTTGAATCAGGGAATTGGAGATGGGGTAATCCGACGTTGTTTGGGCGTTCGGTGTTTTTGAGCTTCGATGTTGTTCATCTTAGATAATTAGTTTTGATTTTTTTATTTAGTTTTGATTCTTACTCTGGTTTGAGTTTAAATTTTGGTTTGAATTTTTGTGTGTGAATAATTTTGGTTTGAGTTGAAGGTGGGAGGAAGGAGATGAAATTGGAGAAAGAGGAAAGGAAAATTTTTATTTTTTAGTGAGAGTGGCATTTTGGTCTTTTCATGTGGAATTTCGCCAGAGAAAATTGCATATTCCGGAGAGAGGGACCCGGAAGTATAATAAAATCAAACACGAGTGACTTTGGCGTGTATTTTCACACGAGGGACTTTTGAGTATATTTAAATAAATACGAGAGACTTGACTGTAATTTCCCCTCTTTGTTTTGAAAAATATAAAGAAATGGAGGTTGTTTTAAATATTTTTTGCCTCAACAATTTCTGGTAAGATGAGATCCTACGTGGCGTGCCACGTAGGCCAGGAAACGGTGTCGTTCTACGGCATGCGATTTGTTTGATTCCATATATCTGTTCGTTGTGTTCTTTGTTGCTCTGTTTGATTGATTGGAAGCATTTCGCGGTCGTTTCGGGGGTTCGGGACGGGTCTGGAAGCCTCTTCATGCGTTTTCCTTGCTGTGATGAAATCCGAAGTGGCGAGGGTAGATAGATTTAATTCGGAGCTGCTAGGGAGAGGGATGTTTTTTAAGAGACTGTTTGCGCGGGGAACGGAGGTGATCCCAGCAAACGTCTATGCTTCGGTACTTCGTCTTCTGCTTCTCAAGCTTGTCTTAAGCATGTCCGCCAGTAGGGATTTTCTTGCCCTTGCCTCGCTTGAGGTTGACCTTTCAAGAATAGAACCTACCGGGCACCCAAAAGATTGTCCTCGGGTAATACGCCCGCCCGAATTCTTTGAGTAGTGATGAATCTTTCGGCTTCAAACTCAAATTCTCTCACATTGTATGTTCATCATGTTCTATTTGGAATTTAGAAAGGCCTTGGAAGGCTTTTGGATACACTTCCATCATCTAATATGGAGTTGGAATTGATGTTTATAAAGCGTAGAAGAGGTTTCTGCAGCTTGACATAAAGGTAAAACTTCTTCAAATGACAATTTCTCTACATGAGAAACAACAACTATATAGCAATACATCTTCAAGTCCAAAGCTAAAGCTGAGTTCTTTACAAGAACCCAATAACCATATTTTTTTGGTGAATTTCTGGTATTTAGAGTCGAGCACTGTCGAGTCTTATTTAGAAGACGACTCTTCTGATGGTAGCTTTTATGTTCTAAAAACTTGAATCCAACACCTCTTTAGAATGATTTCAGGCCTGTTAGCAGTTGAACCAACTCTCATCGGCCCAATAACCATGTTTATGCAAATTGAAAAACATGGATTTGAAGTTAAAAGGGTACTTTTGCAACAAGAGCTCTCATGATCCCAAGTTAAAAGTTCGAGAACAGTCCCAATTTTTTTATAATTTCAAAACCATCACTCATTCCATTAACCCTTTGAAATTTCTTCGTTTGTGACATTTTTGTTAAACACCTGGACCTCACAACCACCCAGTACAATCGCATATCTTCGACCTCTCTTCCATTCTTCTTAGTAACCTCCCATCTATCTACAGCTTCTTCCTTGCCGGCCTAGCCCACTTCAGCGCCTATATTTCAAATGGTGATCATTTTATCAAACTGTGTGACAAAATAATTAAATTATTAGGATGACATTTCATTTACTATGGATAATTTTGGATTATATTTTATTTGAATAACATTTTGGATGATATATCATTTAATATATTGGATAATCCAAATTATTAATATTCGTTTCTATAAAAATTTGGATATCAGATAATTTTTTATTCGAATATAGATAAGGAAAAAATGTTGGTTCATATATTTTGGATAGTTAAAAGTTCAAGTATGAATTTCCGGATGCTGAACCGTACCGCGTCTGGATTCGGTGCGTGCTGTTGCACGCTTGCAGCACCTGCTGCAAAGGGCCCGCGCGTCCGCCATGTGGCCTTTTTGTTTTTTTAATGGTAAATTTCACTTTATACCTAATATTTTGATGCAATTTTATTTTCGTACATTTTAATTTTCTTATTTTAGCCAACATTTTTTTAAAGTTTGTAGGACTACAACTATTAAAACTTCGATGGACCATAACTTTTGACTCGTTTGGAGTTTTTGCTATATATTTTCGAAAAGGGAATTTAACGATCTACACGAATTACGATTTTATCTTTTAAAAATCGATGTGATGTTAGGATTGTGTGCCGTTGGAAAATTTTTGACGTGTCGTTGAAAAACTCAATTTTTCATTGAAAATTGATATGCCGTTGTGATTTTTGCCATTGAAAAACTCGATTTGCCGTTGAAAATTGATGTGCCGTTGTGATTTTACCGTTGGAAAATGTTGATGTGCCGTTGAAAAACTCGATTTGCTGTTGTGATTTTGTCGTTGAAAAAGTTGATAGAAAAAAATTAAAATGTACGAAAATAAAATCGCATATAAATATCAAACACCTGAGTAAAATCTAGCCAAAAAAGAGGGAGGGAGGGAGGGAGGGGGCAACGGAATGGACCCTTGATTGATGGTACTGGGGGCCTAGCAACACCCAATCCAACCTGAACCGTACCCACAACTCAACCCAATGTAAGGGGCCCGAATTCGGTCCTGGGCTTTGATTTTCATCTAGGCCCGTTCTGGACAGCTTCTGGGCCGTTGGATCAATCCAAAAAAATAGGACGCTGATCTGACAGGGTAGGATGGTCGGGGGTATTTTAGTCACCTCATTATCTTAGTTGATCCCCCTTCGTGAGCGAGTGAATACAACCGTGAAACCACCCTCCCTCCCTTTTTTCAAAATCGCATCTCATCTGCTTCTCTAACTCTACTCTCTCTTCGCCTCTCTCTCCGTCTGTCTCTCTATCCGCCTTCTCTCTGGTCGATACCAACTAACAGCGAGTTCGCGAGTGAACGAGGTGGACTACCGATGGAGCGAACGAGGGGTACAACTAACTGCGATGTCTCGAGCGGGCCAGGTGGATAATCGACAGCGAGGTTGACAACCGACGATGAGGTTGACAACCGACAGTGAGGTCATGTTCTTCTCCTTTTACTCCTCTTCGTCCACGTTGTTTAGGGTTTGATAGTTATTTTTTGTGTCATTAGGGTTTTCAGTTTTTGATTTTTTCGAGAGTTTTCTTGTTTTTTTGGGATTTTAGTGTTATTTAGGGTTTTCAGTTTTTGATTTGTCAAATTTTTTTAATAGGTATTTCAGTTGTATTTAGTGTTATATTGGATCTACGGTTTGCTTGCATGTGTTATCCACTATGCCATTGTTTGCCCCATGGTCTATGAGATGGATGTCTAGCAATTGTTCTTCTTTTTTCTGAGAATAGGAAATGCCAGTTTTGTATCCTCTAGATTTAGCAAAACTTCTTTTAACAACTAGGACGTCAACTTAATACCTTTAATGCTAGTATCATTTTGGTCATACATCTGTTCGTACATAATTTGGTTTCTTGTTAAAAGTTGGTTCTCCATCTCGAGGGGCATCTTCTTTTACCCTTGGACCCTGCAATGCAGAAGTTCTAAGGCCTAAGATAAGAAAAGAAAAGCATTGGCCACGGGGCAACCAATCGCATTGATTTTTTATTCCGTTATGATTATATGGTTTGTTCTGTTATGATTGAATGGTTTGTTCTGTTATGTTTCAGTAGTTTGATCTTTATTATTAAATAGTTTATTATTTATGATTGAAGGGTTTGATCTTTATTATTAAATGGTTTGTTCTGTTGAACATGCACTTAGCTGTGTCCAAATTTGCTCGTGTTCATAACGGTTGGATCGTCGTAATTATTAACTGTAACTCAACAAGTTTAAAGAGTTTTGTTGTGTATTTGTTTGTACAAGGCTTTCTCAGCAGCAGGATGGTGTCCTGTTTTGAGAAGCTAATTTTATGGGTGTTTTCATTGTAGGTGGGTCCTGAACAAAAGTTGTGTGGGAGGCCGAGCTACATGAAGGAATTGAATTGTCGTTTGTTCGATCCCCAAAGTCACCCCGATGCTGCAGAACGGATATGTTTCATTAAGCAAGCTGGGTTTTCCTACCTCTTCAAAGTTGAAGAGACTGATATTAAACCAAAGTAGATGGCTGAATTTGTTGCAAAATGCAAGGATGAGGGGGAGCATTTGCGTACTGTTTCTGAGTTTGTTAACAACAGCTATGGCATCCCAAATAGGGATGTTGATATCGTTCTAGATCTTGATGATTTTCTGGGTAGTTATTCATTGAAACGGAGAAAATATTCTTTTATTAGCCTCAAGGAAGTGAGGGCGGTATTGTTTTATGATAAGCCTGTCGCGGATGTAGATTGGGCACAATTATATATCTTGTATGGAATTTGGGTTTTTCTTGCCCCAACCACATCTGATGTGGTTTGCGGCAAGCTTTATGCATATATCAATCCACCACACCATTCAAGGAAATATAATTGATGGAAATACGTTACTGAAAGGGCCAATGATAGGTTGCGGCTTAGGCTAGATAGTGCTACTACCACTGTAATCAAGTATGGTGGTAACATGCACTTGTTGATGAGATACCAGATCCACCTTGCAAAGCTTGCTGTTGCTGGAGATGTCCCTTCCTCCTCGGATGCAAATGATGACCAATGGGTATTGTTGCCAAATAAAGAGATGCTTGTTTCAGTTATTTTTTTATTTTTGTATTGTGTTCTTAATATATGATATTTAAATCTTTTTAATCTGTTGTTGCAGCTCCTTGAAAAATTGGGGAAAATTGATGTTCGGATCAAAGACCCAAAATCCCTTAGAAGGAAGATCATGGCAGTGCTTGATGATAGGAAGGGGAAGGGGAAGGGGACGGCAGTGAAAGAGGATGGGAAAAGGCTGGAGTAGGAGAGGGGGTGATAGGGGAAAAGGCTGGACTGGGTGAGGGAGTGGTAGGGGAAGAGAATGGAGTGGGAGATGGAGTGACAGGTGGAGAGAGAGTAATAAGGGAAGATAACAATGTTGAAAATGAGGGGGCAGAGGTGAATGGTCAATATCCAACATCATCGCGTGACAAGCATGAAATTGTAAATGATGTGTTGTCAAGGTTGGGGCGAAAAGGTGGCAGAACAAAAAGGTATGCTATAGATAATTCCTTGTTAACATTGTATCATAACATAGCAAACTATTTAATCATCACATAACAAACTATTTAATCATCACAGACCAAACCATTAAATTATAACAGAACAAACTATTTAATCATAACAGAACAAATAATTTAATCATAATAGATCTAACCATTTGATGATTACAGAATAAACTATTTTATTATATTGTGTTTTTTTTTACAATTTATTGTTAATATATACTGTAACAGGCGATTCGTATGTGGAAACTTAGGAGAGGCCAAAAGTATGATGCGGATGACAAATATGATGATCAAGATTATGCGCCTACTCAAACTAGTGGCGCCACTCCAAGTAAGGACATTCAGAGTGATGTTTTCGTATCAGTGTCAAGCATGGGTTAAGACGCTGTTAAAAGGGCAGAGGGTCCGTCACAAGAAGTTGTTAAGGAGACCGAAGAGGGCAGGGGGTCTGATCATCATCATCGTGATGAGAAAAAGAATGATGCACCTCGTGTTGGTAATGATTTTGATCCTCCCTCTTTCTCGTTAGGTTTTGAAAAAAATTTCGATAAATTTGCTGCCACACATAACGTTCACCAACCTACTAGAGATGCAAACCAGTCCAAAGAATTTGATTCTCAGAGCTTGTTTAATAATCCAATTTTTATATAATTGTTTTTTGCCCGGGTAGATGAGGTTTCAGCAAAGCTAAAAGAATCTGATTCGCAGAGCTTGTTTAATGATCTAATTTTTACACAATTACTTTTTTCCTGGCTAGACGAGGTTTCAGCAAAGCTAAGTGAATCTGATTCGCAGAGCTTGTTTAATGATTCAAATTTTATACATTTGCTTTTTGCACATGTAGATGAGGTTTCAGCAAAGATGATTGCTGGAAAAAAAGAGGAGATGGGTAATGCGGGTAGTGGTGATAATGTTACTGCTGCCCCAGGTGTGATATTTTGGATGAGCCGACGGTTCCTAATGTTATAGGCAAGTGCACAAGGTATCGTAGCAAGAACCTCAAGACTCCTTTTACAGGTGAGAATAAGAAGAAGAGGAAGAGGGGGATAAGAACGAAAGAGTGACAGCTTCTGATGTACCACAAATAGATTCTCCTAACCATCGTACGAGGGAGAATAAGGAGAAAGGGGTAGTAGAAGTTGATGTTGTACCAACAATGGATTCTCCTCCTTGCTCTAAGAATGTGAAAAAGGACAAAGGGAAAGAAGTTATTGCTGCTACTGACGTTGAGTGGGCTATTGTGTATGAGTTGACCCCTTCTGATATTGAAGCACTGGAAAGGGAGGTAAAGGTTAACAACGCACCTCTTAGATACAATAATCGTGTTTAAAAAAATTTTAATTGACCAGAGGCAGCTGCGGATGCCAAGAAAGCGTTCATCGAGATGGTGGATGATATGCATGATCTTATCTGACAGTATGCAACAGAGAAGAGACCACGTGATATATCGTAAGTTGATTGTGTGAATGTCATGATATGTGGATGGTTGTGCAATATTTTCTTATTTTTTTAATAATTTTGGTGGTATGGCTTTCAGAGGGGAGATTTTAGGATGGGATGGTAATATCAGATTGGTGTGGGATGATGTTGAATCTCTTGGCCGAATGAAGTGGCTTTCATCAGCAACTCTATATTGGTATCTCAGATATCATCTCAAAGGCATGAAAGCCCGTGGGGAGAATATTGATCGTGTGATACTCTCTATTTGGGTAGCGGTGAGTATCATACAATTGAATAATAATATTGTAAACCATTGGATGATATCTGATACTTTGTATTATTTTTTTGATAAATGATTGTAGGAAAGGTGGTTGAAGCCTAAACATCCAAATGTTGATAGAATTACTAACCCTCGTGCTCATTTCACAGATATTGAGAACACTGTTAATAGTTTTTCCCTTTTCTGAGGAAGCCTGAAGCCAAGAAGCGCATTCTATATGTAAGTTTGATTGCAGCTATTTTTATTTTACAATTCTCAAGTTTTATGTTGATTTTTATTTTTCGTTTCTGTTTTGTTGACAGTGGATCTTCCCATGGTTCTACGTTGATCACTTCTCTGTGTTCATGATTGATGTTGCCTCGAAAGGTTATTTTTCCTTAGACAACATGGATGTTGAACAGAAGGAGGAGGAGTTGATCAACCATGCATAGAAGATTTTTGGTCTTTTCTTTTACTTTCTGAGTGATTTCGGAGAAGTAAATGCTGAAGAATATGAATTCAGAGTTTTGTATAATGTTCCGAAGCAACCCGACAATCGAAGTTGTGGAGTATATGCGTCCCTCTTCTGTGAACTATATACCAAACGCTGGCCATTGAATGAGATTGATCCAATGTACACAGTGAATTAGAAGACAGATCTATTTCTCACTGAGGCCAGGAAGAATATGTTGAAGACAATGGTGGTGCATCCTGATAATCTTGTGTTGCCACTGGTAGTGCAAGCCGCCATGAAATGGAGAGGACCTAAAGGCAAGAAGAAAGGGGTCAAATGAGCAAAAAGAATGTTGTGGCTGTTGTTGATAATCTTCTGTGAACTATACACTTTTTTGTTCGAATTATTGTTGAACATGCACCTAGTTTTTGAAGTTCATAGTTTGGTTGACATTTACGAGTCATTTTCGGATGTATTATGCTAAACATGTGCATGGTTTATTCGAATTGATGGTTGATATTACAGATCTATAGATTTTATTATTTTTGATGTAATAGGGGGATAATGTATAATCGTAACATAGTAAACTATTAAATCGTAACATAGTAAACTATTGAATCGTAACAAAAGAAACTATTGAATTGTAACACAGCCAATCATTATATCATAACACAGCAAACCATCATTACTGGGGCCAACAAGTGTATCTTAATATGATAAACTATTGTATGTAAATGAACCTAAACATAAAAATATCTTGTTATCTTGTTATTGGGCAAGATTGTTCAAGTCTATGGCTAAGCGTTTGTTCTTTTTGTTCAATTCTATCCCTAAACTATTTAACATTGTATCGTAAAAAAGTCAACCATTATATCGTCACATAGCAAACCATTGAATCACAAAAGAGGAAACCATTGAATATTCACTATCCAAACCATTATATCGTAACACAACAAACTATTAAATCGTAACATAACAAATCATTGAATCATAATATGGCAAACCATTGAATCGTAACACAGCCAACCATCGTTACTGGGGGCCAATAACTGTATGTTAATATGATAAATTATTGTATGTAAATAAACTTTAAAATAAAAATATCTTGTTATTAGGCAGGACTGTTCAAGTCTATTGCTAAATGTTTGTACTTTGCCTTCTTGTTCATCTGTCTGATCTCGTTTTTACTCTTTATTCTGTTCTTTGACTTTCTTGAATTCTCTCTCATCTTTAAAGTTTTGACAACTGGTTGAGATGTTAATGTTTGAACATCACCTAGTTGCGCTGATTGTGTTTGAGCGTCTTTACATTGTCAAATTTGATGTCTCGCAATAGCAATCAGCTCTTCCAGAATATTTATATTCTGAGCATCCAATGAGGCTTCATCTGCCAAGTTCAGTAGCTTGCATTTTATTTTATTGTAGCTTTCGGTGTTAATTTTCTGATTTTCTGACCACTACTTATAGGGAGCTCGGATGACTCCAATCTATCCTTTGCTTTTACTGTCCACCTTTTCATAACATAATGGTTAGGTAGCTCTCTGAATTCTTCTTCTCCTAAGGATCTCAAAGTCCCCATGACTATTAATATGTGTCTACAAAATAGCCCTACTATTTCATACAAATGGCACGTGCATGTGAGCATCATTTGTGATTTGTGAACCTCGACCATACTCTCATCTAGCTTAAGTAAAGGGTCTTCCTTTGAAAGTGTGTAGACATTGTAATGTCTGATGCGATCTGCAGATGGTTTTAACAAAGACCATTTAATCATCACAGAACAAACCATTAAATTATCACAGAACTAACTATTGGATCATCGCAGAACGACCCATTGGATCGTGACAGATCAACAGGGCAGTGACAGAGCATACCATTTGTACGTTACAAAACAACCAAACATATCATTAATTTGGTTTACTTGTGTGATGTTGGTTGTCCCATTATATCTCAATCATGTAGTCAGCAGATTGATCATATTATTCCTATAACTTTTCATACATGCAATGTGTATAGACTTCTGCTAAATTTAGCAATTGGTTACATCTATTTTTGTTGTTGCGCCTCTTATCCTTGGAGTCATAGTCTGCCTTAGCTACTTCATGCCTTCTTCCATCCAAAAATTGGTTAAAATGTGTAAAGAACTGTAGAAGGTTGTATTCAGGTTATAAATATGGCCTTACAATACTGTTGAAGGATTCAACGACTTGTGTTGTGACCATTCCAGCGGTGAAGTATTGCTTAACCCATGCAGATGACCATTTTCTTCTTGATTTGTGTATTGTATTAAGCCATTTGTGTCTAATAGAGTTGAAATACTTTTGTATCATGAGATCCCATTAATAATTAAACTCTTCCTCATCGTCTACCTCATTTATCATATAAAGGAACGAATTTGTTACCTTAGATGTATATAGACGGCTCAGATGTTTCTTCGCGTTCTTTAGTATATGCCATGTACAGAGACAGTGGTATGTATTTAGCATTTCAGACTCAATGGCATTAGATATTGCTGCATCTTGGTCAGTGAAAATTATTTCTGGTGCTTTCTCATTCATGCACCTTAAGAAAATTTTGAACAACTATCGAAATGAATCTATTGTCTCATCAAACAGAAGAGCTGCACCAAAAATACAGTCCATGCGATGATTATCGTAACCAACGAATAGCGCTGCATGATGTAAACAAATTATTCAATCAGAATTGAACGAACCATTCAATCGGATATAATAGACCATTGAATCGAAACTGAACAGACAATTCAATAAGATCTGAACAAAGCATCCAACATACCTAACGGCCTATAATTTTTGTTTGTTCTGTATGTTGTGTCGAAGCAGATTGCATCACCAAAATATTTATAGTCCATTCTCATCCTTCTGTCAGCCCAAAAAATATTTGTAATCCTTTCCTCGCAATCCACTTCTATATCATAATAAAAAGATAGATTTTTGTATGCTTCCATTTTGAAATACTCGAGTAGGACATTAGCTTCACCTCTTTTTATTGCCCTTTTTCTTTGACTTTTCAGATAGTTTTTTAGATCCACGTAAAGGAAAGTAACATGTTGCTTACCTCTAGTAGCTGCTGCCATTAGCTCATAAGATGATCTTAGTGGGATACCAATTTGACTATTTAGGTTAGCTATGTGTTGTTGAATATCATTGAGAGCTCTGGCTGATCTGTGCATATGGGAAACACACCTCAGAGTGTAGCTCGTGGTCATTATATTCAACAACCCATTTCTTTATATAATAAGCTGCTGTCTCTATCGAATAATAGAAATAAATTATTGCACGACACCCAATTCTTTCTTCTCTTTAATCATAAGGCCAAGCATTCTTCTCTTTTAAATTCTTAGACGGTCGACAGAAACCTTCTTTGTTGCAGATATATTTGACATAGTATATGGTATTGAGGCCATTGATAATCCGTCATCTCCTATACTGAGTATGCACACCAAATCCTTTTTGGTGGGCGTAAGAATAGTAAAATTCTCGTAAATCACCAGGTGTTGAAAACTATTTTTGTTTCCAGAATTTCTCTTTTTCTGATCCTTCCAATTTTGAGTCTGCATAAAAGAAAAATATAACATTCCAATCTAGAATAACAGAACATCATTTAGTGTTATCTAGAACATACAATTTTATCATAAAAGAATTAAAAAAAATTTATAACTGAAAAAACCATTAAATCATATCATTACGAACTATTCAATCTTAACAAACCATTGTATCGTAACAGAACAAACTATTAAATTATAACATAACAATAATTACATCTTTAGTACGAAGCCAGAGTTCTCTGGGATAGGCTAATAATTACCTCTGTGGGATTGCATAGTCAAATTTTTTGAACCGCGTTGATTTGAACATGCTATCTCGCCCGTTTGTTGCTCTGGATCTGCAGTAGTTTTTAGATTTCAATGTTGATTTTCCAGAATGGATGGTTGTAGTTCGATGTAGCAAGAGGGATGGAGGAGATCAACTAACCTTCAATGGTCGAAGTTTCTTGCTCTGTAGTTTGAAGATTCATTGACGGCTGTTGTGTTTCTTCTACAGTGGTTGCAGTAGTTTGTTGCTCTATAGTTTGAAGATCCATGGATGGTTGCAGTAGTTTTTGCAGTTCCAATCGACGTTCTTTGGTGTGATTTTAGGGTTTCTGATAGGTAGATCGCGAGAAAATGGGAGTTTCTGCTTTTTTGGTTTGATCCTGATGAGGAAAGAGGAATTGGATCCCGAAAAATTTGCTTTTTCATAACCGTCCAGGCCATTTTTAAGCGAGTTTTTTATTTTGAAATAGCCACGAGTGTCGCCCGTGATTTGGGTATTGTTACTATAATGCCCTCGCCTGTCCCCGCATGCACCCGGGCCTTATGAACGTCCAGGGTCGTTCTGGATAATGGGCCCAGGACCGAATCGCGTCCCCAATGTAAGAAAGTTTCCAAATTGTCTTAATTTGGGTAGCTTTCAGTTTTCCGCCAAGAAAAGGTCAAAAGGCATAGAGGAAGACTTGTCATCTAACCGGCAAAACAAAGGCAGCTTTCACTTAAAAACCCAAAAAAGAAACACTTTTAATCCGTCGTTCATCCCCTTCCTTAAAGCAACTTCTTCTCAGTTTGTTTCCTTTTCAATTTTATAGCAATTTAGCAAGCTCCTTTTCTAAATTTTCTTCTTTATTAAAAGTAAGTATTATTTATACAGAATCCTCTTCACGATTGTACAAGAATTGCAATCGCTTATTTCATTAAAAAATTTATCGCCGCAAAACTCATTAAAAAAAACACCCGCAGAGAAAAGGAGTGTCCACAATTAGATTGCCAAAATAATTCTAACACTGTAATACACCTATCACACATAGAACCCCAAGATCTAGTAGATTTCAATGTCACAAATTCCATTTATTTGTGACATTATTAACTAGACGTCCATTTTAAGTAAGCTCCCCAACTACCACAACACGGACGACTTGCCAACCTATTGACTGATCCTCCTCGCTATAAACCCAAATTAAATCACTTTATATATATACATTTCATCTTGGAATTATATTAGACCAAGCATAAAGACCCAATATTTCAATTCCAGAGAGTGGAAAAATGAGGATAAGGAAGCTTCTTTCGTCTCTGTTTCTTCTTTATTTGTTCGTAGACATCACAGCTGCTAGTTCTCGCCAAAAACCTCGCACGGAGAGAATTTCAGGTGAGCACATTACGTTGTATGCATCATGTAGCATTATTTGAAATACCTTCGAGGCGGGTAGAATTTTTCAAAGGTGATAAAAAAATTTCCAATAAATATTTAAAACTGTTGCATTTTCAAAAACTCGAACTCATTAAACTATAACAACGCTCTCGTCAGTTAATCTAAATACATGTTGGTATTATTTTCTATTGCTTAAAATTTGACAGTGGATACGAAAATTCTAACAGGAAGCGCGGGTGACGTGTTGGAAGACAACCCAATTGGGAGGCTCAAAGTGTACGTATACGAGCTCCCAAGCAAGTACAACAAGAAGTTGCTGCAGAAGGATCCAAGGTGCCTCACCCACATGTTTGCTGCAGAAATCTACATGCACAGGTTTCTACTGTCCAGCGCCGTCCGTACCCTTAATCCGGCCGAAGCAGATTGGTTCTATACGCCCATTTATACCACCTGCGACCTCACGCCGACCGGCCTTCCGTTGCCGTTCAAGTCCCCGCGGGTGATGAGGAGCGCCATCCAGCTGATCTCCTCCAATTGGCCTTTCTGGAACAGGACCGAAGGTGCTGATCACTTCTTCGTTGTGCCTCATGATTTTGGAGCATGCTTCCATTATCTGGTAAGTTCGCTCGTATTGAGATTACTATGTCGATAGCTACGAGTATTATGGAATTATTTATAATCATTGAAAATCTATAAACTTCTTGTCATAAAGATTCTTACATATATGTGCGATGCAAAAGTCCGTGCAAAATTTAATCCGATGGAACTGATATCGCGCGCTTAAAAATCGGCCAAAAGGAGTTAATGGGTTTTGATAATATTTGAGAATACTCTTAACAACTTCCTAATATCAGCATAGAACTTTGAGTTGGAATAAAATAATTTAGTCTCAAGATTATTGTGCGTGACGATGTTGGTAACTTAGATGACGTCAAATTTTACGGAAGGATTATCTTGATATAGAGCATTGGATTATATTGACAAGGTTTGGCATCTTGTACTAGGTAAGTAATACAGAAAATGAGACTTGGAAATTAAGAAATTAAGGTAGAAAGTCTCTATTTTTTTCCCCAGAAGGTAGGTAATTTATATACAAATGAGTAGGTATGAAGTCCTTGGTCCTTGCCATAAAAGCAACCAAATAGTATATGGGCCATATTCCACCGTCTTTTTTAATTTTTTTTTAATACGTGGTATTGAGAGTCTAACTCCAGCATATTTAGAGTAGGATTCTTAATAATATTTTTAAATTCGTAAAATTTTTAATATGAACTAACTTCAATTAAATCATATCGGCTCCATTGTCTTCCTTTACCTCCGAAGCAATGCGCTTGTTCTCTAATTTACTGATTTCCCATCCTATCAATAAATTTACAGGGTAAATTTCCATATGGTCCTTAATTTTTTGCTAGTATTAGGTTCTCGTCTGTATAAAACGTTATTTTCTTTCTTGTATGATTAAATGTATGGAAAATTTCATTTTAGTGCCATGTGATTTTATTTTTTTACCAAATACTTTGTAGTTTCGTTTTTTGTCACGGGTTTTTTAGAATGACATTTTTATTAACAAATTTCTAACCATGCTTAATCTTTTTGTCAACCAGTATCAATATCGATAGTCATATCCACGACACGTTACTCTTATCGCATCACAAAAGAGTGCTTCACCGCTTTTGAATTACTCATATTTTTCCCTAAAAAGTTGCCATGTTCACCTGATAATTTCTTCATCGCAGGAAGAGAAAGCAATCAAACGAGGAATTCTGCATCTGCTCCGGCGAGCTACTTTGGTGCAGACATTCGGGCAGCGAAACCATGTGTGCTTAAAGGAAGGGTCGATCACAATTCCGCCCTACGCTCCACCTTCAAAAATGGAATCCCGCCACATCCCTCTCGACACTCCTCGCTCCATCTTCGCCTACTTCCGCGGCTTGTTTTACGACGTTAATAATGACCCTGAAGGTGGATACTATGCAAGGTAATCTTTATCGGATAAGTTACACTAACTTAATCAAATATTTCGGTTTCGAACATTGCAAATACAAATGGGTTAAAATTTTGTAGGAATTTTTTTTGTCTTTTTGTAGTTCAACCAAATCCTTTCTTAAATTTAATCGATTAGCATCTGGATACGGAATCGGTTCGAAAAAAAATCTATATCACTGTTCACAAAAAATAATGTGATATTTCATATTGATTAAACTATGATTTTGACACGTGTAAGCAATAAATTTTGCCATAAAATTAGAATATTTAAAATTATTTGAAATTATAATACTAAATATAATTATTTAATAAAATATTTTTATACAAAATCTTCGGCCCGACAGACGATCCAATTGGTGGACTAATAAACGGATGAAATCTGAGTCACCTCCCGATCCACTTTAAAAAAAACTGCTAAATATTACCCATATTACCAATGAACCACCTGCACTAAAATGGTTAATAAGATTTATCCCCGTTCAATTCAAATCTTAGAACTAATGTTTTATTTTTTTCCACGTTTATTCCCATTAGTTTTGATCCCTATCCCGCAAAATTTAATTCATTGTGACTTTATGAAGGACCAAACTGCATTTATTTAAATCCAATCATGTGAATGGAACAAAACGTTAGCCACCTTATAAAAAACTCAATTTTTTTTCAATTTTGAATTAATCGTAATCCGTAAATATAACCATCATTTATAGATGAAATCCAATTAGTTGCCATACCTAGCCATTTATTGAATCCCCATTAAAGTCTGCTCAATTTTGGACAGGGGCGCAAGGGCAGCAGTATGGGAAAACTTCAAGAACAATCCACTATTCGACATCTCCACCGACCACCCGACGACGTACTACGAAGACATGCAACGTGCAATATTCTGCCTCTGCCCGCTAGGGTGGGCGCCATGGAGCCCCCGGCTGGTGGAAGCCGTCGTGTTCGGGTGCATTCCGGTGATCATAGCCGACGACATCATCCTGCCCTTCGCGGACGCCATCCCGTGGGAGGAGATCGGGGTGTTCGTGGCCGAGGAAGACGTCCCTAGCCTGGACACCATCCTGACGTCCATACCACCCGAGGTGATTCTGAGGAAACAGAGGCTGTTGGCTAACCCGTCAATGAAACGGGCCATGTTGTTTCCGCAACCGGCCCAACCCGGTGATGCCTTCCACCAGATTCTAAACGGGCTGGCCCGGAAGTTGCCCCATCAAGCTGGGGCTTACTTGAAGCCCGACGAGAAAGTTCTTAACTGGACCGCGGGCCCACTAAGTGATTTGAAACCTTGGTAGATTAGAATATTTTGAAGCAGATTTAATTTCATTCGGATGTTAAGAGTAGAGTATTTTCGAGTTTTGGAGAATTATATTTTCCCTCGGGAAATGTTTTAGGGCATTCTGCAATTTGATTTCTTGTCTGGTTTTTGATTGCCTTAGAAATGTAACATGGTTTGTACTCGGAATGTGAAATTTGTTGGGAATATAGTAGAAACTACTGAAATGGATGAGTAGATTTTTTTTTTACTTAGACCACCTAGTATTTGGATAACATTGCACCGACTAATCTACTAAAGTCGGATAAAATTTTTGAAAGGTGGCAAAACTCTTTTTTATTTTGATAAGTAGGTAGCAAAGTTCTTCCAACAAGTTTTTAACACTGATGTGAACTCGGCACTTCTTAGTTAAGCTAGAACAACACATTCAAAAAAAAACTAGAACAAGTCACTAGTTAATCTAAGTACTTTTTGGTGATGAGTAGATAGTTTGAATCAATAAAATAAAAAATAAAATTCATAGGCTCGGCCATAAAAATAAAAAAATTAAATTGTTTGTTGATCAAATACATCTTATGTCATGCTAAGATTTTCTATTAATTTTGAAATTTTTTTATTTTAACTTGAAAGAATTGCATCAAGCAGAAGCAAAACCTAATCAAGTTCATCAGTTAATTTCTACTACTGCCCACAGCCCACATACACTCCCAAACATAAAAATAAAAAAGTCAACTCGGGTGACTGAAAACATGAGTTTTTCTGGTCATAAAAAAATGCTCCCTAATATTTAAGGTGTGTCACTTCCATGTTCCAATGGATTATTGTAATTTGTTACTCCTAGGTCATAGCTCTACTGGAAAAAATAATCGTTACTTGACCCGTTTATTTTGAGAAGAAAGGTCGGATTGGAATTATGTGGCTTTTCTAAACTGAAAAGGTCAAAATCACATGTATTGTCTTTTGGACTCCTCTCCTAATCAAGTTCATCTAGGCTCTCCAACCTGTTCAAACATACCAACCTATTCAAACATACCAACGAGTCAACCAGCGACTCCATACTAACTTAACAAAGTCTCGAATTTGAGTTATTGAGAACACAATAATATTAAATATTTGTTAAAAAACTTTGTTACTTTTTAAAAATTCTACCATTCTTGAACATGAATTATTCTATCCAGTAAATTACATACCAGATCTAAAAAAGAATTCACCAAAAAATTGTTCAAACATCGATATCTCATGTTGTTTGGTACCCTTACCTATTCAGCACTAGTATCAAAGGACTCGAGCCATGTGTATGTTGTCAATGGGCATTGATATCTAATGGTAATCAGTGTACGTTGCAAACTATTAATTTTAACCGGTGAGAAAATTATTACTAAACATAATTTTAAGAAAAAACTTTATTTTAGTATCCTATAGTTTGATCGTTTGACACTTACCACCCTTTGGTAAAAAATGTATTAAACGGGTCCCTAAAGTTTCAAAAGGACCTCGCAGGTAGCTTCCCACCTGCCCGAAAGTCAAACTATGTCGTTTAGTCTAGTATATGCCACGTACGAATTTGTTACTTTTTCTCTCCTAGACTTTCAGCTCTGAATGATCTTTTATAAATGGTCACTAATCTTTTTGTCCATTTATGATCATTGATCTATATTAAGTTAACTTTGTATGACTACTCATCTATATTGAGTCATTCTTGTATGATTACTCATATATGTTAAGTCACATTTGTATGATCATTCTAGGTAATTCAAAAACTGTAAAATTTCTAAAACATCCGAATTTGTTTCTTTTTCTCTCCCGATCTTCCATCCTCTATTCTCTTCCATCTTCATCTCTCCTTTATTTCTCTCTTCCGCAAGGAGTCGGATGCCTCGTTGACGTTACGTTGTCGCCTCCGCACCACCTACCACGTTAAATATCTGAATCTATAGAAAAATATTAATGTCGAATTCGAGATTATGGTTTCAAATATCGTGTATTTTGCTCACACTTACTTGCCATGTCACCATTCAAGTCTCGCACTAATGCATTATGCAGCTTAATCCTGAGCTACTAATAGAACTCTGCCCCGAGTTACTTTACTTGGAGAAAATTGGGTCATGCATTCAGAATCTTTCATCTGAATGTTTCGACGTGACTAGGTTGAAAGATACTATATATGTCATACCCTATAAATGATATATTTGATTGATACTATCCATACCAACAAGGTATGTCATATATAGTATCTTTCACATTAGTCAAAAGTGTCAAACAAGAGTAGCTCCTCCAATGCCACAGGAGGGTCAGAGGTTACATCGACAAGATTTAGGCCAACTCTAGCAGATTTTGCAATCCAATCAGCCACCAAATTTGCACTCCTAGGAATATAAACAAGCTTATGTTGGGTTTGAATGAAAATTCAATGCAAGCCCAAAATAGTAAGGCCCAAAGTGGAGGCCCAAAAGGGAAATGGAAAAGTGCAATACCACATTGATTAGAGCAAGGAGGATTTCCTTATTTATAAGGAATTCCCTTCCTCACCTCTTAAACTTGGTTGACTACCTAAAGATTGACCCACCGCTAGCTACGAGGACGGTGCGAAGCACCGTCCGAGCACGAGCGCGTAGCACGAGCACGCGCACGTGCGTGTGCGCATGGCGCATTGGACGTAGGTCGCAATGGGTACTTTGTGGCGCACTTCGCACGTGCGCATCGTCGCAAGGAGCTGGAGGAGCCTTAAGTATTTTGCCCAGGTCCGGAGAGAGAGCTGCGCAGCTACCAGAGTGACAAGGAGCTGCGAGCGCCTTCAGGTTGGCCACCGAAGAGGATGCCGGGATGAAAAAATTCATCGTCGGACGATTCCTCGACTTCAAGATGGTGGACTCCAAGAAGGTCATCGACCAAGTGCAGGAGTTACAGCTGATCCTTCACGAGATCCAAGCCGAAGGAATGTAACTCAGCGAGTCCTTCCAAGTAGCTGCGATGATCGAGAAGCTCCCCCCGCTCTAGAAGGATTTCAAGAGCTACCTCAAGAAGAAGAGGAAGGACATGAGCCTAGAAGACCTGATCGTGAGACTTAGGATCGAGGAAGACAACCGAAAGTCCAAAGTCAAGCAAGGCAAGGCCAACTCTGAGACCACCGTGCACCTCGCCAAGGGAAAAGGTAGCAAGAAGAGGAAGAAGTCCGGGGATAAGCAGGAGAAGCAAGAGCCCAAGAAGAAAAAGAAGATCAAGGGCGACTGCTACAACTGCGGAAAACTCGGACACATGGCTAAGGACTGTCGCCAGCCGAAGAAGGACGACCAAGAAAAGGCTAACCTGGCTGAAGACTTGTCCCAGATGGATCTGTCAGCTGTGGTGTTTGAAGCCAACCTGGTGGATAATCCGAGAGAGTGGTTCGTGGACATTGGAGCTACCCGCCACGTCTGCTCGAACAAGGAGATGTTCTCGAACTATATTCCGATCACCGGTCGAAAGTTGTTCATGGGAAACTCTGCAACGTCCAAGATCGTCGGTCTGGGTAAGGTGGTCCTGAAGCTGACCTCAGGAAAGGAGCTGACCCTCAAGGATGTACTGCATGTCCCGGACATCCGCAAGAACTTAGTTTCTGGCTCACTGTTAAGCAAAGCCGGTCTTAAGCTTGTATTTGAGGCTGATAAGTTTGTACTGACCAAAGCGGGTCAATTCATAGGAAAGGGTTATCTAGAAAGGGGGCTATTTAAGATGAATGTAATAACTGTACATCGCACCTTTAACGGTGAAAATAAAGTTAACGCTTCTTCTTACTTGGCCGAGTGTTCTAATTTATGGCATGGTAGATTAGGACACGTAAATTTAAACTCGCTAAGAAAGTTAGTAAGTTTAAATTTATTACCGAATCTAGAGTTCAACCCATCCGATAAATGTGAAGTATGTGTGGAGGCTAAAATGACCAAAGCACATTTCCATTCGGTGGAAAGAAGTACTACGCCTTTAGAGTTAATTCATACGGACACTTGCGATATGAAACACGTGCAAACTAAAGGCGGGAAGAAATATTTCATCACATTTATCGATGATTGTACGAGATACTGTTACGTATATCTCCTAAAGGGCAAAGACGAAGCTCTTGATGCTTTTAAGAGATATAAGAATGAGGTTGAAAATCAACTCAGCGTGAAAATCAAAATGATCCGAAGTGATCGAGGAGGAGAATATGTAGCTCCGTTTGAGGAACTCTATCAAGAACATGGCATTATTTATCAGACGACTGCTCCATACTCACCTCAATCGAATGGCGTAGCTGAACGCAAAAATCGAACTCTTAAGGAGATGATGAACGCTATGTTGATTAGCTCGAGCTTACCTCAGAATATGTGGGGGGAAGCTATGCTCTCAGCTAACCACATTCTAAACAAATTGCCACACAAGAAAAGGGATAAAATCCCATATGAACTATGGAAAGGAAGGAAACCTTCCTACGGTTACCTTAAAGTGTGGGGGTGCCTAGCAAAGGTCAAAGTACCTAAGCCTAAGCAGGTGAGAATAGGACCTAAGACCATTGATTGCATCTTTATCGGATATGCGCAAAATAGTAGTGCTTATCAATTCTTGGTGCACAAATCTGAAAACCCTGAGATAAACACAGGAATGGTCATAGAATCAAGGAACGCAACGTTTTTTGAAGATAGCTTTCCTAATAAGGAAAGAAAGGAAGCAAGTCCGAAGAAAAGGGCTCACGAGACTACGCAAGGGTTAAATCAGAAAGATGATAAACCTAGACGTAGTAAACGGACGAAGGTAACCAAATTTTTCGGTCCGAATTATCTAACCTATGCGTTAGAAGATGAACCCAGGACAATCCAAGAGGCATTGTCCAGTCCAGATGCTTCTCTCTGGAAGGAAGCTATCAATAGTGAGATAGCATCCATTATGCAAAACCACACGTGAGAAATCGTGGATCTCTCACCGGGCTGCAAACCTTTGGGATGCAGGTAGATCCTAAAAAGGAAACATAAAGCTGATGGATCAATCGACAAGTACAAAGCTCGATTAGTAGCTAAGGGGTTCAAACAGAAGGAGGGATATGATTTCTTTGACACGTATTCACCGGTAACAAGAATCACATCAATTAGAGTACTCATAGCTATTGGAGCACTCTATAACCTCGAGATCTACCAAATGGATGTAAAAACAGCTTTCCTAAATGGAGAACTGGAAGAGGAGATATACATGGAGCAACCTGAAGGGTTTGTGGCTCCTGGTCAAGAGCATAAAGTGTGTCGGCTAGTCAAGTCACTATACGGGCTAAAACAAGCGCCGAAACAGTGGCATGAGAAATTTGACAGAACAATGCTGTCAAATGGATTTAAGATCAACGAGTGCGATAAATGTATTTACATTAAGGGCACACCTGAAGCCTACGTAATTGTATGTCTCTATGTAGATTACTTACTAATTATGGGAAGCAATAAAGAGGTTATTGTGAAAACTAAGAACATGTTAAAGAACCACTTTGACATGAAAGATATGGGTCTGGCAGACGTCATACTAGGAATAAAATTTTTTAGGAAAGCTGACAAAATTATCTTGACGCAATCCCACTACGTGGAAAGCGTGCTCAAGAAATTTGAAGATTTTGACAAACCTCTGGCTAAGACTCCAGTAGATTTGAATCTACACTTAGCCAAGAATCGAAGGGACCCAGTATCTCAACTGAAGTATGCGCAAATTATCGGGAGCTTGATGTATTTAACAAACTGCACACGTCCCGATATTGCGTACTCAGTTAGTAAGCTTAGTAGATTCACAAGTAATCCAGGGAAGGATCACTGGCTAGCTCTGGAAAGAGTCTTACGGTATTTAAAACATACCATAAACCATGGCATACATTATGCTAAATATCCAGCTGTATTAGAAGGATACAGTGACGCAAACTGGATATCGGACACTAAGAACTCCAAATCCACAAGTGGATACGTATTCACCATAGGAGGAGGAGCAGTGTCTTGGAAGTCCTCTAAAAAAATGCATAGCTCGATCCACCTTGGAGTCAGAATTTATAGCACTAGACAAAGCTGGGGAAGAAGCTGAATGGCTCAGAAACTTCCTAGAGGATATTCCGTGCTGGAGCAAACCGGTGCCTCCCGTATTGATACATTGTGATAGCATGTCTGCAATCGGGAGAGCACAAAGTACATTGTACAACGGAAAGTCTCGACATATCCGTCGGAGACACAATACCGTTAGACAATTGATCTCTAGTGGGGTGATCACCATTAATTATGTAAAGTCCAAGGACAACTTAGCTGATCCTTTTACGAAAGGAATTAATAGAGATCAAATGTACAATGCAGTAAGGAAAATGGGATTAAAATCCACACACTAAAGAACGTCCATAGCGGTAACTCAACCATGATGAGTGGAGATCCCACAAACTTGGTTCAATGAGACAACTAAGTTATGAAGGGTTCAGTTAATCACCTGGAACCTATCTCATTCTCAGAAGCTGCCCAGGTATTAGCCTGCAGCGGTGTGGTAAAGTTAAGCATTATGCTTTTAATGATTCCTATACCTTGATAAAGGTGGAGTATGGCAGGATACTCCTGATAGGGGATCACCTATTTAAGTGTGAAGTGAAGCCGCTTCAAATGGGAAAAACACTTATGAATCCAAGATACGGTCCATGGCCGAAACGGACACAACATGAGAACCCAAATATACTAGGGTTATTATTGTGTAAATGTTATTGTCTTGGTTTACGCCAAAAGCTGACGGTTCAAAATATCGCGTTCACCGAGCAGCGAGTAAATCCGATAACATATTACTAGAGAAGGTTCAAAGCCGCAAGCTACCTATCTCGATGCAATAATAACGCGTCAGAACTTTCGATTAGAGTCTGCATGCATTAATCATCATTCATGTGGGGGATTGTTGGGTTTGAATAAAAATTCAATGCAAGCCCAAAATGGTAAGGCCCAAAGTGGAGGCCCAAAAGGGAAATGGAAAAGTGCAATACCACATTGATTAGAGCAAGGAGGACGGTTCATACGAATCCAACCAGCAGCAGCTTCGATGGCCTTGCAGACACAGCCCTAGTAGGGGCGGAGAGAACTTGCTGCAAACTCCCAGAATGGTCCCTTGCAACACCCCCAACCCGCATCCGCATCAGGCTTATTTTCTAACACACATTCCCGAATTAGTCTATAAAAACAGTTGGTCGGGTCATAATCCCTTACACACTATATACTCCTCTCGTTTCTGTCCCAAATTTCAGATTTTGATTTTACGTCAGTCCCCAATCCACCTACCAAACCTCGTTTGTATCGTAGTGTCATCAACACACGACCAAAATCCCAACCCTACCCTACACCAACCCTCCTAACTTCTAACCAGCTTTCTCCTCCTCTGTCTCCTATTCCACCAACCCACTAACCCAAAACCTTCCTTTTATTGTCTCTCTCTCTCTTGATCTTTTGATCACCAACCCTGTACTCCCCATGGCTACCATTTCCAAGCTAAGTCCAAGCCCACGTTCCCCACTTCCTTCCTCTTCCTTAAAGTCTCGATCTTTAGCTAAGTTCTTTGCTCCTGTCCATGGCTCCAAGCTGTCCTCTTCCCGCTTGTCTTTGACTTCTGGTCGCCCTTTCAGGGCTTCCCTTGTGTAAGTTTTGGTTTTTCATTTTGACCCTTTTGCTTGCTGGTGTTTGCTTGGCCATTGATGGAGTTTTTTTGAGGTGGGTTTGGAGGATTGGATTCGAAAAAGTTTGAGAATTTGGAGGATAGGGTGGTGGAATATGTCTTTGTGAGAGAGATCAGGATAATCCATTTTAATTGGAAGTGTTTTAGTTGTTGGATTAAGTTGGAGCTATTTGGATTGAATGCTTTTGGGTTGGTAGAAATAGTTACACCTGATCTTAGTTCTCCAAGTTTGGTTTAGGCCTCTCTGATGCATTTAAGTTTTCGGAGAGGTCGGATTTCGTGTTTCGGGTAAGAAGGTGGATTTGAGGTTGAACAAGTTGACTGAAATTTAATCTAGTTTCTTGAGAGTTTTAAAATTAATGTGAGTGTTCATATACTTGTTTAAAGATGAATGATGTACTTGAGCAGCAAGCAGAGTAGTATATTATTCAGAACCTAAAGTTCTAAACTTTAATGGACAATGTTCTGCTTTTGGTTTCCCCGTTCGACTAAGGGTGTCCTAGCTTATAGCTTTTCTCATATTGCAGTGTCAAGAGCTCTTTGGGCGGTGGAGATGGTAGTCCAACAAAGCGAACCACCCTTCATGATCTCTACGAGAAGGAAGGACAGAGTCCGTGGTATGACAATCTTTGCCGGCCTGTGACTGATTTGATTCCTCTGATTGAGAGTGGTGTCAGAGGCGTTACTAGCAATCCAGCGGTAATGACAGATCTATTTTGACCCGTCGTCATTTATGAAGTGTGTGCAACTCAGATGAGAGAACTCTACGAATAACAAAATGGACAACTGAATATGTGTGTGTGTGTGTGTGTATAATGAGATAGCTATCAGGAGTTATCAAAAGTCTGTCTTGTTCTCTGGCATATCATCATAATTATACTCTAACGATGCGATTTCTTGATTCTGTGATTCCAGATCTTCCAGAAGGCAATATCATCTTCAAATGCTTATAATGATCAATTCAGGTCTGTCTACTGCTTTGCAACTCAGACTATTTCCTCTTCTTTTAATTCATGGGATTTAACACTAGTTTGATGTTATTTAGAATTGAAAATTAGAATGCTGATCATTCAGAACAAGTAATATTTTACTTATTTTTCTTGGTATTTCAAGTTTTTTTAAATTTGAATCATGCTTGTTAGCTGTTCATCTTGATGTGATATCTCAAGTCTTGGAATCTTCAGGGAGCTTGTTCAAGCAGGGAAAGACATTGAAACAGCTTATTGGGAGCTCGTGGTGAAGGACATCCAAGATGCTTGCAAACTTTTCGAGTCCATTTATGACGAAACAGATGGTGGTGATGGCTATGTGTCTGTTGAAGTTTCTCCTAGACTGGCTGACGACACTGAAGGAACTGTTGAGGCTGCAAAATGGCTTCATAAGGTGGTCAACCGTCCTAATGTTTACATCAAAATCCCCGCCACTGCTCCATGCATTCCCGCTATCAAGGAAGTCATTTCTCTGGGAATTAGTGTTAATGTCACTGTAAGTACATTCTATCATCTATTATTGATTTTGGACATCATGTTTGGCTTATGAATCTGGCGTCGTCTATGATATTCAAGTATAGATGTAAGTGATTGGTCAAGATCTCTTCGTAGTGAGTTGCAAACTCTTTCTCTCCCGACTTCGTTATCATTTGGAGAACCTTATTCAACTATCACTGCAGCTTATATTCTCGCTATCAAGATATGAGGCTGTCATTGATGCCTATCTAGATGGCCTCGAAGCTTCTGGATTAAACGATCTCTCCAGAGTTACCAGTGTTGCCTCTTTCTTTGTCAGTAGAGTTGATACTCTTATCGACAAAATGCTGGAAAAGATCGGAACACCAGAAGCTCTTGATCTACGAGGGAAGGTCGGTATTTCTGTTGGTCCGTCGCTACTTTTCTGGTTAAAGCTTCACTTTGTAGTGTAAAGGATGCAATGACATGTTCAACATCTCAGGCTGCAGTGGCTCAGGCGGCCTTGGCATACAAGCTCTACCAGAAGAAATTTTCAGGCCCGAGATGGGAGGCGCTAGTAAAGAAAGGAGCAAAGAAGCAGCGAGTTCTGTGGGCTTCAACCAGTGTCAAGAACCCTGCCTACCCTGACACACTTTATGTTAATCCTCTCATTGGACCCGACACTGTGAGTAGTCTTCTGACTCATCGCCTTTAAGATACCGCTTGTTGAGCTCGATTTTAACATGACCATTGTTCTGTCATGGATTGACGTTGGAATGCAACCCTTATCCTGCAGGTCTCTACCATGCCGGACCAAGCTCTCCTAGCTTTCATCGATCACGGATCCGCTGCCAGAACGATCGACTCGAATGTACCCGAAGCGGAAGGGATTTACAGTGCCCTCGAGAAGTTGGGCATCGACTGGGGATACGTTGGCACCCAGCTCGAAGTCGAGGGAGTTGATTCGTTCAAGAAGAGTTTCGACAGCCTGCTTGACACCCTCCAAGAGAAAGCAAACTCATTGAAGCTGGTTAGCATGTAAACACGGAGATATGCTGTTTTGTGTCCTTTGGACAATAATAATAACAAGGGGGAATTAATCACCTTGGTTCTGTGTAAATTAGCTTGAAATTGAGTTTATGTTCCATATTGCATAAAATTCGGGCTACGTGTAATGTGAAAATATCATATGTTGCTCCAATGTAATTGAATTTGGTTTTTTTTTAAGGAAAATGAATTGTATTTGGATCTTGCAAGACACTTCATTAATATTTTCTGGTTGTATTGTATTGAGACTCTTAAGTAAAAGAGGTTTTTCTAAAATTTCGAGTTCGGGTCTTTAAGAATGTAACAACATTAAATATTTGTTGGTAGAGTTTTGTCACCATGATAATCTTTTGGCCTGATCTTAAGCCCTGACTTACCCTCGGTGAATGAACCTTGTGACGAAACTCGAGAGGACTAGGAAGAACGCACCTTTGGTGTACCAGTTATCGTACCCACGATAAACACTGGATTTCATCCGGTTGGTAAAGTTGGCATCTTAACCACCTTTTCTGACCTGAGTTTGAGTCCGATTTGTGATCTGATCAGTCAGATCGCCGATCGCACCGTGTTTTTAAAAACTATGGATTATTCCTGTCCAGACCAACGCCCGATCAAAATTCCGAACCGTATCGCGGCCAACCGGACACCTGTGTGGGCCCACACCAAATACAGTTACTATGCAAATGTGAGGCCGTTATCTTCCCGCGTCTCCTTCCACCCTCTAGTCTCTTCCCTCTCCTATAAATAACCCAAACAAAACTATATTAATTTAACAATTAAAAAATGGCATTAATTTCAGCCGGGGCTATTCCAACCCGCTCGGTCGTCGGCCGGCCGTCCACCGGGCCCCGACGCCGTCTTCTCGCACTTGTATGAACTAAAACTACCTCTCTCTCTCAAACCCTCCGTTTGTTTTCTAACTAACATCTCTCTCTTTCCTTGCTGCTGCAGAGAAGGCGGAGGAAGGCGGTTATCCAATCCTTCCATCAACCACGGGGCCAAGGCGTACCGGATTCCGGTGCGTGTTAATGTTGTTCACCGTCCGGAACTCGGGAATTAATGAAACTGGATTCGTTTTACTCGTTGTTGCAATGCTCTTGTTGTTGGTAGGTGAGACAAGTGGTGGTGGTGGTAATGGTAGACTTGAAAT
>OZ023197.1:11200474-11356340 GCA_963995505.1 Hypericum androsaemum
AGGGGGTTATTTGTCTAGGTTTTTTCCAAGGTTTTCAAATACGACCCGGAGAGCGACCCGCTCTTGCCTCCGGGTCGTATTTCAACCGGTCTGGCTGGTTGGACTGCCGATCAGATTGGTACTTTTTTATATTAAAAATATATTTTTATTAAAATTTTAATTACCCCTACCCTAGTACTCCAGCCAAAATATCTAACCAACCTTAATTTTTTGGTTCAACCTTACAAAAATATCCTTAAAAAAAGAAAATATCCGATCAAACATAATTTTTTTCTTTTTTATTAGGGTTTTGGTTGATTTTTTAAATGTTTTTTCGTGGTCAGAATATCCGACCAATCCTGATTTTTTGGTTCAACCTTAGGAACTATAAAATATGGTGTAAAAAATTTGGTCAAACCACCCGGTCCGACTATTTTTAGGCGGTTGGTAATGTTGGCAGTTTTTTGGCCAAATTCGGTACACTCTTCTAATCGAATTGCGGTCCGGTCAAACCGCGTATTTAAAAACCATGGTGTTTTCATGATGGTATCATTCTTTATAAAACTGTCAAACTGCAAAATTGAGACATTAGTTAAAAATAATGTATTATATATAGTCAAAGCTATACATTAGTTTAAACCTAAAAAATAGTTTTGTAGTTCAAAATATGGTGTGATGGCCATAAAATTTCAGCTGGGGTTATGAAATCGAAAACAAAAAAGGGAAACGACTTGATGAGATTATGAAATGGAGCAACCTAGTCAAATATATATATCATTCAATAGAAAAACCAAGACAAATACATAAATGGACATAGGTCACGAAGTACATGGTGGATAACTAACAGCAGAATATCACCACTGATTAAGCTGATTTAACCAAGCAGTCGAGTTAACAACGAGGCCGGATACAACAAGCTGCCCTTATCATTTGTTGGTGGTGCAGGACAGGGACTTGTACTGCTTACTGTGCTCGGCCCTGGCCGGAGTGATCTTGACGCACTTGCTGAATCCAAAAGTTCCAGTGCAACAAATCTCCCTAAAACTAGCCCAGAATCCAAAGGGGTTCAAAATCATGTTTCGAAACTGTTACTGGTGGGAAAAGTCCTCGCTAGTAAGTTCTTCCATCCTCCCTCTATTCGAGCTAGCTCTTGGGGGCTGGACCAGGACGATGTGGAGGTGTGTGAGCTCCAAGCCAATCTTTTTTCCTTTACTTTCAACAACAAGGAGTTGCACGGTTCTTCAAGACACTCCATGGTCTGTCTGTTGCTGGCTTCCATTATGATTCTCTAAGACTAGACTAGACTAAACTAAAACCACAAAATAGATAACCCGAAACCATTACAGTAGAGCCACGGAGGCCTTTATGGGCTAAATCAGAAAAAGCCCAACCCACTCTCCAGAAAAAAACCCAAATATACAAAAATCCAAAAGGGAAACCCAAATTTTCTCGCTTAACAAAGACAAAAAAAGAGCACGATTTGACCTCCTCAACGGTAACCCCCAATTCGGTAAAATCCCCAGCCAGCCAGCCAAGATTTCAAAAATGAGCTCACAAGCCAAGGTTTCAAACATGGGAATACATGTGCAAAGTAGCTCACAAGCTGGAGCAAACTGACTTTTGGGAAGCGGACCCAACAACTGGAAGCAAAACTGGAGGAGATATCAAAAATGAAGCTTGATCTGACCAAGCCGCAGGAGGAAGAGGAGATAAAACTTGCTGCCTTCCAAATGGGTGGACTAAAATCTCCTGGTCCTGATGGGTACTCGGGGGTATTTTTTCATAATTTCTGGGATACGATTGGGGGGAAATTACTAGATCAATTCTAGAAATGTCTGAAAATGAATGTGTCCGAGATAACTTAAATAAAATCCATATTGTTCTGATTCCAAAGAACAAGAACTCTGATCGTATCTCACAATATAGAACTATCAGTCTTTGTAATTATGCAAATAAGGTTTATTCAAAAGTCCTAGCTAAAATATTAAAATGTTGGATTGGGGACTTTGTGAGTGAAAATCAAGGAACTTTTATCCAGGGTCGTTGCATTCAGGATAACCTGATCATTGTTCATGTAGCTTTTCATAGACTGAGAATTTGCAATAGGAAAAAGAATGGAGCTATGGCTCTAAAATTAGACCTCAAGAAGGCCTATGATTTAGTAGATTGGGATTTCTTGCACAAGATCATGATTAGGATAGGTTTCCCACCTAAATGGATTAGATGCGTGATGCCTTGTAGTTCTTCGATTTCCTACTCTGGGTTGCTGAATGGAAAAAATCCTCTAGAGTGGTTTAAACCATCTAGAGGAATTAGACAAGGAGACCCAATGTCTCCCTTTTTGTTCTTGCTGGTTTCTGAATCACTTTCACGCTTCATCCAAAGTGAGCTTCAGAAATAGCACATTTATGGTTACAAACTTGCTGATTCCTGTCATGTTCTGACTCATGTGTTATTCGCAGATGACACCATCATGTTCGGAAAAGCTACAGATCAAGAAGCTAGAAGCATTAAAAGAATTCTTACTTTGTTTGCTAAATGTTCAGGTCAACAATTTAATTTGGCAAAATCAAGTGTTCATTTTGGGAGATGGGTCAATGCTGAGCAGAGGAGTTCAATTCTTGCTATCCTAGAGATGGCTGAAATGGGATGTCATGACAAGTACTTGGGACTGCCTTCACTCTGGGGTAAGTCAAAAACAGAGGCCCTTAATTTTGTTCTTGATCGAGTTTGCCAGAAAGCTCAATCATGGAAAAGGAACTTGCTTTCTCATGCCAGGAGAGAAGTTATGATTAAAGATGTGCTAACTTCTATTCCCACTTATGCTATGCAGTGTGTTAAGTTCCTTAAAACTTTTTGTAACAAACTAAATGGAACTTTGGCAAGATTCTGGTGGTCAGGGAAAGTGGATAAGAAATCTATTCACTGGATGAAATGGAATAGAATTACACAATAAAAAAGTGTAGGCGGTTTGGGTTTTAAAGACATGGAGGTTTTCAATAATGCTTTGCTTGGGAAATAAGCTTGGCGGCTTTTAAACAATCCTTCTCTGTTATGCTCTAAAGTGCTAAAGGGACTGTACTTCCCTAGATCAGAATTTTTGCAGGTTTCAAAAGGCAGGAGAAGCTCGTGGATGTGGTAGAGCTTACACTTTGGAAAGAAACTGATTAAAGCAGACACCACTTGGAGATTAAGAGATGGTAATCGCATCAATATCTAGGAAGATAAGTGGCTTCTTGGTGTGGGAGATGGAAGAATCAGCTCTACAAAACCAAATCATGTTAACATCTCACATGTTACAGAGTTAATAGATCCTAACACCCATGAACGGAATATTGAACTGCTTGTTGAGGCCATTTCAAGAATGAGACATCCTGCGACTGCTATTCGTGATAGGCTTGTATGGTGTAACGCAAAAGATGGCAACTACTCTGCAAAAACAGGTTATCTACATTTGAAGAGCCAAGATTTGGACTTGACTTTGTTTTCTTTTGCAGGTCAAACTGGAGCTGCATATTGGAAAGCAATATGGAGGTTGAAAGTGCCACCAAAACTAAAATCATTTTTTTGGAAAATGTCAATAAACTGTGTCCCTACTGCTGCTGCAATGCACATAAGGAATTTGGGGAGAGATCCCTGTTGTACACTCTGCAACTATGATGAGGAAACTGTAAAAACCTTTGAATTTTTAATAATAATTACAATTTCTGTGATGTACATTTATACATATCAACAGAGAGTTATAGAATAGAATCGTGATTATTGTGCAGATCATCTGGTTATAATTAGGTGCTTGATTGGATGCAGATCTTGTGCTAGCCGTTGCTGAAATCAAGGGCCTGACTGATATGGCAATATTCTGCAGCGGGATTTGGTGCTTCAGTTAAGGTGAGAAGATATTCTTAGAACCTTCCATTACGCCCCCTCAAGTTGATGGGGGTGGAACAACCGTCAACTTGTATCGGAGTTCATTAAAGCGCTGCCGATGAAGGGGTTTGGTAAGTACGTCGGCGATCTGATCCTTGCTGGAGATGTAGCGCACAATGAGGCGACCATCAGCAACTCTTTCGCAGACAAAATAGAAGTCGATTTCCATGTGTTTGGATCGACTGTGAAACACCGGGTTGGCCGAAAGATAAGTTGCACCCAGGTTATCACACCAAATAACCGGTGGTGAGCAGCAGGGAAGCTTGATCTCTTTGAGTAGTGATTGGAGCCATATGATTTCAGAAGTGACCGTTGCGACAGCTCGATACTTAGCCTCCGTTGATGATCGAGAGACTAATTTTTGCTTGCGTGATGCCCAAGAGACCAAATTGGGGCCAAGGAAAACAGCATATCCCATGGTTGAACGGCAGTTTTTTGGATTATTGGCCCAATCGGCATCGCTGAATCCAGACAATTGATGCGTCATACTGCGGTGCAGTTGAATCCCATGGTTTGTGGTGCCTTTTAGGTACCTCAATATTCTCTTCACTCGAGCCCAGCTTGAAGGTGTTGGATCATGCATCGCTTGCGAAGCCCTTCCGATAGCAAATGCTAGTTCAGGACGTGTAATGCTCAAATATTGTAGACTCTCCACGATTTGTCTGTATAGTGTAGGATCACATTCCTTGTTATTGCTGGATTCATTGTGAACAGGGGCTGTCAGAAGTTTGTATCTCATTGCAATTCATCATCTTGGACTTGGCGAGAATGTCATTGATGTATTTCCTTTGAGATAGGTGTAATCCATGCTTCTGCCATTCATCATCTTGGACTTGGCGAGAATGTCATTGATGTATTTCCTTTGAGATAGGTGTATTTCTTTTATCTGAAAATTCTGCTGTAAAAATTTCGTGTTGTATTGTTTCCTGTCACAATCATATCATTAACATATAGGAGAACAAATAACCATGAACCACCTTGTGCAAAATAGAACAGGGACGTGTCTGTGCGGGAACTACAGAAACCAAACTTTGTCAACGCTGCCTTAAGACACGAAAACTATACTCGTGGGGCTTGTTTGAGATCGTAAATTGACTTGATCAATCGACAAACATGAGTAGGATAGTCAGGATGAACAAAACCTTGTGGCTGACGCATGTATACTGTCTCCTGAAGCATCCCATGGAGGAACGCGTTGGACACGTCTAGCTGTCGAATTGGCCACCCGAGTATGGTTTACACGTCTAGAGATGGCGATAGAGAGCAGGATCCGAACTGTAGCCAGCTTAATCACCGGACTGAATGTGTCTGTAAAATCGATGCCTAGTCTCTGTTGAAACCCATTTGCCACCAATCTCGCTTTGTATCTGGCAATTGTGAGTTTTTGCTTGATTCGAAATACCCATTTGTTGTCAAGAACATTCGGAACTTGGGATCGAGGAACCAAGGTCCATGTCCGGTTGGCTAGGAGAGCATGTATCTCGTCCGACATAGCTGCACGCCACTTGGGATTCGTAACTGCCTTAGTGAAACAAGAAGGTTCCTCTTCTTCTGGAGCAGCCGTGTTCGCCATGTTCGCTTATGGCACATTCTGTAGCCTGGACTTCGACCTAGTGGTCATTGGGTGACCCTCAGTAGGCTGCCGTGGTGGCGGCAGAGCAACTGGCGGCGACAGGGCGACTGGCAGCGGTGGAGCGACATGTGGTTCGGGTGTGGGGGCATTTCATCGCTGGTAGACTTGCAAGGGCCGAGGAGCTGCAGGTGGCTCGGTTCTGGGCTCCGCTTGCTATTCAGTTATCAGGCCCGGTTCCATTGGTTCTGGTGGAAGTGGATCGGGCCCAACTGGTGGGAAAAAGAAATTCATAGGGCCTTGATCTGTTGTCGTTGGGTCATGGGGATTGGATTTGGGTCGACTCGAACCACGATATTTCAGATCTGCAAAAGGGAAGACCGATTCGTCAAATAAAATATGGCGAGATATATGAATCTTATGGCTTTTCATATCATAACAGCGATAACCCTTATGTTGGCGGCTATATCCCATAAAGATGCAAGGAGAATAGCGGGGTTCAAGTTTGGTTTTGGTTAACGGTCGTAACCACGGATAACATAAGCACCCTATAACACGTAAATTTTTCAATTTCGGTGGGTCACCAAAAAGATGCTCATACAGAGAATGATTTTGTAATAATGGTGTCGAAATGCAGTTGATGATGTAGGCGGCAGAATAAAAAATAAGAGACCAGAAATGATATGGTATGGATGCATGATGTAAGATGGAAAGGCTTGTTTCGACAATATGGCGATGTTTTCTTTCTGCACACCTATTTTGTTCAGGTGTATAGGGGCATGACGCACGATGCAAAATTCCATTGGTTTGAAAATATTTTGTGAGAGCCTGAAATTCGCACCCCCCCCCCCCCCCCCAAATTTGACTGAAACATTTTTATTGGTCGACCGAAGAACTTTTCAACTTGGGTGCGAAATTGGACAAAGGTATCAAAAAGGTCAGATTTGCGTCTTAGAAAATAAAGCCACACATATTTGCTGAAATGATCGTAAAAAATAACATAATATGAAAAGCCATCGATAGATTTAACTGGGAAAGGTCCCCAAACATCATTACAAACGAGATCTAAAGGACCTGTTGCATGGTAGTAAGAGACAGGAAAGGGTACTTTATGAATCTTTCCTACACTACAACCATGACAAAGATTAGTAAGCCATTTATTAGGAAATGCAATAGACTACGAACGAAGTGCAGTTTTCACGGCATCATAATTGGCATATCCTAGACGTTTGTGCCAGATACTTATTGAGGGAACCGAAGTAAAGTGAACTTGTGGAGAAGAATTGACCAAAGTACCCCGGATTGGATAGAGACCACCATCATTCCGGCCTTGATGTAAAATCTCCTTCGTGACCTGATTCTTGACCAAAAAATGATCACCAACAAATTCAACAACAATATTGTTATGCCGGGTTAGTGCACTAAGAGAAATAAGATTAGTGCAGTACTTGGGCACACAAAGAACATTTTTAAGCAAAACCGAGGATTTTGACAAAGGAAATTGCATGGTACCAACATGAGAGATGGGGAGTTTTTTACCATTACCAAATTGGACTTCTTCGGGACCGGTGTATTCGGAGTGAAGTTGGAGATTTGCTAGATCCGATGTCACATAGTGTGTTGTACCCGAATTTAATACCCACGGAGACCCTTTAGGCGACGTTGTGTGGTTGATCTGAGGCCATTTTGACTTGTTATGACCAAATTTCTGCGATGAACAGTCCCAAGAAATATGACCGTACCCGAAGCAATTGTGGCATTGGATGTTATCTGGTGGGCTCCAATTATTTGGAGGCCCATATGCGGCTGCTGGAAATGGTGCGCGTGGGCATGGTCCCAAAAGCCCAACACCATTATTTCCATACCCTTGTCCAGGGTAACTCCCACGCCCAGCTGGAGAGGAAGAAGACTAACGACCACCACCACGGCCACCACCACCGTGGCCACCGCCACCACCACCGCCGCGACCACCACGATACGTTGTTGTGGCACCGTAATTGACAGAGGGGACAAGTGTAGCAGGAGAAAGAGTGCTCTAAAGATTCTGTTCTTTGTTGAGCAAGAGAGAGTGGAGGTCATCGATCGACAATGCATCGGGATGGACTTCGATTGATCGAGAAAATGGACGATAGGCATCGTCGAGTTCATGAATGACCCATTCAGCAAGGTCTCATTCAGAGATCGGTTCACCAAAGGTGGCCAATTGATCAGAGATGCCCTTGGCGTGGGTGAGGTAGGCATCGATTGTGTCAGTGCCTTTCTTGAGTGCGTAGAAGCTCTTCTTGAGATGACTGATTTGAGCGGGGGAACCAGAACCATAGATTCGATTGAGATGATCCCACACCTCTTTAGTAGTTTTACAACCAACCACTTGAGGAAGAATATCGCTTGTAACAGAGGACATGAGGAGAGTAACCGCATGTTGATCTTGCTTGAACCATGGCTTGTACTATGGGTTGGGAGTCACGAGACCATCAGGTGTAGCAGCAACCGTCTTCTCTAGATGGGGAAGACTGCCATCGATGTGCTCATACAAGTCGTAACTATTGAACAGGGGCTCCATCTGAGCCTTCCATGTGAGGTAATTATGTGGATTCAATTTTTCAGAGAGTTGATTAAAGGGGTTGGGAAGGGAGGGGAATTGATTTGGCTAGGCTGCCATCGATCTAGATTTTTTTGGACTAAAAAAAAAGATAGTTTTTCTCTATTAGAACTTGTGGCTCTGATACCATGTAAAAATCTTTGAATTCTTAATAATAATTACAATTTCTGTGATGTACATATCAACAGAGAGTTCTAGAATAGAATCGTGATAATTGTGCAGATCATCTGGTTATAATTAGGTGCTTGATTGGATGCAGATCTTGTGCTAGCCGTTGCTGAAATCAAGGGCTTGACTGATATGAAATTATTCTGCAGTGGGATTTGGTGCTTTAGTTAAGGCGAGAAGATATTCTTAGAACCTTCCATTAGAAATAGTCACTCATGTGTTGCTGCTATGTCCCCATGCTCGAGCAATATGGAGTTTCAGCCCTTTGGGACATATAACACAAATCCTAGGACAACATTTCTTTCATTGATTGGTTCCAGTTGCTGCTAGAGGATATGAAAAAGCAGAAGGCGGATGATCTAATTGCACTTGCTGTGTTTTTGTGTTGGCAAATTTGGAAGGCCAGGAATGCTTCAATCTTTGATGGCTCTACTCCTGACCCAATTGTTATCACACACAGGGCTATCCTCGAATGCCAGGAGTGGAACCAGCTAGGCCTTTCACCAACTCAGCAACAAGTTCAAGTGCAGACTTGGCAACCACCTCAACTGAATGAGGTGATAGTGAATTGTGATACCGCTTGGGTGCAAGATGATTTAAGCAAGCACAGGCTTGGCAGCAATCGCTAGAAGCCACCAAGACCATATGATAGATGGTCAAACTTTGTTCACTCACTCGCGATCTGCCCTTGGAGCGGAGATCGGGGCGATCCACATAACATGATTAGGCACAACTTCCGCTCCACACCAATACAGATCTATTCAGATTGCAAGGCTGTTGTGGACTTTATCAACGGAAGAGATGTGCAGGTGGAGTGGTAAGAAGAAGTTGAAGCTACTTTAGCCAAGCATGATCTGGTTCTTTTACAGAATTGTACACTTGTTTTTACTCCTAGATCGGCTAATGTAGTAGCCAATTGGATTGCGGCGAGAGTTAGATCGCAACGATGTGCTTCCAATTGGCTATTACATCCGCCTCCGGAGTTACTATCCTTATTATACAATGATGTCCCACCTTGATTTAATAATATATATGTGACTCTTATTCCTTGACAAAAAAAAAAGAGAGTGAATGAAGCAAGAGGAACGCATGAAGACAAAAGGGCAACATTGATGTCGGGAAAGGGCTTATGTTATGGGCATTTTGATTGGGCTTGTGGACCGTCCATTTTTCAAATATAAAAAAATATATATATATATATCAAAAGTAAAAAAAAAAGAAAAAGAAAAGAAACTTACAGAAAAGTAGGAAATGAAAAGGGGAAAGTTAATGGGAACCCTAGCCGGTGTCTCCTCCCTCCTCAAAGTCATTTCTTGTGTTCCGCCTCTATGAAAAGGGGAAAGGTGTTAAGTCATTTCTTCTGGGCCGTCCGTGTGTGTTTGTGTGTGTACCAAACCAAACACCAAACACAAACAATATAAGCATGGCCCCCGCCTCTTGGAGCGAAAACCCTAAGCCTAGGTCTCTCAAAAAAAGAGAGACCCAATTGGATGATCTTGCGGATGATGAACTACTCCAAGTGCTGGTCAGGGTTCCGCGGAAAACTGCGAGGATCATTAGAGCGGTGGCAAGACGCTGGAACTCGATCATCTGCTCCCCGATTTACGCTGCCCGCTTGTGCTCGAGGTCAGATGATTACGCACTCTTTCTGGATCTCGACGACCTCGAATATCGTCCGATGCTGCTACCTTCCGAGGCTGATCCCGCGGTCCTCCACGAATGCCCCTCTTTTGATCTCAGCTACTTGGGAGACTGTCATCGTAGTATCTCCTCCACATCAGAGGACCTTGTCTTGCTTTCGTATGACAAGAAGTCATTTGTTTGCAATCCCTTCACAAAGGAAAGCGTCCGCCTTCCTCCGTTATACGGGCCAACCCATCTTTCATCCATTGTCTGTGAATGTGAATGTGAAGGAGAAGGAGGACACAACAGCAGCAGCAGGAGGAGGTATCGGGTGGTGAAGTTTGATGTAAGAAATTCTCTCTCTTTCCACAGTGTTTTTGTTTCGGAAACAGGGAGATGGAATTATTTTACCACCTCAGAGCAGAATAATAATAATTGGAATTTTAAACGTCAATTTGTCTACCCTGTTGCATATCGTGGGAAGCTTTATTGGTACAATGGGAAGGACTGTGTGGTTTATGACCCTTTCGGACCGAAAGATGATGATATTTTTAATGTCATTAGTGGCCCTCAACTACAACTAGAGGATCATCCCCGCATATGGAATCCCAATTTTTGGCTTGGTGTGGCACGTAATGGTTCACTTACGTTGTCACTCTTATATTTTGAACGCCGTGACCCCAAACTAGACTGGCGTTTTGGTTCATGTTTGTGCTATCTAATTGTTTGGGAATTGGAGGATTGTGAGCTAGGAGGAGGACAATGGATCTTGAAGTACAAGTCGCGGTTCCACAAACCAGAAAGATTTGATACTCAAGATTTTAAGATCAGAGCTCTCCACCCTACTCAAGATGTTGTCTACTTTACCATGTCTGGTGGTATAGGCTTTCATGATTTATCATCTAAAGCCACTGACAACTTTTCCAAAGTCTTGCTACCAGGAAATGAAGAACAATACTACGGCTTCTTCAAGTTGAGATCCTTTCTTCTTGCACGACCCTGGCGCCCTACTCCTGTATGCTACCATGGCCACAAATAGCGCTCTTGGCGAAAGGATATTCCTTCTCCGATAACAACAACCTCCTAACAATCTTGGCGGGCAAAATTGGGTTTCCTGGCTGCACTTGAGGAGTGGTGGAGCATCATCATATTTAAACGTTTTTATGCTGCTTATTTTAATAATGTGGTCTTAATAGTGCATCTGATAATGCATAAGATTGATTGGGGTTGCAGTCAGTCGTTGTAATGGAGGAAAATGGTATTTGTAATTTCTTCATCCAGTCTTTCGGATCTGTCAATTAACAGCATACTCAGTGTACTAATGTACAGATCAATTTGATTTCGAAAACAAGCTTGCTGCTTTGTGACAGACACAGCTTCTGAAGTAAGCAGATAAGTTATTAACTGCAGATCGATCACCTATTAAATAGCCGATTAAGTGTCAGTATATCAATTTAGGAGGGAGGCAGCTATAGAGAAGTTGTGCACCAACTGGAGCAAGCAAACTGCGTCAACCTCCCTGACAAATTGAGACTGAAAGATCGATCTTCGAGATGACCGGACCAATAACTGGATCAGCATTGTAAACATAATTTTTGCATCAGAGCAGGCTCCATCAAACCAAAGTTAAAGAAAGATCCACTACAACATTATCAAAAGGAACATCCAAGGACAAGAAGCCTGGTTCCTTGGGTTACAGTTTCTCCAATACAGTAAGTAGTCTTCAGACAATTAAACTAACAGCAACTAAAGTTGAAGGATAATCACACACACAACGTCTACTCTTTGGATGGCTTTGTTGATGAGGGACTTGTGGTGGATATGAGGAATGACTCACTCTTGAAGGTAGATTTGAATGGGGCTGACTTGCTACTCTTCTTCCGTGGGAGGAGCAGCAGCTGCTGCTGCTGCCTTGGCTTTTTCAGCAGCTTTCTTGTCTTTACATAATGCATCAGCAATCCAAGGTGGAGGGAAGTTAAACCAAGTACCTAACTCGAGACACCATTGGTTGGCTCTTCGACTCAGAATTCGAGCGACTTTGTTGCCATGTTCAGAACAATGGATGAATTGACATTGATGATTAAACTCTTGCAACAATGCCAAACATTTGGCCAGCAACTCATCATCAAGATTGAAATCGACTAAATCCACGTCCTCGTCACCATCACACAAGAAATTAACAATCTCTCTCTCAGGTATTTCACTCACAAGCCGAGAGTCCTTCACCTGCATTTCCCTCAGGCACCACCTCAAAGCAACTTCTAGTGCAATCAGATCTGCTCTCGGCTTAATTCGCGACTCCATGTTCACTGTGTCTACCAAACCACCAATAAAATCCCCCTCATGGTTCCTCAATACGGCACCCACTAGAGTATTATGATCTCTGTAACCTACCATTCCATCTATGTTTAGCTTTAAATGGTCAAGCGGAGGAAATTCCCAAACACTTTCAACTGAGCTATAATCCATGCTTTTAAGCTTCATGCCCTCCAACCGATCAATGTAAAACTTCTCCATCATTCCAGGCCTGTGCTTTTCTCTAGCCTTCTTCACGACAACTTCTAGATCCATAGGACAATGAGACGGATACTGACATCTATGCATCCACATCTCATGGCATGCAATAACAAACTCGGATAACAGAAACTTATCCCAAGATAGTTCATTGGCCGCCATAGAGTCGAAAACAGATGCGAAAGGACCTGGATAATCGGGCAGAGGAAAATCCATTTCGCAACCAACCTTACAAACTGTCTAGATTCCGGAGGGGTCGGACAGTTTTTTGACTCGGATTTTACCCAATCCAACCCAATTTTTTTAAAAAAATATCATATCACACACTCAAATTTTCAAAATCAACACAAAATAAATTAGTCTGGGCATAAAAAAAATATGGATTTTAAACCTGTTATTTAGTCTATTAGCATGCATAGGCGATTGCGGTAGGAGACCACTTGATGGAGGTAAGCCAATCAAACCACATCTGAGAAGTGACAACCATTATCAGTTTAGATGTGGAATTAGAGAATTAATCGATAATGAAAAAAATTCATTGAAAATTGAAAAGACGATCTAATGTACCGTCGTGCATCAAGATGGCAAGCAGATGGATTTTTGAGATTGAAATCCTTTTGCTGAGAGGCAACATTATATTATATTATGGTCGAAGAAGTACATGCCACCGTGAAATATTGTAATTGGAATGAATAACTTGATTGTTTTATGATTGAGTGAGTAGTACATGTATATATATATTTATACAACTAGGCTAGGCTAGGCTAGTAATTACATCCTACAATTTAGGTAAGGTGGTGAGATTCTTGGCCCCAATTATGGAAGTAGCCGTTGGTTGGTCCTTGTAAGGTAGGTAGTAGCCGTTGTAGATGATCTCCATGATATATCCTATCCAATTGTGTGCAGGACCAATTACAATCGTATGCATCTCCTCCCAGGTTTGATGATCTTCTTACCATATATTCGGAAAAAGTATGGATCGATCAAGGATTTAGTAAAATGATAACGCGCACTCTCACAAAGGAGACCGGCCTCGCGCACAGCAGCAAACTCAGCTGTACCAGAGTTGATCACCTTGGTAGTAGCTCGTTTGATGATGCCAAGGTGATCACTTGCTACGATGGCAATTCCCGCTGGATCAGAAGAAGATTGCCATGAAGCATCCACATTTATCTTGACTGAGTTGATTTCAGGTGGTCGCCAACACTCAGGAACTCTGCATAATTGGGGAAAAGAGTCGTGGTTTTTGTAGCAGGAGAACACCATGCTTTTGTTCACAACCTTGGCCCATGTATCGTGAGGATCTGGCTTAACGCCTTCGAACACAAATGCATTCCTAGTAAGCCAGATCTGCCACGCCAATCTTTGGATAAGATCTTCACGATCTGCAGCTTCCAAAGCCCCAACTGTATGAATGAATCCGGACTGCAGATTCTGGAATGTGGAAACATCAGGAATGCATCCCAAATCAGATATAAACCAGGCTGTTCTGGCATGTGGGCGTAGGAATAAAATATGTGTGGTGTCCTCCACATCATCATTGCTAATTTGGCAGGTTTGATCCTCTATTATCCTCCCCTCTAGTATAAGTTTTGTGCAGTTGACAATGAGTCATTTGCTGCACGCCACAGGAAAGTTTTAATCTTTGGCAATGTGTTTACCTTCCACATCCCGCGCCAAGGAAACAGGGTCAGAATTCTCAAAGCTTTTGCTGCACAAAATGGTAGCCCGATTTAGCACTAAACTTCCCTTTTTTTGCAGGGATCCAAACTAACTTGTCCCTGCTCAAGCCCTTCTTTGGATGGAGCTTAATGATTTCTTCAATCTCAAGAGGAGAGGAGGAGTTGTGTAAGATGTCCGTGTTCCATTGATCAACCTCCATAGTGATCAGATCAGCCACCATAAACAGGTTTGTATCAACAGGCTAGGGAGTCTGGATTGAAAGATTAAGCCATGCATCTTCCCAAATTTGTGTGCTTCTCCCATCTGCAATTCTGGTCATAATGAGGGGCTTGATCATCTGTAAGCCTTTATGGAGGCTAGACCAGGTCCATGAGGAGTTCTGTCTCATCCTAGCCTGCAAGAGAGAGCCATTCAGAAAGTAAATGCTCTGCAAAACCTTAAAACAAAAGGATTCTTTGTTATTCAGCATTCTCCAAGCTTGTTTAGCAACAAGTGCAAGATTATAAACGTCCATGCTTCTGAATCCAATGCCTCCCACACTCTTAGGTTTGGTCAGTTTATTCCATCTAAGCCAATGGAGTTCACCCGAATCCAAGTCACCTGACTACCAAAACTTTGCCATCAAACTATCAAGCTTTTTCACATAGCCTTAGGAAACATAACACTTGCACAAGTAGGAATAGAAGCAAGCACAGCTTTTATCATGATCTCCATACCGGAATTTGACAACATTTTTTGTTTCCAAGTTTGAGTTCTTTTCCACACTGCATCATGTATATAATTGACAGCATTTACCTTCGACCTACCCCAAAAGGATGGCAAACCAAGGTACTTATCATGATCAGACATAGGACTCATGCCTAAAATGAACAAAATCTGGATCCTAGTGTGCTGAGCTAAGCCAGAGTTAAACCTCACGTGCATTTCTTCCAGCCAAGCCAGGACCAATATCCACACCTTCCCCCTTGTGGTCCTCCTCGTTGTATGGCTGGGAAGAAGAAAAAAAAAGATCTCAATATTGTTGGCTACTTCATAAAACAAAATTTGTAGAGAAAGAAGGGAAAAGAAAATGGATCACCTCCGCCAATGAAGGCTGAAGCCTACCTTACCATTTTGCCTCGAGATATTTCAGTCACTTCTCAAGATTCAAGATTCAAGATTCAAGATTCAAGATTCAAGATTCAAGATTCAAGAATCAACACTAACATGAGAAGTCCACGATCTTGGAGTGTGTTCAAACGGAGGCCAATGTCCTGGTCTTTCCACTGCCATAAGGAAACGGACCTCGGTCCATGTTAGGACCACCGTGATCAATGCCATCTGAAAATGGATGCTGATGATCAAAATTGTGATAGGGTCCAGGAGAGCCCTGGACCATGTCTTGGTCTGAACTGCAAGTGATGCATTTCGGGAAATGGTGATATCCCGAAGAATGGAGGTCTGCCAGGGAAAATGATATCCCGAAGTCTACCTATTATGTGAAACAAAGCATCCTGCACGCACTGAAAGCTACCAACGACCTGGAAAAAGGTAAAAATATTTAGCTCAACGACCTATTTGATATGGATGTACAAGAAGCCTAGCAACCACAGCATTGCCGCACTCGAATCCAATCTCCGTAAGCCTAGCATGCACACGAAGGACAGCATCCTGTGCGGAAGAGTGTACTTGCTTCGAGTTCTGCAAAAATTACATAACTTGGCTTTATAATGGCAAAACAAAAACCTCGGAAGGAGCACATTTAATGTTACGACAGTTTGATAAAAAGGATTGAGTAAGAATTGAGAAAATACAGTTACGTTCCCATGCCTCTCGTGCAGCTATGACAACAACCCGCTCATCTGAATCCGGGATCGCCTCAGCCATTTTGATAGATGCACCAGTTTCATTTTCCAATGCCCGAACTTTACAGCCGCCCCTTCCTATCAAACTACCAACTCTATCACGTCAGATTCCTCTAAACTAAGCACATCCGAAAAAATAGGCGCGATTAATTGATTGTCAATTCACCAAACACGAACCGTGCATTACCAGAGCAACTCGTCCCCGTGGAAGTTGCAGGGCGGAATCTGGTCCCGGGGAAGGACCGCGCGATCTGTTGGGCCCCGCACTCGGCCCGGACGCCCTCGAGCACCTTCCCGAGCACGCTCCCGGCCTGGACGGCACCCTAACCAGGGCCTTCCGCACCGGGGCCCACTCCCCGGCCTCCCCTTCCGGATGGTCATCGCCTCGTCGTGCCGCCTAGGGTTAGGGTTGGAGATGAGGATGACTCGCCCGTCGCAGTGGGGGGGACGTGGGGGTCGTGGAGGAGGCGGATCTTGGCGCCGGTGAGAGCCTGGATGTGGCGGACGGAGGAGCCGCCCCTGCCGATGACGGCACCGGGCCGGGCAGACGGGGAGACGGCCGCTTAGGGGTGCCGGAGGCAGTGTTGGTGGTGGCGATGGCAATATTGTTATTTTTTCCATATTTTTGGTGAATTGGAGATTAGTAACTGAAACGACGACGCTTTGGGGGAGACGAAGATGCTACTTAGCTAGATGAAGAAGCTTGCTTCTTCTTTTCCGGTTCTAGAAGATTTTTAGTTCTCTCTATTCTACTACAGTATTTTTAGTCCGAGGCAAGGCCCGTTCAACCGCGGTCGTATATAAACGACCAGATGAAACCCGGGTTTCTTGTCGTCGTCCATGTATGCATATGCATTCCTTAACCCTAACAAACTTCTATTAAGTCGGGGAATTTGTAGAGATGATCGAGTTCAAGTGGGTGAGATTCAAATCAATCCATAGGAAGAGAATTTAACCTATATTGTTTACTAATCCAATCCATCACAAAATTTTGGGTTATAAAAATATGACAAATTGAATTTCGGAATAGGATGGATTTTTCTTTTAAAAAAGTAAATTTTTACACATGCCATAATTTGAACCATAAACTTTTTATATAATTACAACGTCTTGTGTGGTTCCGCTGTAATCATTTAGCAATAAAGGATGAATCGTTAACCTTTTGCTGATAATTGCAGCAATTTCAGATTGAGATGAATTTCTATGCACGATACATAGCAAATGAATTTCAGATTGGTTCCAAAACTTGAGATTCCTTGATAAAAAGTATTACTAGGACTAGCGCTTGGTCCTCGATTAAAAGTAACATATTCTGATTTTTAAGGTCTTGGTATCCTTTGTATGTATACCTTCATGAGTCGTCGCAAATTCTTGCTTCTGAATTTCAGGTTTGTGCCTTTTTTTTAAATCTGTCGAGTCTATTTAAGAGTATCTCTTGCTTCATATTTTTATTTGTAAAATTTGAATCTAAAAATTTCTTAAAAAATTAAGTCTCTTAACAATTTGAACCAACTCTTACACGAAAGTTTATACATACATAGACATTATTCTTAGCAATTCCAGAGTTAATGCGATTGTTGGTGGAAGCCAATGGCCCGGGATTAATTTCAGTTGAATCTGTTAATAAGACCTATTCTCTAGGAAGGATAAAATTTGTTGAGGAAGACCTATTCTTCTGCCACGTTCTAGGAAGCTTAGTTTGTTATTCTCTCTGTTATGTAAGGAAGGATATAAATAAATAGCCCCCCAAGTTGCTGAATAAAACATGCATCCCTTACAGAAATTATTTAGTCTCTGATTTCTAACACCGGGGACTCATTCTGACCAACACAAGGGAGGGGTGGTGGGTCTTTATCCAATAGATGGGGTGAAGCTTGGGAAGTGACTAGCAGGTATTTGGTTTCTGTGTGAGAATTTACTTTCAGCGGATAATTCTTCAGTAGTTTATGTGTTCTTCTTCATATAGTCCTTAATCCGTATTAAAAAAGCTGAGAAAATAGTAAATGCGAATACCTAGTTTTTCTGATGCGTGTTTAAAAGTACTCACTGTTCTATTTTATAGCCTTGGATTTTCCTTACCTAGTTTTTTCTTTCAAACTAGAAAAATACTGCCATGAATTTGCTACATATTAAAAAAATATCACAGGTCCTTGAAACAATAATTGAGAAGCACATGAGTAGGATACATCACAATCTATTAGCTGAACGGAACTCAGATTAATAATCTGTTACAGGAGATGAGCCCCGAGGAGAGAAAGAAAGAAAGAAGACAACTCTCCGAACTATAAATAAGAGGATCGTGAAATTGGTGAATGATGTTGCTGCTGTTGTGAATACTGATCCCGAGGTCAATAGTTACTTGAAGGTACTTATTTTGCTTTTGAGGTCAATACTATTTTCGGTTTACTCCAACAAAAAAGCTATTTTTCGTGATATCATTGAAGTTATTGTAAAATCCGAGATTAAGTTTAGGGACCAAATTTTTTTTAAAGAGAAGAGGATGCAAAATCCGAGATTTTTGAGTAAAAACGTGGTAGAATAAATTAGCAAAATAAAATACGTCAGGGACCAAGGTGTCATCTAACCAAGGACCCTTTTAGGTAAATTGTCACCCATAACTTCTCAAGGTAACAACCCCTAGTCTTTCTCCACCTTTTCTCCCAAAGAAACGTAACCTCTTCTTCTCCCATTCATTAATTCACCTTTATTTCTTAACCTCTCCTGCACACGTTTTCTTCCTTTTGAACTACCTCATAATATAGATTTATTCTCCAATCACGTTACTCTTCTAAATAAAAACCTAGAAGATATCAGATGGAAATAGTTATTATACACTAGAGAAACATTGCACCCAATTAGCTATTAAGGTAAAGAAGAGAAGATGCCAAGTGCCAGATTTCGAGGTAAAGCTAGGACAATTAAATGGTATACGAGGAGTGGAGCCAGTAATTAACCAAATCTAGTAGGAGCATATTGTGTGTACGAGGTAAGTTATTCTTATTTTCAATTTAATATGTTTTTGATTTAAATCTGATTTTAAGTTTGGACTGAAAATAAATTCCCATTTAGTTTGATTGTTTATATAATGTATTCTAGGAAAATAAATTCGTATTTTGTTTCCCTAAATAGAAATTTATTTTCCTAGAATACATTATATAAACATTCTTTCTAATTCCTTGCATATCAGATCAATAACAATGGGAACTACCAATTCGAAATCCATGTTCGACCGTTTACCGGAAGACGTGATACAAGTAATCTTGCGTGACCTTCCGGTGAAGACATTGTGTCGTTGCATCACCGTCTCCAAGTATTTTGCCTCCATAATCAGCAGCTTCTCCTTCATCTACTCCCTCCTTTGCTCCGCCTCGCCATCTTCTCCTGTTCCCTCGGACCCTAACGATGGCTCTAATGTCTTCGTCGAATGCAATCCCTCGGACTTTTTTTGTCCAACTTCAGACTTTGGGCTCAACGTTGCAGGTATCAACTCAATTCTGAATTGGCTGTCTTTTATTTGAAAAAATTTCTCGTTGGTTTTGTATAATGTTGTACTTTTGTGATTCTTAATATGTAACATATTCTCGTCTTGTTTCGTGCAATTTACTTTTTGCTTACAAAAGAAGCTGTTTGCTTGCAGGTATAGACAAGCTTAAAGTGGCAGGGGCATTGGTTCCTATGACGAGACGTGGTAATGGGTCAAAAGGCCAAAGAATACAGTTACTCTCGAATCACTTCAAAGTCGGGGTCTCTAGTACTAATGGCCACTTTTTCCATTACAGTGTAAGTAAGCTTTTCCTTTTTTATTAGTACAGAGTGATCTGTTTTACTTTTATAATCTTCTTTAAATGTTTGTTCGTTATATGATTAGGTATCCCTATTTTACGAAGATGGCCGTCCGGTCGAAGCTAAAGGCATAGGGAGAAGAGTAATTGAAAAACTTCACGAGACTTATCAGTCGGATCTTGCCGGGAAGGATTTTGCATATGACGGCGAGAAAAGCTTGTTCACTATCGCTGCATGCGAGTACTTGGAGTCAATTTACTTCAGAGATGAAGGATGGGATTGCCGTATACGGAGGGTTGAACCATTGACGTGCTCGTTTGATTGAAAAGAGAGGGAGAATGATGGCTACCGATATGCTGCTTCTACTGTGGACAGCTTGGCGTTGTTCAATAAGCGGAGTACAATCACTGATTTGCCAAAATTACATACTTCAAAATCAAGTAGTTGTTGTCTTTGGTAGAGACTTAGGGAAACGGTCTGTAATTTGGTTGAATGAAAAGTTATGTTAATGAAGTAATGCTTAAAACCTGATGGATAAATTAAAACAATTCTGACATTATTTTTAGACATGCTTTCACATTTCTTATCGATATTTAGATTCCACTTTTCCTCCTCCTCGAATGTTATTAAAGCTGGAGACCGTATTTTTTATGCAATTGATTAACCCGTTGAAGTATTCAAAGTTTAGGAAAAGAGAGAGAAGGATGGATGAGAACATAGTGATGCAATTTGCACTGCCTTCGCTCTTTGCAAATAACCTGAATTTCTATTAAGGTTTCAACTTTTAGGAATAGGAATACCTCCAATATATTGTTGTAATTACTAGTTCAGTCTTGGTGATCCGGGAGGCATTCGCTTCTTGTGTCTGGGCATTTGGAGAGAACGAAGGAACAGTTGTACATGTGCAACTTCATTTGTTTCGTCTGTTATATTTTCTAGTTGGGTTCATAGATTCAAATAGGTCTTTAACTCTGCTAGTTCCAATGTGATCCTGTATCCTTTGACGATGAACATTATTATGTACATGGAAAATTGACAGTTTAGATAACTAGTAATGGAAAGAAGAACCTTGCGTTTCTGTGTGTTTCCTTTGGAGTTGTAGACTGCTCAATAGGGGGGGAGGGGGGAAGCATTATTTTTACTGATGAAGAAAGGAAAATCCATGGACCGACCCCAAAAAATACTGATTAAAACTTGAAACTGAAGGAATAAGCTTTTCTTTATTTCTATTTAAATAGAGAATATATCTTAACATCTTATATGTTATAGTACTGAATTAGTGAGATTCAAATTTTATTTATTTCTATGTAAAATAAAACTCCTCTAAAGTGATATTTTCTTCGGTCCAACGGATATCACTTTAGAGAGTTTATCACATAAGAGATGTTTACATTTTTTACTCCAAAATTATTAAAATTGACTTTTTGGTAAAAAAAATATAAATACTAAAAAATTGCTTTGTCTATATTCCGGTCACATAAAATCTCAGCTATTAGCGTTGAGATATTTTTTTTGACAATAAGACGACGATAACAAGGACCATTTGAAGATAATTTAAAATATAAATAATAATGTAAAATTTATCAAGCAAGTAAGTCCAGCACAAATTATATCTTATACTATTTTTTCACATTCATAAAATATATAAAAATATATGTATTTATTCAAAAATATCAATTTATACAAAAGTTAGGACCGAGATTTACCACTAACATCTGCTGGAAAAAGTATTAGTTATTACGATAGAGAGATTATTTAATTTTAACATTAGTTCCGACTCAGGACTGAGACTTTTTATTAGTTTAGATATGTTATCACTTTAAAGAGGATAAGAAGCAAAACATACATGGAGAAGGCTCCGGTAATTTTGATTCTTTTTATGGTAAATTTGAAATCTTAGGTAAGTATTGCACAGGTCAATCTATATTAGTTAATCTCATTATTGGTTTTGGTTTCCTTCCAATCTTGGCAAAATTGCACTAAAAGAACGTTTTAGTTGTCATAATCATCGAATTAATACATCTATAAGATAAGACAACAGTGTTCCCAATGACTTAAACTCGAGAACATGTTAAGCTAGAACAATGCTCTGACTAGTTAATATAAATGCTTGTTGGTTCATAGGTCAACTAATCGACAATTTTACAAAGGTTAACATGGTTGGTACATTTGAATTCTAAACTTTTTGCTCAATTAAAACGTGTTCTACGTATTTGGTTGTTTTTATGAAAATTTGAGCATATTAGGAAAGTATTTCTATATTAAGAAGCAAAACATACATGGAAGGCTCTCTTTCCTTCCAATTGTGACACAATTGAAATAATGAAATGGATCATACATGGAAGGCTCTAGTTTCCTTCCAATCTTAATACAGTTGAAGTAAGTGAAATGGATCCGGATGGATTTTGTTGTCATATTCACCGTCCTAAGACATATATAAGACCCAGAAGACAACGTTGTTCTTCCACTCCGTTCTTACCTAAAAGAAAGTCTTTCTTCAGACTCAAAAACTGAAAATGGCAAACTTCAGATGTTTGCTGCTTGCTGGTTTAACCTCTCTACTTGTCCTCTTCGCGAGCCTGACTTCTTCTGGTGCCGACCGAAAAAGAGAGGCAAATTTTTATCCTAATGCAGAAATCAAGAGCTGTATAACTTATCCAGCTAAGAGATGATATATCAGATATCTCAATTGACTTTCTAATCTGAATGATTTGCAGGTGTATATTGTGTATATGGGGTCACTTCCGAGGAATCAACCATACTCAACATGGAACCATGTCAGCTTGCTCCAAAAAGTTGTCGGGCAAAGGTATAATGCTCGTATTAATAACAAAAATAAAATGTACTCTGGTCCCATCTATAATTTAAATGAACGAGTACTCTTTATCTCTCCTTGATCCAGCTTTGAAGAAAACCTTATGGTTAGAAGCTACAACAAAAGTTTTAATGGATTTGCTGCCAAGCTAACTCGCAGTGAGGTAGAAGAGTTATCCGGTGAGCAAAAGAGAATATGGTTTATGTCATACCGTAACTAAGGTTGGATTTCAATTTTACTTTGACCTTGTATCTGATTCAGGTATGGAGGATGTAGTCTCTATTTTCCCCGACAGAAAGTATGATCTCTTAACCACAAGATCTTGGGATTTCTTGGGGCTCGCAGAGACATCTCCTCGCAATCTGCATTTCGAGAGCGATATTACCATTGGAGTTATCGACAGTGGAATATGGCCTGAACTGCCAAGTTTTAGTAATGAAGGCTTTGGTCCTCCTCCGAAAAAGTGGAAAGGTGCTTGTAAGGGCGGAGTCAACTTTACTTGCAACAAGTGAGTTATCTTTAATGTATTTTAGATCATGATTGTATTAAGTTATCTTGAGGTACACAATTGGATTTGATTAGTTTCAAAACATTGTTTTCATTGTAGCAAGTTGATTGGAGCTAGATATTATGAACCGCTAAAATCAGCAAGGGATGAGGATGGCCATGGATCCCATACTGCTTCAACTGCGGCAGGTGTTGCTGTAAAGAATGTTTCCTTCTATGGATTAGCAAGAGGCACAGCCAGGGGAGGTGTTCCGTCGGCAAGGATTGCTGCATACAATGTCTGCGGCTTTCAGTGCCCCAGTGCAAGCATATTGGCTGCTTTTGACGATGCTATTGCAGATGGAGTTGACATCCTAAGCGTGTCTATAGGATGGGGCGGCAGCGCCTTACCCTTGGATCAAGATTCCATTGCAATTGGTGCCTTTCATGCAATGACCAAAGGAATTCTTACAGCCAATGCTGCAGGCAATAATGGTAATTACGGCTATGGAAGCACTGTAAGTGTTGCGCCATGGATGATCTCTGTTGCAGCAAGTAGCATGGATCGTCGCTTCATCGATAAGGCTATTCTTGGAAACGGAAGGACTCTAGTTGTATGTACCCCATCCTTTCCTTTTCATATACTATCATATTAGATGCATGACAACTTGTTACACAATAAGAAATCTGTTAAGAATTCACCAACCAAGAGAACAAAATGTGCAAAGAACATGATACAAGAGATAACGTGGTTCGGCCTAGTGCCTACGTCCACGGTGAGAAAGGAGAACTTTTATTGATAGATCCGAGTTACAAAGCTATATCTAATCATAGGGTAACACGTTTTTATATAATAGACGAACCCTTGGTGTACAAGAAGGTCAAATTAGGAGTCCGAAACAAAGAGTCGAAACAAAACAGGAAAAATCTGTCTGCCGCAACTTGCGACCGCCAGACAACTTGCGGCTGCAAGTTGTCCAAGCCCAAACTTCCCTGTAACTTGCGACTAGAGATCGCCAACTCCCACTTGCTCGCCACACCCTAAAAATCTACTAACAATATGAGTTCAAAATAAATGAGGAATTCGAGACATATACTAACAATTATTATCGGGCTTACATTTATATCAGGGATCATCAATTAATTCTTTTAGCTTAAATGGAACAAACTTTCCGCTTGTGAACCGTGTTGCAAGGTAATTTTTCTATCCAATTCAGAAAAGCTTACTATATTTCCTCTGTGGAAACTTTTTATGGTAAAAAAATTCATCATCTATTTATCTAACAGAGACCTTGCGGATGTTTCTTATGACAGAACTGTATACAAGGGAAAAATAGCAGTTGGTTCTAATTCAGGTGATGTTTCGTTTACACTTGAGGAAGGCGGTGCCGGAATCATCTATATGGCTAACGACTACGTAGCGAATGTTTCTGAAGTTGTCCCATTTCCTGGAGTGGCTGTAAATAAGGCAGATTATGAAGCTGCCATATCTTATATTAAGTCAACGAAGTAAGTTCACTTATTGACTGGAGTAGTTTACAATAGAGTCATGATATAGATGCGAATTTTTCAGTGTATTAACTTTGAGGCATGTCCTTGCAGAGCTCCCGTAGCAACAATACTGCCAAGTGAAACAGTTGGGGACCCTTCTGCACCTAGAGTTGCTTACTTCTCTTCCCGTGGGCCGAATGCGATTTTGCAAGAAATTATGAAGGTATTTGCTTCCTTCTTTCCAATTAATTGTATGTGTCCGGTTTAGAATTCATACTATGTTGACATTGGTTGGCAGCCCGATGTGAGTGCTCCTGGAGTAGTTGTTTTGGCTGGGTATTCCCCTATCGCTCCAGTAAGCGATTTTCCGTACCCTACCGACAAGCGGAAAGTCACATATGACTTTATGTCTGGAACATCAATGGCTTGTCCTCACGTTGCTGGTGTCGCTGCCTATGTTAAATCATTTCATCCCGATTGGTCTCCTTCTGCCATCCAATCGGCGATCATGACAACAGGTAATTATATCAACATGAAATTTGCATGATTTCAGATTACTTTTCGTACCACTGCAGTCCTACAACAACGGGTCGGGTACTCAATTTGATAACATGTTAGAATCTAACAATGTGGTATTACCAACACATCCATATTGTGTATAGCATACGACTTATAACGGCTTATAGATTCAATTCAGCAGATTGCTTATTTTTAGTGACTTTTGAATGCACTCGGAGAAAACTTTTGGTGATCTACTTTGCATCAAATAATGATCTCATCTTGCAGCAACTCCCATGAGCGCCACTGCACAAGAGCTGGGTGAATTCGCGTATGGGTCAGGACAAGTTAATCCTATAAATGCAACTCAGCCCGGTCTCGTTTACGAGGCACTGGAAGAAGATTACTTGAAGCTGCTGTGTCGTGTTGGCTTCGACGAAAAGAAGCTTCGAGCGATCACAGGAGACAATAGCAGTTGCCCAACACAAACTGAACAAGATCCGGTCTTGGATTTCAACTACCCTTCTTTGACAGCTACAGTGGCAGAAAGCAAACCCTTTGTGCTTCGGTTCAACAGAGTAGTCACCAATGTTGGACAAGTCAATTCCTTGTACAAGGCGACGGTTTCACCAGCTCGGCATTTTATTGTTAAAGTGGAACCTGAGGTCCTCTCCTTCAACGAGTTGAAGGAGAAAAAATCCTTTAACGTCACCGTTTCGGGGAGAGGTTTCACAGAGGACTCATTCGAATCTGCATCGCTCATATGGTCTGATGGCGTTCACACTGTTAGGACTCCCATCGTTGTGAACACAATACGGCCTCTATACCCAATTCACAAAGTTCCACCTTTGATTTGACGATGTTGATGAGTGAGTCTCCAAACAAAATTATAAATTATATTAGTCCAATAAAAACCAGCTTTGTCTATTGGTGTGCAAGATTATCACATCTCCACCTCTTAGTTTAATTGTAGACTCAATTGTCATCCTCTGACAATCGAGTCTACAACAACCACACTAAGAGGTGGACATGTGATAATCTTGCACACAAATAGAACACGCTGGTACATGCCATATCATTAGTTGCGAGTGTGGAATATTTTTTCAAGTGTGAAAAATTCACCTACTTATTGTCCTGAAATTTAAGGTTGGATGTGAAGATTCTAACGTCGGAAAAAGTATATGAAACCATTGGACTCTAAATGGTCTGAACAAATTCATATATGCAACTTCTCAAACCATATCCAAGAAATATAATATGCAATCCTTAGATAGCCTATTCAATAGACAAACAGCTTTTAGTGATGCAAAGTAAGTACAAGGAAAAGCAGATTCATGTATCCAAACAATGCTCCTTACACTTAAGATAGTAAATCCGGTTCTATATTGCAGGAGACTTTTCTCACAAGTCTGGAAGCATCAGATTTGCAGCAAAACCAATTTGACATGTTAGTTACGCACTCAGTTTGTGCACAAATGTTTTAGTCCATCAATGGACGATCCAAGTGATATCTAATTGCAATCTCTATGCAGCCAATATCGTAACGAATCAACAAAAAATTGACATCAAAATGGCTTGGCCTAGAGTAATTTCAGGATAGGTGAGTCCCATAGGAAGTTTCTTAGGGAGTGTGTTACTGACGACAAAATCCGCTGAAAAAAATTTGTGTTATTTTGTGGAGATAGTCGGTCAGATCATGGAGAATTACAAGTATTATTAGAGCAGAACCTCTAGTACGGTATGGCTCGGGCAGACAGGTGACACTCGAGGCCTAGAAGGCAGGGAGTGATCGAACCGACGCGACATCTAAAATACGAAGGATCCTACAATTGTACCGATAAGACTTGACAATGACGCTGCGTATTTTAAGGAGGAATGAATATAAGTTACACCCTCACTACGATTACACAACTCACACCCTTCATGCAAATTTCTGTCCCCCTATTTATCTAGACAATTCCTCGAAGTGAAGGAATAAATTTTAATGGATTGAAAAGGAGAAGCTAGAAAAATTAGGGAGTGAAAATAAAATTTACCTCCTAAAAATATCAGTATATAAACTAGCACCCCCAGCCCCCCACCCTATCTTTCCAAAGTATTTCTCAACGGCTAGTTTACGTTTTCCTGGGGAAGTAAAATCCAGAACGAATTAGAAAAATCATTTTCTAAATAGAACCCGAGTTATGAAGAAAGAAGATGCGGGGAAGCTGATAAGCGCGGAGGGGTTTGAGTTTGTCATCTCCCTAACCATCCGCAACATGCTCGCCTGCCCCGGTACTTCCCTTTCCTTTTGGTGGGAAAAAATTGAATGTTTGGCAATTTAGGGTTTCTTTTTCTCTAATTCGAAAGGACCCGTTGGTGATCCACTTCGAGGCTCGGTAACTGGAACCCGCCTTTTGTCTGTTCAGGGTTTCGCACGCGAACTTCGTATCTTTTTTCCCCTTTGTGTCTCCTTCTTTAGTTTCGTGTTTATGTTTCTCGTGTTTAATATCAAGTTTGAAAATCCAACTATCACAATAAAGTTTATACATACATGGACAACGTTCAACAATTAGAATTAACTTGGCAAGAGAAGAGGAAGCTGACACTTTTGAGATAGCTGTCCGATCCGATCAATTTTAAACTAGTGGTTGTTCCCCCGATATGGCAACGTACTCGAATGTGAACCAAGCTGGCCAACGTGTATGATCTGGAAAAGTAAAAAAGTTAAATATTTATTTGGTACATTAGATAATTAAGATATTAATATTGTTTGGATTTATAGGCATATCAAGTATTAGGAGTTCATTTTTTATTAAGTTTTCTAAACAATTGTGCTAGATTAACAGTGGATGGCTTAAATCTCGATTAGTGATAGTGTTAGAAAAAACAACGTCCCACATATTGTTTAATGTTAAACAAAAGATGTCGAGGGAACTACTTGGATTTAAAGGTCCATTGATTTCTCTGAACGACAAACTTCGGAATCCACCAAAAGAAAAGAACACAACATTTCAAAAGTACAGCTACGAAAACTTAACATACAAAACCTTAAAACCTACGAAGTTCCCTAAGCCTTTACTTGAGAGATAACGCTCGGCGTTTACAAAGTGCCCTAAAATCAAACTCTTGTATTTGTCCGTCTAACTTTGTTTCAACCCTACCTTGTGACAGAAGTAACCAGCCAGCCATCTATATAAACAGGTTCAGGTAGCCCTAATGAAACACATCCCAAGAACATTCAAAAAATGTACTCTCCAGCCAAGTTGGTGCATCTCTTGCTTGTTCTAACCCACGTCTTTAGCTTGTGTCAAGCGATCCCTAGTCCTGATGAGGACCAGCTGCAAACCTACATTGTGTTTGTGAAGAAGCCAGAGGAGGTCGGATTGGTCCAGCCACCGGATTTGGCTACCTGGTACCGATCCTTCTTCCCACCTGCCTCGAGCTCGGGGACCGAACGCTTGGTTTACGCGTATCGCAGTGTAATGACGGGGTTCGCTGCGAGGCTTACTGCAGAGGAGGTGAGAGCCATGGAGGCGAAGGACGGGTTCTTGTCAGCTTATCCTGAGAGTGTTCTTAGTGTTCAAACAACTCATACCCCTGATTTCCTTGGCCTAACACAAGGCTCGGGGTTCTGGGATCGGGCTAATTACGGGAAGGGGCTAGTGATTGCTGTCATTGACACGGGAATAGCGTTCGAGCACCCGTCTTTTCTCGAGCTAGGAGTCCCTCCACCGCCTGCGAAATGGAAGGGGAAGTGCGAGTTCAACGGGTCACTCTGCACCAACAAGATCATTGGGGCTAGGAACTTCGTTGACCGTAGTAAACCTCCGGTGGATGATCATGGACACGGGACGCACACGGCGAGTACAGCCGCTGGGAGGCCGGTGGAAGGAGCAGAGTGGTTGGGGCAGTACAACGGGACAGCTATTGGTATTGCACCGATGGCTCATTTGGCAATATACAAAGTTTGTGATGGATCTGGCTCCTGCACGGAGAGTGGCATTCTAGCTGGGATGGACGCTGCGATCGAGGATGGTGCTGACGTGCTTTCGCTCTCTCTCGGTGGCCCTCCGCGCCCTTTCTACAAGGACTCCCTCGCAATAGGCGCGTTCCAGGCAATTCAGAAGGGAGTGTTCGTCAGCTGCGCAGCTGGAAACTCCGGCCCATTTCGAGGCTCGCTATCGAATGACGCCCCATGGATCCTGACTGTTGGAGCAAGCACTGTCGATAGGAGCATCAGAGCGTCGGTGTTGCTTGGAAACAAGATAGAATTCTATGGGCAGTCCATGTATCAGCCTACAAACTTCTCTTCCACCCTGCTGCCTCTGGTCTATCCGGGTGTAAACGGAGACCAATTTTCGTATTGCGAAGAAGGGTCCCTGAAGAATGTTGACGTCAAGGGGAAGGTAGTGTTGTGTATGGACGGTGGGAACATAGACAACATAGGGAGAGGCCAGGTGGTAAAGGATGCCGGTGGCGCTGCGATGATCGTCGCGAGCGAAGTGGTTGGTGATAAAGTCACGGATGCAGAGCTACATGTGTTGCCAGCCGCGGATGTGGACTACGTGAATGGAGTGAGCATCAAAGATTACATCCAATCCGAATCCTCGCCAATGGCTACGATTCTCTTCGAAGGGACCGTCTTCGGGGTCCCGTACGCTCCTCAGGTGGCTACGTTCTCCTCGCGTGGACCGAGCCAGATAAGCCCCGGAATCCTGAAGCCAGACATTCTAGGCCCTGGTGAAAGAATTCTTGCCGCCTGGCCATCATATATACCATCTAACATCGAAGCGTCAGCGAACACGAGACCAACATTTAACCTCCTTTCGGGGACTTCCATGGCGACCCCGCATCTGTCTGGCATTGCAGCATTGCTCAAGAGCACACACCCGGATTGGTCCCCTGCTGCAATAAAATCCGCAATCCTGACAACATCCGATATCTACAACCTCGAAGGCGAACCAATAACCGACGAAGACTTCAACCCGATCAACGTATTCTCCACGGGATCAGGCCAAGCGAACCCGTCCAGAGCGAACGATCCGGGCCTCGTATACGACCTCCAGCCCGTTGATTACATTCCTTACCTATGCGGGCTAAACTATACCGACCAACAGGTCGGACTAATAGTCCAACGAATCGTGCAATGCTCGGACAGCGCGAACATACCTCAAGCACAGCTCAACTACCCTTCGTTTTCGATCATCCTAGGACCGAACAGCGCGCAGACATACACGAGAACAGTCACCAATGTCGGAAAGGCGGGTTCGTCGTACGCCTCCAAGGTTGTCCACCCAAGAGGCGTCGCTGTCAAGGTGACGCCGAAGAGGATCTCGTTCGGTGGTGTGAACCAGAAAGCCACGTTCAAGGTGACGTTCATCAACAAGGGAACCAACAGTTCGACGTTTTCTCAGGGGTATCTGATGTGGGTTTCTGATGAGCAATTGGTGAGGAGTCCAATTGCAGTTCAATTTGTCTGAGGAATGAGACATGTAATAAGGTGTGTGTTTTTAGTCCTACAACTTGTGTAGGATAAACTAATAATATTCAAACCCGATCCACCGAGAAATTTTATGTTGGTTTTTACATTTTATATCATTTGATAACTCGAGCAAATAATTGGTCGTATTTTCGTTAAAAAATGTTTGGTCTATTGATACACAACGTGTCAGGATTAGTGTTAGAAATTTACCTCTTAAAAAAATCAATCGTATATTTTTACTAATTGATGACACGTGAATAAGTGGAACAACTCTATTAATCGAAGACTAAATGATATAAGATCCTTCGATTAATACGATTTAGGTTGATGTAGAAATTTTATTTAAAAAATGAGCTTAATTCTTTATATGATAGAATTAGTTAATTAATCAATGGTGATATTTTCCGATCATAATATCCACATCTTTTGAATCCAACGGTAAAAAAAACGCAGCATTATTTTCCGTTGGTGAATTACTATTGATGAAACATTATTTTGAAAAATTATAAATGTTTTCCTAGATGGTGCACTATTATTTTTGTGGGTGCAACATTATTCAAAATAAATTAAAAACTGCGATCCAACGAATTAGATTTATTTTTCTTTATTTAAAAAAGAGGACTTCTAAAATCATGGTGCCAAAAGGTTTGTAATTGTTGCCTTGTGGTGCTGATATATTATATGGTCAGGAGTCGGTACATTATTGTTTCTATTATTTTCTTAATGAACGGTCTACATGGTTTTAGATAGGTTGATAAAAGTGTCGTATTAGAACTAATAAAAATTAGATTCGAATGATAAAAAATTTGATTCAACAAAATATTATGTTCTAATATTACGAATTCTAAATAATATAGATAACAAGAAGATAGGATAGGATGAGAGCCGAGCCTGCACTGTCCCCATCTATACATATTCCCTCTAATTAATGTAATCTTCATAGAGTTAGCCGCCGTCTTGACCCCAAAAAGTTCCACATTGACGTATTGGTTCACACATACAAAATGTAGATACTTTATTTTTTCAAATCGATCTCTATCTATACAGTTAGATTATTGAATTATGAAATTTTGCTATGGTGATTCAATATAGATTCTACATCTTAAAATTAAGCCAATTTTGGAGCAACTTTGTGATAATGAAACCAACCAACAAAAAAATTAAGGCAACAAAGATCAATGTACCAATTGTGGTACAATACAATTGTAATTCACTCATACTCCTTATTGTCATCGCACAGATTCCTACCACTTTTCACAAAAATGCAAATTATTGTCCCAACTATCGATTTTGCGGTTCGTAGGATCCAGTTACAAGAAAATCAAAAACGGAGAACTTTCCCCCGAGAATACCTATGTGAGCCTGATATGCATGCTTAGGAAAGCAGTATAATAAACTCGTACCTAGACATTCATTAGATTTGACTAATCCAAATTTAAGTTATGGTTCATTACAAAAAATATCAAAATATGTGTGGGTAGGTACTTAAAGCACTTTGGTATACCGTGAAATGGAGTCGTGTAGTTCATAGGTCGAACTCGCTTTTATATATGTTAAGTATTTCATATTCAATCCAAAATTTTAATATAACATGTAGATGAATTTTTTTTATGTGAGTAGATGATTTTTTTTCCATTTGCTAGTAATCGTTGCACATAACGCAAGGTGATTGTGTGTATATATAGAGGGGTGGCATTTGAAATAAACTAGGTATAAAGTTTTGTGTTACCCTCTTATCCAGCTGTCCAAATTGGTTCTGTAATTAACTTTCGCTAGAAAGCGGAGCCAATACCAAATTAAATACATCTGTATTGTTGAAATTTTTTGTCTAATTATATAATGTTGAGTCAAGCTAAAAGGGTCCTACACGGTTTCGGGAGAGAAAATGATGTTTGGATTTTAAGTCCAAACAAAGGCAAGACCAAAAAATCTATGCAATTTTGTCGGCTTGAATAAAACCTAAATCGATCAGAAACTCGATGAGTCCGTGTCGATTTCCATTTGTTGAAAAAAAGTATCTCTTGCGCGTATACTGAAACCTGATCCATATTTTAGGATTAATGTTATCGAGTACGTTTTGTTTCGAGCAGAAGACAATGCTTTGTTGTTTAATTTGGATTTAAGTATTTGACTAATTTAAATTTGAATATAGTAAAATTTTGAAAGGTATCAAAAAAAATTTAACAGTGATGCAATCTTAAATACTCGAATTCGAGATGTATTGATTAAAGTAGAACAACGGCTCACCACTTAATTTAAGTATTTGTTAATATAATTATATCGAGTGTAAATATAATTATGTTAAAATTTTGGTAAAAATTTTCAATATTTATTATTCAACCCTGAATTGCATTACCAAAAGATTCTGAAAAATAAATATGCAGGACGAACGTTTTGTTGTTTTCAACCAAACAAAGACTTCAAAATCGAGAGATATTTGATATTGAACATTCAAATGATTTTCAAGTCCCAAGATATTTTAATATTTCAGCTTTTTATCCACGGAGATTAGGACATCAATTTTTGAACTGGTTTCATGAAGATGCCAATGTAAAAGACAAAAGACTTTAACATTGTCAGAAACAAAAGAGGAAGGATAAAAAACTTGTTTGAAATTGAAATGAACCAACTCTAGTTTAAATTGCTGGGGATGGGAGCTTTTGGGTAGATTTGGTCAATTATCTCCTCATAAATTTGATTTAAATATTGAATAATCTATATCTACAATTCAAAATCCTTGTGCCGAGTTTACATAATATCCAAAAAAAATATTAATTCAATTAAATTCATGTTCGATCATATCGTAGAAGATCACGAAACTTTTCGTATCAAATTTTAACACAACTGCATAACTAGCACCAAAACTTGAACTAAACAATCAATCTTAAGGGAAGCAATTTAAAATAAGACAATTAAAAACACTGATTTAGATCAAGATTTGCAGACTCAGCTACAACTCAACTTCTTTCATTTCCTGGCTGGAAGTATGAATATCTTACAACTCCAAGTAATTTGATTAGAATTCCGATCTTTCAAGGTTTTCTGGTAAAATAATGTTAAATACAGCTTGGACCCAAAAAAGACAAAAGTCTCCCACAGGTAAAAGGGCATCGCCTTCAAGGGCATTTCTGCGATTCTCCAGCTGTTTCAGTACACTTATACCACTACTATACTCCAAAAAACAAATACCAACACAGATAGAGACAGTAAGATAGAGAATCCTTTTATATTAAAAAAATGGAAGAAGAGAGAGAAAAAAGAAAATACAACCAACAGAGAGGAGGTGAAAGGTTTGAGCTTTGCCTTTGAGGTAGTAAAATTAATAATGAGGTAAACTTTTAGGATTTTCACGAATTTATATCAACTAGCGAATGATTTATTCACTCATTAAAAATACAACAATGTTAAATACATGTTGAAAATATTTAGCAACACTTCAAAAGTCTTACCTGACTCAGTGGTCAATTTGTTTACTTAGTGAATGTCTGGATATCAAGTGGTATAAAAAAAACTTACTTTAGCATATAGTTCATCTTTTTTCAATTTAATACAAGCATTAAATGGCAAGAAATGATATGAAATACATAAATAATGTCAGAAATTAATTTTATATAATTTAAATTTAGATTAGTCGACACAATATATATTCGAATTTCAGACTATTTTTTTTAGAGAAAAAACACACAAGGAGTGAACTGATTTTCCCAAACTATGTCTATGTGGTACTAAATTGAACATGTATATTGCACCAAATAGAAACCTTTCTTCAAGAACAAATACCCAAAAGAATTACTAAAAAAAGATTCTTTTTTTTTCACCTGATCTCTTCAGTATCTCTCCACTAATTTGGTGGGCGTCCCTCAAAAAAGATAAAATAATAAAGTTCCTCCACAGTTAAACAGCAGGTAGAAGAGACAACCACCAGTTGTTACGGCTCCTTCAAAGAGAGAGAATCTAGAGAGAGAAACACAGAAAGACAGAGACTTTAGTGAGGGACTGAGTGTAGAGAGAGAGAGAGAGAGAGATGGGATCCCCAAGTGCTTTTTGTTCTGCTGCTGTTGCTGTTTCTGGGTCAATTTCTTTTGATCAATACCCACATTCTCTGTCTTACTGACTTTTTTTAAGGTAGCTTTCCCAATTTCCCTCTATTTATATTTACTTCAATGGGTGACCCTCAAGTGTGTAAAGTTTGGGGCTTTTTGGGGTTGTTTGATTTGGAGGACAATTGGGTTAGATCCATCTTCTGCATTTGTGGAAGAAGTTGGCTGAAGCTGGATGTGGGTTGTTTCTGGTTTGTGGGTTTTGTTGGGTTTCTATTGTGAATTGGGTTATCTGCTAGGTTTGATCCATGTGGGTTTTGAGTTTGGGGATTAGTTCTTGCTGTGTGAATGTGGGAGATGGGATCCATGTCGTTTCGTGTGGTTTGATTTGTCGTTTGGTCGGGTGAGGCAATGCGAAGAAGGGGGGAATGAGGAGTTTTGTGTTCTTGAATTACACTGCGTAAAAGATGGGCAATTCGGAAACTGATGATCTTGAAGGTTCAACTCGGATCACGTGATTATGAGCCGGTTGATCGGATGCCGTGTGATGCTTCGATTTGCTTTGTGCAAAGAAGAACTTAGAGTTTAGCATAAGTGTTTCCAACTTAAGTTTTATTATGGAATTCTAAGCTTTGGGTTTTGATCATGTTTTCTTAAATCTTTCCTGATTACCAACTGCTTCAATGCCTTTTGTCTCAGCAGGATATTGTGCAGCAAAGTATTGGTTTTCTGTCATTTTTTTCTTCGGTTCTTAGAAAAAGCTTGATGGCGTCTAGATATCCGTCCCATCAACTTAGCAATGGCCTCTTTGTTTCGGGCCGTCCTGAGCAGCCAAAAGAGAGAACTCCTACAATGAGCTCAACAGCCATGCCATATACTGGTGGTGACATTAAGAAGTCAGGAGAGCTGGGAAAAATGTTTGATATTCCCATGGATGGCACAAAGTCCAGGAAATCTGGGCCCATCCCTGGTGCTCCATCCAGAACTGGGTCTTTTGCCGGGACTGGTTCACATTCAGGATCGATGATGCCTAATGCTGCTCCTCGTGCAGGCTATACGTCAGGTCCTTTGTCCACCGGTGGCATGCCTGGTTCTGTTCCTTCAAAGAAGTCGGGTTCTGGGCCCCTGAACAAACACGGCGAACCTTTGAAGAAGTCTTCTGGTCCTCAATCTGGTGGAGTTACGCGGCAGAACTCTGGGCCAATTCCAGTTCTTCCAACAACTGGCCTTATAACATCTGGGCCAATTTCTTCAGGATCCTTAAATGCATCCGGGGCTCCTCGTAAATTTTCTGGTCCGTTGGACCATAAAGGTTCGATGAAAATCCATAGCTCCTCTATTGCTCAAAATCCAGCAGTGACTACACTTGGCCAGGAAGATGACTATTCTTTCAGGAGAAGCTTCCCTAAGACCGTGATGTGGCTGGTGATCCTGATCTTCGTGATGGGATTCCTTGCCGGAGGTTTTATTCTTGGTGCAGTCCACAATCCCATTCTCCTCGTTGTTGTTGTGGTTCTTTTCTGCACAGTGTCTGCATTGTTTGCTTGGAATATGTCATGGGGCAAAAAAGCTATCAGTCAATATATTGCTCGTTACCCGGATGCTGATCTCAGAACTGCTAAGAATGGCCAATTTGTCAAAGTTTCTGGGGTAAGAATATATTTCTCCTATACATAATGTCAAGGGGTGAAAAATTCAAACTGCATTCTTCGCCGGAAAGTGAAGGGCGATAGGAGAACATGCTATTTGCATGTTGTCTGAAAAGCGGAAAATAAATATTACTAATTCTTTGACAGTGTACAGAAATGATGTTTCCATTTTTTCACTTGTCCATTTACATGAGAAAATGATTGTTCTTTAAGATTTCACTCTCTTCGTACTTACTGAAGGTGGTCACTTGTGGCAACTTGCCTCTGGAGTCATCTTTCCAAAGAGTTCCCAGATGTGTATATACCTCCACAAGGTTGTACGAGTATCGAGGCTGGGGTTTAAAACCCGCTAATCCCAACCATCGTTATTTCTCGTGGGGCATAAGGTCATCAGAGGTTAGTAGCCAGCATTCTTCTTTTCTACGAGGAATTCCTAGCTTCTGATAAATTGTATTCTTCTATTCGTGGATGATGGATCTCAAATAAAAACTCCCTTTTTGCTGTGCTTTTCAGCGACATGTGGTTGACTTCTACATATCAGATTTCCAGTCAGGATTGAGAGCATTGGTTAAGACCGGTAGTGGAACAAGGGTAACGCCTTTTGTTGACGATTCCTTTGTCGTTGATATGAAGCCAGAGAAGAAAGAGCTTTCTCCAGATTTTCTCCGGTGGTTATCTCTGAAAAATCTTTCTACCGATGATCGTTTGATGAGATTAAAAGAAGGGTAAAATAACCTCTTCCTTTTTTACTCGAATTACTGATTCCATGTTCTAGACACCTGATCGAGAACACTTGCTGAGTTGGTTAATATTGGTCCGATATGAATATCACTCTGCTCATGCAGGTACATCAAGGAAGGAAGCACAGTTAGTGTCATGGGAATTGTCCAGAGAAACGATAACATGCTAATGATTATCCCTCCACCCGAGCCATTGGCCACAGGATGGCTGTGGACCAAATGCATCTTCCCCGCGAGCCTAGACGGGATTGTCTTGAGATGCGAAGATACCTCGAACGTCGACGTCATCCCTGTGTAGCTAGCTGTACTAGTAAGCTTCTGTTTCCGCCTATAAATATCTGCAGTAACTGGTGGTGCTGGATTTTGTAGCAGCAAGATATGAACACTGTCCAGGAGGATCAATCGTCGTTTTTTTTTTCGGGTTCTATGATCTTCCTTCAATTCTTTTCTTCTTTCATGATCTCCTTTCTACTTGGTGTATAGAAACTCTGGGATTCTTTCTTCCCATTTCTTAGGTGGTCAGCTTTGGTGATGTGAGGGTGACGGGTAAGATGGTAATCTTTTGTGTTTGCTGTGATGGATTCTCAAGAGAGCTTATTAATGTGAGCTTATTATTTGTGTAGCTATTGTTCTTGCTTTGAATTTCCAAGTCTCATATTCTTATTTGTTGGTAATTAATCACCTTGATCCCTCTTTGTTCTTTTATTTGCAAAGCTCTAGTAACATGTATTTAAGACATTGCATTCCTATTTGAACTCGAGACCTCTTGATTAAAATAAAACAACATTTTTACCAGTTGATTTAAATGTTTATTGGTACCTACAATAATCTTTGTTGATGAAGAGATGTGAGTTTTTTTTTTTTTGAGAGAGAGGAGGGAAAAGAGATGAGACTGAACTTGATTATAGCAAAAGAAAATTGTCAATCATGCATCTCTTTTTACATATAATTAGCCTGAAAATAAATATTTAACTCTATAGTATATCATTCCAATCACAATTTTCTATTATATATTCGATTTCCATCACTATGAGATATCATTGCGCAGCAAGCAAGTGGTCACCATTGTAACGAGTCTCACAATAATCACCCAAAAAAAGTGTGCATATTATTTGGATTCAAGTCTTTTTTAAAATTATTTTTATATTTATAAGATATGAACTAAAAAATTCTTAAGAAAATTTAATTTTTTTACTGCTCGGACAAATTTTAGTTAGTTTTTGCCCTCTATTTTAGTAGATGAGAGAAGGAAGGAGGTCGTTAGAATTATCACATATTTGGTGGTGAATTTGGTGATGATTAGGACAGGTCCTACCTCGTGTTCATGGATTGTACTGCCCAATATCAACCAAACTTCAATTCTAAGAAAGCTATAAATCATGATGTCGCCCTTTATTTTTCATTAATCTTTCTTTCCTTTATAATTAACACCCTTAATAGTTTACTATACTTGGCTGGATTCCTTTATGTGTTAGCTTAGAAACCAAGGAAGAAGATAACCCTAATAAGGATACATCATCATTGATGTAATTCTACGCATAACAACTTAGAAGGAAATGGCACGACATGTCTGTTGCACCTTTGTCACTTAAAATGTCTTTCTTTGAGGCAAGACAAGACATATAAAGAGGAGTCAACCCTTCCGTTTTCTCTAATCGTAGGAGCTCCCAAGTGGATCTTATCTCAGACCACCTCAGCGCTCGTCTAATGATTGAAAGTCAATAAAAAAAAACTAGAACTACTTGCAAAACAAAAATTGTGTCACACATAAAATATGAATTAAAGAGATGAAAGTGTCAAACAGTGGGAGTAGGAATCAAGAGATAATCATCTCCATCTGCTCTGTAATCTTGATTCTTCTTCTCAAAAAAAAAAGCTCTAATCTTGATCAGGATGCAGGAGGCTACATCGTCGGAGTCTGGCCCACTCGAGAGGTTAAGATCAGGAGCCATGTGGGCCGTACTGGGCTGAACTGCTGTACTGTCCATTTGGTCCGTGTGTTGTTCGGGAGCCCGATCAACTGTAGGGCTTACGGTAGCCATGGATTTTAAGTTGGGCGAGGTATTTGAAGTATTTATTATTATGATTGAGATAGGGGTGGGTGACTATGAATAAATCGAATTATCAAAATTATAATTTGTATTTAATTGATTTAATAATGAATTTTTGGATACAAATTATAAATTATTGAATTAAAATTATTTTTATATGTTTTATATATTTTCTTAATTCGCTTTTTTAATTTAGTTTGGATTTTTTTTTTCAATTTCTAAACATTTTAGGCCCCACCTCTGCGTCTGACACGCTTCTGCGTAGAGGGGGCTGTCCGATCGAGATTCGGAGCCCGATGCGAGGTAGACTAGATGGGACCAAACAGGGAGGTAAAAGGATCGGCGGGACTAAAAGGAAATTTTGAAATTTTAATTTTCCCCTATTTCTCCCTCTTTCCAAATTTGGTACTATTTCTTTATTTTTAATACACAATTCATTAAATAATTTGACGAATTGACAATATATAGATTCAGATCGAGTTCACCCATTGTCAAATTTGAATTTGAATTGTGATTCGTTTGAGCTGATTCGAATCTAAATCAAATTTTCAATAAGTTGAATCAATTTTGAGCCGCAATGTGTAACCACCCTCTTCCTAATCTAGTCATTCAAAGAAGAGATCGAGTTCACCCATTGTCAAATTTGAATTTGAATTGTGATTCGTTTGAGCTGATTCGAATCTAAATCAAATTTTCAATAAGTTGAATCAATTTTGAGCCGCAATGTGTAACCACCCTCTTCCTAATCTAGTCATTCAAAGAAGCTTCACATAAAAACTCCTCCAATTTATTGACTTGATGTGTATCTAGATAATCCTACTTATAAATAAGCATTTAACATATGTGTTCCCAAGATTTAGATTAAATTAGAATAACCCTATGAGTGAATGATCTAATTCCTCGTCCGTAAGTAGCACAATAAATCAAGTAGCAAGTTAAAAAAAATAAGGGATAAGTTTATTTTAGTATCCTGTAATTTTACATGTTTTGTCTGGAGTACCATGTGGTTTCAAATTGGTATTTTAGTACCTTGTGGTTGACCACCAATTATCCAGGCAGGTCCAGGGCAGCTACCCGTCCAAACCCACCCGAAACGACGTCGTTTTGAGACGACGTGGAAGACATGTGGCAATAGAGTGGCTTAAGTTAAAGCCGACATGTACAATAGTAAATTACCTAATTAGTCCCAAATTATTTTGATTTTTTCAAAAAATATCTCACTTAAATATTAATTAACCAACTCTCTCTATCTCCCCTCCTTATTCTCTCCCTCCTTCTTCATCTTCAGCAGTGGTTCTTATTTGATGTGTTTTCCCGTTCTGTGGGTAGCAACAACTGAGTATGGATGGGCAAGGTGGTGAGATGGGGAGGAGCATGGGGGTGGCGGATGGCTTCGAGGGGATGGGTGGGGGGAGGAGGCAGAGGGAGGCTCAATGATGAGTTGGATCGGGTCTGTGCTTTGGCTACCAAGTTTATGGTCTGCCCCATCTCCACTCTAGTCCCGTCCATGGTTGGCCCGGGTCCTCTTCCTAGCTCGAGCTTGGAGCTTGGGGTTGGAAGCAACGGATTTGTCGGGTTAAGCCCTGTTGAGGGTACTACATTGCCTCTAGGTGCTGATTATGGAGCTGGGATTTCTCCCAATTGATAATCTCAATTGAGCCGAAACCCATTAAAGTGCCTTTGTTCTCGGCCTTGGGTGTGATTCTGGGGTAGCCTATTGCTTGTGGGGGTGGGAGGATTAGAGGAGAAGGAGGAGGAGGCACGTAGTTGGGGCCTTAGGGGAACGATTGGTTTCTAAGGTGAAAGTGGGAGTGATAAGGTTGGATAGAGAGAGAAAGGGGAGGGGAGTAATATTTAAAATAGGGATTTTTTTTGAAAATATAAAAAAATTATGGACTGAGTAGGTAATTTATCTCAATCTACGTCAGCTTTAACTAAGCCAACTATGTTGCCATGTGTCTTCCACGTCGTCTCAAAACAACGTCGTTTCGGGTGGATTTGGACGGGTAACTGCCCTGGACCTACCTGGATAATTGGTGGCCAACCACAAGGTACTAAAATACCAATTTGAAACCAATGGTACTCCAGGCGAAATAGGTAAAACTATAGGGTACTAAAATGAACTTATCCCAAAAAATAAAATAGCTGATCACAAATCTCCCTCCCCTTTCCTCCTCTCTTCGATTCCCTCTCTCTCTCTCTCTCTCTCTCGCACCAAAGAGAAAGAGAAGAATCTCTCCCCCGGTCGTGGAAACCAAATCCCAGCCCTTAAACGTTAAATTACAAAACGACGACGTGGAGGAGGGGGAGAATTAATCAATTATTATTATTATTACCATTTATTTATAGTTACTTTTATTAAGAGCTGAGATGGTAAGAGGTGGCGGGAAGCAGCAGAGATCCACGAAGCTGGTGGTCTTCGCGGCGGCGGTTGGTCTATTAGGGTTTGGCCTAATCGCCGATTACCTCTGGGCCTCCTCGCCTCGCTTCTTCCCTTCCTCCTACCTCTCCTCCCCCGCCACTTCCCCTCCCAGTCTCCTCCTAAACCCTAACCCTAATCGGAAATCGGGACGCGAGGTGGGTTCGGACTCCCACATTGTGAAGAATGAGGAAGGAAGTTATGTAAAGTTGCTGACTTTGTGTGGTTTTTGTGTGTAGGGAGGAGAAGAGGGGAAGGAGGAGGAGAAGAAGAAGAGAGGGGATGTGAACGGGAGGGTGTTGTCGGCGACATTCGCCGATCTGCCCGGGCCGGAGTTGGAGTGGGAGCAGATGGCGACCGCTCCGGTCCCTCGCCTGGACGGGGCTGCCCTCCAGGTTGAGGATCAGTTCTTCGTTTTCGCAGGGTATGGGTCGATTGATTTGGTAAGATGTGGTTCGGTTTTTTGGAAGTTGGTTTTCGGTTTTTGTTGTTTCGGCTGTCTGTGATTCCTGTTGGTTTGATGTAGGTGCATTCGCATGTTGATGTGTACAATTTTAGGAACAATAGTTGGGGAGGAAGGTTTGATATGCCGAAGGAGATGGCGCATTCACATTTGGGGATGGTGACGGATGGGAGGTACATTTATGTCATCTCGGGGCAGTATGGCCCGCAGTGTCGAGGGCCGACTGCCCGCAATTTCGTGCTTGATACGGAGACCAAGCAGTGGAATGATTTGCCACCCTTGCCTGTTCCTAGGTAGTTGTTCTTCTTGTTGCTGGGTGGAAGCTGGGATTTGTTTGTCTTTGTGGGTTTGTGGTGTTGATGAAGTGCAGGGATGACAATTTCATTTTAGGTATGCTCCAGCGACGACGCTTTGGAGAGGTCGGTTACATGTGATGGGCGGCAGTAAAGAGAATCGGCATACACCGGCGTTAGAGCATTGGAGCCTAGCTGTGAAGGATGGTAAAGCATTAGAGAAAGAATGGAGGAGTGAAATACCTATCCCACGTGGAGGACCTCATAGGTATGTTGATCAATGTGCTTTGATTAATTACGCTGATTATTTATCTCGTAGAAGTGTCATTTGTTTATGCCTGTCCTATTTCTTACATGTTTGAAACTTTTGCTACAGTGTTAGAGAATGGCTTAAGTTTGAAATTTATGTTAAGAGTAGTTGCTACCAGCATAAGCTCCATCATGACCAACCAAGCTCTGTTTTTGGCTTTCTTTTGCCTTTTTTTGGTTGTTTTGGGGGACGGAAGTTGATGGGGGATAGTGCTGGAATATGGTCAAAACTTCTTCAAAAGTTTGGCCTCTTCAAGGTTTTAGGTCTCACGTGTTTGACATGCCATTTGGTTGTTGTTGTTCAACTATTCCATTTTGAGTCAGTAGACTGTTTTGTGAATAATGTGCAGGGCTTGCCTTGTGGTTGATGACATGCTTCTTGTCATTGGTGGTCAAGAGGGTGATTTTATGGCAAAACCTGGATCGCCCATATTCAGGTGCTCTCGAAGACATGAGGTAAGTGACTCTTTTTGCATCCATTGACCACTTTTTCTTAAGAATTTCCTGCAGTCATCTACATTTCTCTTTTGTTTTTGTTTTTGTTTTTTCCTCCCCTTCCTTGCTTGATAGTTCTTGGCCCCTCTCATCTTTATGTGGTTTCAGGTTGTTTTTGGTGATGTCTTCATGCTTGATGATGATATGAAGTGGAAAATTTTGCCTTCTATGCCGAAGCCTGATTCACATGTTGAGTTTGCCTGGATTTTGGTTGATCATTCCATCGTCGTTGTTGGAGGCACCACAGACAAACACCCTGTGACCAAAAGGATTATCTTGAATAATGAAGTATTCAAGTTTAACTTAGATACACAAGTAAGTTGGTTTAATGTACATTGATAATCTTAATTGGATTTTCCACGTATACCAGTGATTTGCGCTGGCCATATTCCTGCTGCTTCTAGTGAAAAGAACAGGCATGATTCTGCAAGCTTTTCAGCTGTTTGACGGTTGGTTGATTGTGTGAGAGATGCTGTGGATAAGTCTGTCTTCTTGATCCCTGGCTTAGGGAATAACAAAATGGAGGAGAATTTCTGCTAGTCCTTCAACTGCTAGAGTTTATGAAGTTGTATATAAATCCAAAATTGATTCCCTGTTCCGGGAATATAAGTTCCATTTAAATCCAGAACTGATTCCCTTCATCCAGAATACAACTTCAAACTTGTTCGCTATTTAGCTGAGTTAGGTAACCAATGTGACTGGTCATTGTTTGCAGAAATGGTCGGTCATTGGTAAACTTCCTTACCGTGTGAAGACAACTCTCGTTGGATTCTGGGACGGGTATTTGTACTTTACATCAGGACAGAGAGACAGGGGACCGGATGATCCAACTCCAAAGAAGGTTATTGGAGAAATGTGGAGAACCAAACTGAAATTGAATCCTTGACCATCTCTTTATTCTTTAGTAGGATTTTGGTACGTATGGAACAATGCACTGCCTTACTGTTTGGTTGGTGCATCATTCCCTTGTATAATTACTCATTTTGGTTATCAGTATTCTTTCATCCACGCGTGTAGTGTATTCGTTGTAAACTGCGGTCCAATCTTTACATAGAGGCTGCAGTATGTTGTTGTTCACTTGGAAATGCTCAATAAATGACCACCTATTTTTATCCACTGCCATTTAGTGTCTTTCAGAGCTTCACTACAAGGTAATGAAGTTTGTAGATACTGTGATCCAATGTGTCGGAACAAAGTTTCCAAAAAAGAAAAGAACAGAAAGAACACGATGCGGAGGAACTAACGAGAAGGACCAGGGAGGAAGAGGGAAGATCAGACTTCCAGTTCAATGTCACAATTGTCTGCGTAAAAATGTCGCTGCACCTAGATCTTCTATGTGGTTCTCCAATTCAAGAACTCGGGTTAAATTATAAGATTCTGCACTAATTTGGGTTTGAATTAGATATGATCATAATGGAAATAACACATTCTTTCCGAGGGATGAAAGGTACTTATTTCATTATCAGCAACTTGTTGTATCACGAAGCTTTATCGGATAAATCCGTTCTGGTTTTGATCTGTTAGTATTCTCAACCATAGCTTTTCCTAAAGGAAACAGAGCTGTATACCATTTTTCTGCTCTCATCTCACTAACAGAAACATTACTGCTCCTTGATCAACAGCATTTGATTTGCTTTCCATATCATTTCCAACTATTTCACACAAGAACTTAACTTCTGATGTTGATGGATCGTTGAAGGTTTGTTTTTGGGTGCAGAAACAGCCGTCGGCGGCTTCGTGAGATGGGCATTTATGCCTGAACATACGCATAGCAAGAGCAGAGATATGGTACATAGCTGCTATGTACAGAGGAAGAACCCTGGAAGGTATTCCAGAGAGCGGCAAGTGCCCGGTGTTCCCCATGGCAGCTAACCAAAAAGGTCCACGAGGAAAAGCTCGCCATCGAACCTTAGACCAGCAGCTTCAGCAGGATGAAGCACACCATCCACCATCCCACCAAATACAAACATGTATCGACCAGTACGGTTCATGCACACTCGATGGAATGATCTGGAGTTTGGTCTGTAACCTCTTGCCTCGAGTCTTTTCCACATGATTGCCTGAGAACCTTTGGTTATCGCGGCGATATCTAACAACCAAAAGTCATCCTTCCTGTGCCTGTGTGAATCTTCACCTCCATAGATGAGTAGCCGACCCCCCAAAATGACAGTAGCCGAGTGGCCAACTCTTGGCAGCGACAATCCTCGAGGCACATCTTGCAACTCGTACAGCACCTGAGTCCACCAGAGTTCAGACTGAGAAGTTTGCAGGATCCAAACGTCATGCATCACCTCGTATCCTAATCCTCTGCCTCCAAAAAGTACCACTCCGGTCATTTCAATGCACGTCAACGAGTGGCCCGAACGAGGAGGAGGAGACGGATGACTAACTAGCTCCCACCAACTTCCAACCAGAAGATTTTCGGAGACTTCTAAAACCCATGCGTCTCCAAGCCTGAGGCCATAGAGCCCTATACCACCATGTATAACCATCTTCGTCTTGTTTAAGCAGCAGGCAGCATGGGCCCCACGCGGTGGTGGCAGGACGGATCCAACATTGAGCATTCTCCATGACAATGTGACGCCTAAGTTCTCGCTGAGTATGACTTGTCCCACCCACGTGTCATTGAGGCGAGCACCACGGTCATTGATTCCTCCAAAGAGTACAAGAAGATCACCGATGACCACACAGGTATGCCCGAATCTCCCACTTGGAATTCCTGCTTGAACCTTGTTCCACTCCGGTGTTCGTTGAAAGTTGTTGCCTGCGTATGCCACCCATGTGTCGTCGAGATGGCTTCCTGCAAGAAAGCTGACAGATCAAGCATAACAGACAGTATTTCCTCAATTCAGGGGTGCTGATATGTCAGGCAACAGCAGATTTCTCATGATTACACAAAATATCAGAGCAATTAAGGCTGTTATTTCTGCAACTTCTAACAAGTTCGATAGAAGGACCGATACTTCTATAAGCAAGATTAGAATCTTTGGGCACTAAACCTGCAAATTACACTAGAACAAGGCACTAGATGTAGATAAAGATAAGTAACAACCACAACCCTTATAAGACAGGTCAACAAACTTGTGGATCAGAAGCACCAAAGCAATGGATAGATAAGACCGACCTCCCTCACAGCCACCACCAAACAAAACCAAGCAGTCAGAGACAAAGTTAAGGGAGTGGGATGCCCTGGAGCTTGGCAGCTCCAATACCCCATCCGGGTCAGGCAGCTTACGCAAAGTGACCGAGTCGAGCTCGGCCACTTGCTTGTATATCCTCATCCATGGCATCATCTGCTGTTGTTGCTGATTGGTATGAGCAGCAGCTGCATCAGAAATAGACAGCTTAAGGGCATCCACTGATGTGGTCCCCCACTCCCGCCTGCATATGGACTCCCACAGTGTGTTTGAGCTTGTCAAAGAGTAGAGCCTCTTGCAGGTCATAGCAAAGGAGAGGATTGACTCCACTGGAAGCAGGAGCAGAATTGTGAATAGTTGGTCTTGAGCCATGTTCAGTATAGGTGAAGAAGAAGAAGATCCAATAATGTTGTTGCTGGTTCTAGTGCTCGTCTCAGCCATGTAACCAGACATGTCCCCAGTTGTTTTCTCTGATTGTTATGGTACAAAGAGACAAGCTTTGGGAGAGCCACTTTGGGCCGGATAGTGTTCGACTCTGAATATTATAGAACACAAGCTTTGGATCAACTTGGCTATGTAGGGAGTAGTAGGGAGGAAACAAAGACACAAGCTTTGGACTAACTTTGGCTATGTAGGGTGCAGGGAGGATGGTGAAGTAAGTACAGTAAAAAAACGGTGGCTTTGGTTTACGACGGGGTTGTTTAAGTGGTAAGAGATTTGGATTTACTCGAGGGTCTTGAGTTTAAGAAGACTCATGAGTATAAAAGTCATAATTGGGAGAGTCACTCCTATAATAGTAAATATAATTCGGAGTTTAGGAAAAAAAACTGGTTTTGAGTTGGTTTCCATAGTAAAAATTGTTACATGGGTTCAAGTTTTGGCTTGTCCAGTATCAAAAAAAGGAGACTACGAAGAAGTTAAAGATGATTTTTTCTTCTTTGGGTAGATTCAAACGGAGGAGGTGGGGCTTGGAAAAGGTCAGCCCCATTATTTTTTGTCTGGTTTTTGAAATGATGAGCTTGGTTTATTATGTGTCAGTTCTTTTTTTTATTTTTTTATTAAGAATTGAATAATATCTAATATTTAAAAGAGGATATGAACGAACCCTAAGATGTTCAGGAGTGTGGTCTTCTCGCTCGCTCTATCTGCATATAAACAATTCGAGATCAAGTTTAATTACGATTATTATTATTATCATTATTAGAAGTGTGGGCATTGAAATTGACAGCTTCGACCAATCCATCACACGTCCACATGTTTCATAGTTGCAATAAAATGTCCCTTTTTTATTGACGTTTTTGTACAATATAGACAATAAAATACCCATGTTGACGTTTTTGTAATTTCCTACAAAAAGAGCCGTACACTTTCTACGTGCAAGCTTATAATTGGAAAATAGACAATAAACCAGATTCTTGCAAGACAAATTTTGGCTTGTCATCTGAAGATAAGATTAAGATGAGGATGAGTGAGACCAGTCTACAAGTAGCTTGTTCCACTAAGAGGGTTAGCGATCTCCATACGTCGGTGAAGTCATTCCTAGCGTCCCGATTGGTCATGCTCGAAGTTCTTACGTTAACCGCATTGTATTCTATTTAGAGGTTTCGAGTTTGAACATTTGTTAATGCATTATTATTAAATATTTATTATTGAGGTTTCTAACTTTCTAATCTAATTTGTAAAATTGTGATCCTTTGTAGCACAATCACTCTTGCAAACTGTTCTACGTTCAATAAACATAGATACGAATATTCAAGTGTAGTATTAGAGTAGGTTAATTTTTGGTCAGCTCGTAGACAATATATTTTATTTAAGGAGCGTGGCTAAATCTATAAACGTGACAACCCCAACAACCTATTGATTAAGTATGATAGATAATGTGATTAAATGCATCCAAGTACTATGTAACAAACTCTGTGTAGGCTGCAGCTATTTTCTTAAGGTCAATTACACCAAGAGTTACGCTTGCCATAGATTGAACCTGAACTTCCGTCAATTCCGCTAGTGCAACAAGATCGATCGATCCATGCGCAGAAACTAGAAAATCTAAGATATAGGTTAAGGGAGACATACATTCTAAGAGCATCAAAACACACTATCAAGTTGTATAACAGTTGGTGCAAAAGAAGACACGGTGAAGGGATGCCTTCTCTCACATGGCAAAACGATGTAAACCGTGCTTATTATCCGATGCTTACCCGCGCTTGATCTGAAATGGCGGGTAAGGTTGGTTGTTTAGGTACGTCGGGGTGACGAACAGTCGGGTCTTATTTCTGCAGATGATGAACTTTGCGTTTCTTGATTAGTTTCCACAGAGCAGTTTTGGCTTCTTCCAGGGTTTCAACAGCATGCCCTTCTTCAAATGGCAGCCTTTGGATATTGAACTACAGAGGACAGTATGGTCTATGTTAGCAACAGATGAAAAGAAAAGAGCAGCAAACAGCTTTGGAACAATGTATAAGCGAGGATCACCTGAGCACCTTCTCGGACTCGGATATCGATCCCCTTACTATCGATAGAAATAAGAGCAGCGTCATCTACTTCTGCTTCAGCAGACAAGAGCTCCTTCAGAGGCTTCGAGAAGATTGTATTGAGTTCCTGCGTATGTGAAGCCCAAACCACTCAAGCATATATTGTAACGACTAACGAATCGAACCATGAACTTCAATAGAAAGATTGTGCAGTTTTGACAGAATGCCAAGTGCAACTCAACTACCATGTTTACCAAGGCCGTCGGGCAGCAACGAACTAAGTCTTTACGATGGTCAGCCTAAAGCTAAAACGAATTTCAAAGGTCTTCAACCCTAGACTCAACTCAAACATGTTAACGAATGGAGCTGCACAAAAAAAAAAAACCTCCCGTCCGTGGAATCCCTAGAATGCTTCCCTTGTGCCAACAACTGCTCTTTCTGCTTTTCTCTCTCTCTACAAGGGACACGCTAAATTGAATTCTTGTTCTTCATGATATAGCTAGCTAGTTTATTTAAGCACAATATGTACTAATCTCCTTGAAAACTACTAAACAAATCAAACACACACATTTATCATATCAACGGCTCATCAAAAACGGTTTCAGTTAAATGACGGGGTTGCAATCCGAAAGGAAAAGAGAACTTCAATCAGAGACCAACAACCCAAATTTTTATGCTCACCTTTAGATTTTGTTCGCCTCCATCAACAGCAATCTTATCAGGCAGAACGGCTTCGTATTCCTTGACATCAACCCATGCAACAGTGCCAAAGCCGCCGATAAAATAGATGTCACTGCAAACAGGGTTAGCATGTTTGAACTCGGTGCGGTCAAATTCAGGTCCAACACAAAAACAAGAGAGGAATACAATCTCTTAAGGGGCTGAGAAGGGAGGAAACAAGACAATAGTCTGTAATAGAACATGAGAGAACAAACCTTATGTTCTGCATCCTAAAGTAGTAAAAGTTCCCCCATTGTTGAGAAGGCCCTTGCTGGTGCTTTGCAATATACTGCTTATGCGCCCACGCCTAGAAAAACAACAAAATATTATGCAGCAATAAAACCTGCTATACCAAAAAACTACACAAGCCATGGGGAAAAAGGATAAGCCAAATTGATCATAGACGGTCCTGAATAGTAAACAGATCGATAAATTTTGCTTTTGAACAACCGGTTAATGACTTTTCTCGAAACAGCAGAAAAGAGAAGATAAAAGCAGCATGCTTAAACTGAAAGATCTTTATGTTGGATAAAATCCAAGATAAATCAAGATTTTCGATCAAAGTGAAAACAAACCTTGTCCTTAATCGGAAAAAAAAAATGAAACTGGTTAAACATCCACAGCAAAAGGTGAGAGAAACCTGCTGATGTTCTGGAAGAGGGACAACATCACCAAAGATTGTTACCCTAGCATTTGATAGGCCACTCCACCCCGGTATCTACAAAACCTCACTATCAGAGCCAATAATTGGAGAACCGCAAATAAACCAACTCTCCATGTGCAAAATCCTCAAAGACTAACCTGAACAACAAGTGTACATCTAGGATCTGCCAGCAAGTTCCTAGTGTGAATAGCCAATGGTGAGAATGAAAATATAGGATCTGCATCACAACAGAACGCCAATAGAGTTTAGCCGAAGGTCTAGGCTTGGATTTTCATGACAGATTTTTTTTAATACTTCCCACAAACTACTGGACACATGTTATCAGGGGTATTAACTATCGTCTGCGTGTAATATGTTGCCTCCGGAAAGCTTTGCATCCCAAGAAGAGTAAGGTGGAAAGTCCCAACAAGTACCATAGACTCACTTTCTTTTGAAGAGATCATAAACTCATGTTATGCATCTATGTTTGTTCGAACAAAATGGATAAACTGAGCTGTAATTTTTTGAAATTGGACCACTTACGCCCCAATGAATCAGGTGCAAAATCTACCAGTGAACCAAATGGATAACCTTGTCGTCGATGGTGCATACGGGACATTACAGTGCATATATGAGCAAATCTGGCCTTAAACACAGAACAAGATGCATTCAGAATTGTACTAAAGGAAACAACTAGACGGGACAAATCAGAGAACTAAATGCTAAAGGTATGCAAATTATTTTACCTGCTCCATCAAGTTTCGGACAGCCAAAGCCGGGCGAGGTAAGCCATGAGCTGAAGTAGCACTCTGTACTCCACCAGATATTGGAGTTCTGAAAAGACCTGCCCTGGTCCCTCCAACCATTCCACCAGCTGGGGGAATTGAAATAGATGACTCTTCCTTCACTATATTCTCTAAATCCTTTTCTGTTTCCTCTCCATCGTTTGCAGCATTCTGGCATTGCTCTACGTTACCCTTCAGAAGATGAAAATGATACTGATTACAGAGATTGTCAACTAAAATATCTTGACTGGCAGCGACTTTGTAAAGAACTTCCAAATGAAATGGGTAATACTCGCAATACACACATCAAGGGGCAAACAGAAGCCATTCTACGCATAAAAACAGAATATTTTCCCAGCTGTATGAAAACATTTGTATGGATAGACTAGGGTAATCACTTACCGAACCACTAAACGAATGCCATATCAAAGCCTCCATATCGCGAGATTAAATTTTACAGCATACTGTTGCATCAACTAAATTGAGTGACAAGAGACAGAACGCACCTAATTCCACATCAGCACATCCTATAACATTGAAATCCAAAATTTCCACTTCTATTCCCGCACCCAATTTCCCGAACATAAACTTCCATCCCCCGTGAAATTATATCGAATTCCAATACTATGCGATGACAGGATAAGGAGTTAAGCAATGTGAACTACGGTTAGGTAGTGGCAAATGCCGCCAGCTACCTTCATTTGATTATAAATGGGAGAGAGTAAATGTAAAGGGGAAGTAGAGGCAACAATTCCACTCGTTTTCCTGTCGTTCCCCCGGATATGTCCCGAGACCGAGTTTGCACATCCAATGATGGTAAATAGCAACAATCCCCTCATCCGATCAGCTTGGCATTGGCTAAACACACAAGAACCCAAGTTACCTCAACTCGGGCTAACTCGGGTCAAGAAGAGACCGAGTTTGCACATGCAATCAAGGTGGATAACAACACTCCCCACCGCTCATCGGATTAGGGTTGTTTCTGTGGCTTAACACACAACAGCCCTAATCCCCACCGCTTCCTATCATAAGCACACACAGCACAAAGTCCTCGTAAGCTAAAATTGCACTAAAGCAACAAAAGATCCATTCTTTAAACCCATAGAAACCTTAAAAAAAAAGCAACAATTCTGACGCCTAAATAACCTCACCTCAGATAAAGAGAGGGAGCCACGCAAAACGAAGCTAAACCCATTATTAGGAGCCCTCTGGTCGTCGCTTTCCTCTCCGTAAACCTCGCGAGCCGGGCCTCGGGCCCGGAGGCGGAGGCGGAGGCGAGCAGGGGAAAGGGCAGTATCGGCTAATTTAAGGGACCCAACTCGCGGTTTTTGGTTAAGAGGCGGAGGAGGAGGAGAAGATGGTGAGGAGGTAAAGGAGGAGGAGTGAAGAGAAGAAGAAGGGGCGTTTGAGGGAAAAGGGTACGTTTCTGGGAATCTGGAGATGAAGACGGAACTTGAGAGAGATTCCATTGGGAGAGGATGATGGCGGAGCTGGGGCGAGGAGGGAGGGGTTTTAGGAAAAAGGGCGGAGAGTTTTTTTTTTAAAAAAATTTAGGTGGGTTGATTTAAATCCCCGGAGTTTTGACGGTATTAAGATTCGATTCCTCCCAACTTAAGTTTAAGGGCGGACTCGTTTCTATCAAGCCACACTTGCGTTGGTCAAAGGGAGGAGAGTTTAGAGAAGCACAGGAGTGCCAATATTAAACACGATATGTTTTCGAAAACTCGAACTTGCTCAAACGGGGCTGGATTCGGTCCTGGAACCTCGTTTTTTGGCGAACCATTTTATCATAACTAGGCGAACCATTGTATCATAACTGGGGGAACGAGCGCGTGTTCCGGGACGGTCCATTCGGTCCATTCGGCCCATTCGGCGAACTTCGGACAAACCATTCCATCATAACTGGGCGAACCATTGTATTATAACTGAGCGAACAATTATATCATAATTGAGCGAACCAGTGCGTGTTCCGAAAAAATCGGGACCGCTTTGGGCGACCCATTGCATCAAACTAGGCAATACATTGTATCATAACTGAGCGAACCATTGTATCATAACTAAGCGAACCAGTGAGTGTTCCAGGACCGTCTTGGACAAAAATACACGTTCAGGATTAAATCCGGTGCCAACTTGAACTCGAAATTTGATCATTTAAAAGTCTTTTAGTTTTTTTCTGTGAAAGATATAATTCAACTAGTCAAACCTTAGTTCAAACGTAATTTTTTGTATTTTTTACTAGATTTATACTGAAATAAATATAAATTAATCTTTGTCCAAACCTGGGAGTTATTCTGTTTTTCTTTTAACAGGAAAGAATCCAGCCCACCTAACAGGAAAGAATCCTGTCCTACCTCTTTTTGCAATTGCTTTACAAATAGAAGTAGCGTATCCGATTAAACGTCTAATTCGTATTGAATGAGCGAAAATGGAGGAAATCAAATTAATTTCCCCTTAAAAACCTTGATTTAATTAATATTAATTATTGGCGAAATCTTATAATTTAGCGGAAGGACAAATCAGGTAAATTGTTTCTTTTTGTCAAAACCACTCGGTATCAGGAATCTATACAGAACTAACAAGTCGAGCGAAACTAAATTCACGAAAAAAATTTCTCTACCAAATTTCGATTCCGCCGTATATTGATACTCGAATTCTAAACACACAATAAATTAAAACAATTCTGTAAAATAAATACTGGCATCAAGTGAATTACTTAAACCCAAGTGACCAGCATCAAATTTGTTTATATATTGGGACTATTTTAATTTTTTTTAAATACATTTTGTTTTAAGGAAAATCGTGATGGCACGCCACATCATCAGTAAAATATGACCTGGCTATCCAGATGGTCGGATAAGATTCAGACGGCTATTTTACCTCTAAGTAATTTTAATTGAAAAATATTTGACTTAATTCATACATTCCAAACTATATAATACTAAAAAAAATTACACTCAGGTCCCTGTAGTTTGGCGTCTCTTCCTCTGGGATCCCTGCATTTCCGAAATCGTTCCTGACGTCTCCGAAGTTTGGTTTTAGAGACTCTCGGGTCCCTGACGGACCTTTTTTTCATTTTTGGTCATGAAAATGACCAAAATAGCCTTAAACAAAAAATAAAAAATTTTACCTTCTCCATCCTTTGAAAAAAAATACCAACCACCAAAAACCAACCAAAAACCAAAATCAAACTAACTAAAATAAAGAACATAACGAAGAACATCAAGAACAATATAAAAAAATTACCTATGAATCCCAGATCGGCCTTTTTTTACCATATTAACGCCAAAATCGAAGAACCCACAAGCCAATTCCCAATAATTTCTTCAAAGCAGAAAGTCAATTCCAAATTAACACATGAAACCAGAACCAATCAAAAATCCTAAAAACCAGCAAACCCTAATCCCCAATTCGACCACGACCACCCTCCTCGCCTGGGTTATTGCATGACCCTGTAAATCGGAGGACCACGGACGGGGAGGAATTTGATTTCCCTCCTAACGACAGGCCGAGATTCACGTTCACAAGGGTTAGAGGAAGCTTTCCGAGCATGCCATTCCTCGAAGTTGAACTCGAATTCCGAGTAGTGCCTCTCCACCTGTCGCCGAAGAATCCTTTGACGACAGAGGTGCCCCACATTTACACCCACGGCGGGATAGGGCGGTTGTTAATCGTGAGGTTCGTCGTTGGCAGGTTGGAATTAAATGAAATTTGGGGTTAGGGTTCATGTAGAGAATTGGAAAATTGAAAAGTTTTGAGTCTAATCGTCGTTGAAGACAGAGGAACCTAAAGTTTGTGTTTGATGGACTTTGAAGAAATTATTGGGAATTGGCTTGTGGGTTCTTCGATTTTGGCGTTAATATGGTAAAAAAAGCCGATCTGGGTTTGCTTTTTTTGTTCATTTTCTATGGTTTGGTTATTTCTCGTGTGCCATGATCTGGGATAAGGTTCTAACTTTAGGATTTTTTTCTAATGAGCTTACTGTATCTGCAAAATGGGGTTCGTGGGTAATTTTTTTGGTTGTTCTTGATGTTCTTGGTTGTGTTCTTGATTTTAGTTAGTTTGATCTTTGTTTTGGGTTGGTGGTTGGTATTTTTGTTTAAATGTTGGAGAAGATAAACTTTTTTATTATTTGTTTAAGGATATTTTGGTCATTTTTATGACCAAAAATGAAAAAAAAGCCGTCAGGAAAGTCTCTAAAACCAAACTTCGGGGACGTCAGGAACGATTTCGGAAATACAGGGATCCCAGAGGGAGAGACGCCAAACTATGAGAACCTGAGCGTAATTTTCCCTAATACTAATGTTTTTTTTTTCGGCTACCACTTGCTTTTTCCCTTAAAACTATAAAACCCCAAAGTCCACCCAATTAGGGTTTGTCCTCAAAAACTTCCCACCACTCCGAGTCTCCCCAATTGGCCTATTTTCCACCCCAACTCCACAACCCAATCCAAACCCTAAGATCGCCGATCATGTCCACGGCTGAAGAAGACCAACACGCGCCTCCCGCCGCCAACTTGCAATCGGTCTCCATCTCCGACTCCCCCGCCGCCGACTTGCAATCGGTCTCCATCTCCGACTCCCCCGCCGCCGACTTGCAATCGGTCTCCATCTCCGACTCCCCCGCCGCGGCCTCCGCCTCCTCCCAGTATGCCTCTCTTTTCCCTATCTCCAATTCCCCAATTTTGAATTTCGCGCGATTGCTGCTGGGTTTAATCTCGAGGCTTGGCTCGTGGGTTTTGTGGTGCAGGGCGGCGTCGTCGTCGTCGTCGTCGTCGTCGATGAGCTTGGAGGAGAGGTTCCAGCTGGTTAGGAGCGTGGGGGAGGAGTGCATCCAAGAGGAAGAGCTCTGGAACCTCCTCGAAAAGAAGCCCTTGCCCGTTTGCTATGACGGGTTCGAGCCCTCGGGTCGGATGCACATTGCCCAGGTTTCCGCCCGTCCGCTGTATTCTTGTTTTTGATGATAAAGCTTGAGGCTTTAGTTAGTAATCCAACTATTTTGATGGGAATGTAGGGTGTGATGAAGACGATAAATGTGAACAAGCTGACATCCGCAGGGTGCGTAGTGAAGATATGGATAGCGGATTGGTTTGCGCAACTGAACAACAAGATGGGAGGAGACTTGAAAAAGATACAAACAATTGGGAAGTACTTGATTGAGATTTGGAAGGCTGTTGGGATGGACCTTGGGGATGGTAAAGTGGAGTTCCTATGGTCATCGGAGGAGATTAATGCCAGGGCTTTCGACTACTGGCCGCTTGTTTTGGATATTGCCCGCAGGAACAATCTTCCGAGGATAATTAGGTAAATGCGCTTTTGTTATCTTGCAAGTCATTGGATTTAAAAAAAAAAAAAATTAAGGTAACCATTTCTTTCCTTGTAGGTGTTCTCAAATTATGGGCCGTAGCGAGCAGGATGATCTGACTGCTGCTCAAATTTTCTACCCGTGCATGCAGTGTGCAGATATCTTTTTCCTCAAGGTGTTTGTGGTTATTGAGTAAATTATTTGTTTAATTTCTTTTGTTCTTTATCTTAGTATTGTTTTCCAGAAGTTGCTCGATCAAACTAAGATCGTGATGTTGGTTGTCCTACAGGCTGACATTTGTCAATTGGGCATGGATCAGCGAAAAGTTAATGTACTTGCCAGAGAGTACTGTGATGACATTAAGAGGAAGAACAAGCCTATCATTTTGTCGCATCGTATGTTCAGACCGCATTCCTCATGCCATGTGTTTTTCCTGCTCAAATGTTTATCATTCGGATTGTTTTCTGTTCAATGCTTGTTTGCAGATATGCTGCCAGGATTACAGCAGGGGCAAGAAAAGATGTCAAAAAGTGACCCATCGTCCTCCATTTTCATGGAGGATGAAGAGGTGCGAATAATTTGAGATGCTAGGAACTTCGGGTAACGGAGACATTCAATTGCATTTTTTGATTTCTCATTTTTTTCATTTAAATTGTGTCTTATAGGCAGAAGTAAATGTGAAGATAAAGAAGGCGTACTGTCCCCCAAAAGTAGTTGAGGGAAACCCTTGTTTAGAGTACGTCAAATACATTGTGTTGCCGTGGTTCAAAGAATTTAAGGTGGAGCGGGGTGCAGACAATGGTGGAGAGAAGTGAGTTCTTTCTTTCCATTTGCTTACACTTGTATTGATTTCCAAATCGTTTCACTTATTTTTGTCTCTAGTCATCTCTAAACTTATATGGTTCAATAGTCTGATTGCCTCATGGTTTACATTTTTACATGTTAGCATTTTTTCTGCTTGTCACATAATGATCTTCCAGATTTATCGTGTTCTCCGGGTTACTCAGTATGCTGCATCTGTTTACTGTATCTAGGATCTTCAAAAGCTTTGAGGAACTTGCGGCTGATTACGAGAGTGGGGAATTACATCCCGGCGACTTAAAACCTGCATTGGCAAAGGCAATAAATAAGATACTGCAGGTACTTTTGGTGTTTTTTCTAAGTCATGCTCCTGAAGTCGTAGCATTTTCTTCCAACGTGCTGGTTCCGTTCGCCGTAGTCCTCGAGGCTCAACTGTTGTATCCTGAATTTTCTTTTGCAGCCGGTGCGTGACCACTTCAACCAAGATGCTGCCGCCAAGGATCTGCTGAAACGGGTCAAGGTTTGTGAATCTCCTTAGCTCTTGTTTCCGCATGCAACGATGCTGATATATATATATATATTTTTTTCAATCTAAAAACTTAACTTTCCATGAACCTTATGTGCAGTCCTACAGAGTAACGAGGTGAAGGTGTGCTCGAACCCACCGCTGATTGAAGTTTATTGCATGATGAACTTTGTGTTTCGATTTTTCTTGGATCAGCTCATTGTACGGATAAAGTACATGTTGGCGATGAGAAAGATTTTGTTTCAATTACTCTTGTTGGCTATTTATTAGGAACATTGCCTTTTTTTTAAGAATAGGAGCATCGGCTTGTTGGCCTGTGGTCTATATGTTAAATGGCAGTGTTTTTCAAAACTTGGAGTTTTCAACGTTTTCCTGTCTAACCAGTTGGATTATTGTTTTGATTGGGTTGGAAGTTTTTATTTTAAATATTATATTATTAATTGTATTTAACATTAAAATGTCAAGTAATTCTAAATAGTTTATGAGTAATAAGTATCAAAAAATTTCATTTAACCATTTTTAATATAATAAAATTTAATAAATCCTTTTTGCGGAAAAAAATTTAGCACTAAGACAATTTGTCCAACCGGATGAACTGACACAAATTAAACTAATGGTTAATTTACCTTAAAAACAGAAATACGCATTTATTTTTCTCCGTGGAAATTGTGCGATCCAATATATGGATTATTTAGATCAACCAAAATCTTTTGAATTAAAGATTTGAGAATGTGATTTTATTAAAGTTTAGTAGTATAGAATCACATTTGATTCGAATTTGAATTAATTATTTTAGTAAATATTTGTTTTCCAAATTGTATTTGAGAAAAATAAAAGAAAATTGTGCAAAAGACTCCTTACATGTCAGAAATCTGATTTGGAAGCGACAAATACTGCAATTGATAATTTAAGTCGTCGATAATTTGGAAGTTCTCGAAAACAATGAGAGAACTATTGAATATTTTTATCCAGTTTTCTCAATTAAAACCTTGATTAGCACTAAATTGAAAATACGCCATATCTTTCCGCACTAAAATGAAGTTTGGCGCCAAAACTGAAAGGTATATAAGGACGGAGAAAGAGCAGTTGACTTTTTTTTTTCTTTCTTTCTTGGGGTAAAAAGCGCAGTTGACTACGTTTCCCCTTCCTGATCTTCCACCCGTTGGAAGAAACAGAGAGTTCTGGGAACCGATTAGCTAAGGTAATGACGGGGACATTTGATCCCCCCAATTCCAATCCCAATTTGCAATTGTTTGGTGTTCGGCTGTTGTTTTATCTGATGATGCTCACAAGGTGTTCGAACAAATGCGTCAATGTGGTGTTGTAAGAAACTAATTTGCTGACACGGTTTATTCTTTCCCGCTTCCCGTGGGAACAGATAAGGCGGGTGAGGGGAGCAATGTCGAAGTCCTGTAAAGGCCTAGCGATGGAGCTGGTCAAGTGTTTGAGCGAATCCGACTGTGTTAAGGTATCCAAGAGGAAGACCCCTGGTTTAGTTTGTTATGTTGGTGTCTTGTTCGGTCTTGGGGATGTGTAATTGTACGCGGGTGGTGATCATTGGTTTCTTTGGTGTTTTTGTAGGTTCAGAAGCGGCCGTACAGGGAATGTGCTGGAGAGAAGGAGCCTTGTATTCCGAGCGGGTGTGTTGGGTTGAGGGAAACTTACTTCAATTGCAAGAGAGGCCAGGCAAGTTGGTATCTCTTTTCTGTGTTCTATTATTTGTTTCGGGGTTTTGAGTTCTTCAGATGTCATTACAAGCCATTTATTTTGAAGTTCAAGTGGATTACAGGCAAGTGCGCTTTTATGGACCTGTTGGAATCAGTAGGAAGCTGGTTATGTAGCAGAAAATTTTATGGTTTTGTTCTCTGTTGAAATCGATAGAAAGCTAATTAGGTAGCATAAAATTGGACTAAACTTATGGTTCAGGCTCTTTGCTTGAGCCTCTAGAAATTTTATGTTCTTGGGACTGCTAAACTTCCAAAGTCGTCAGTTGTTGCTCCGATAGATTCCACATCACGTCATCTAGTTTGCTCGAGATTGCGAACGAAATAGGTGACAGAGCTCAGTTGGGGTGAATGTGTCCATTTGTTATGGATACATGTGCGTTCTAGTCATGCCGCCTAATGGTTGTAATTTGAGAGGGGTTAGTCAATGCCATCCTCCTTCTCTGGGCAGGAAAAGGTTGAATATTCTCATTGACAACTTGCTCGCCACACTGGTTCGAACAAATGTATCAAAGAACATGCTGCTGACGCTTGTTAGCTGCGATTTTTCAGGTTGATATGAGGGCCAGGATAAGAGGAAACAAGGGCTATTAGCACGACGAAGGCGTCTCTACGGCATGCCCTACCAGCGTCATTAAGACCTAAACACGATTCAGCAGGAAAACGATAAGTTCTATGATGTAACATGTGCACAGCAGATGGAACGAGATTGCTCCAAGGCCTATTTCTATTTAGGCTTCTCTTTGGCTTTGTTCTTTCCCTTTTCTTTGATATTTCACCCAACATTGAATAGGCTGTAACAATTGATTTCAATTTTGTTATATGGAATTTTGTTGATGATTCCATTGTTGATAATACTGAAATTGCACCTATCCGAGTATTATGATCAACTTGGACTAGTTGAGTTGACCAAGACCTCTCTTAGAAAGAGAGTATATGGAATTTAAGTTTACTGCCCCAATTCCACACTAGCTATAAAAAACTGGGAATCAGAAAGCAAGTAGCAGATAATTGATGATTAAAAGCGAATCCGATTCCACCGAATGCGTAAATCAACTTCATGGTCTCGAATTCGGATTCGAATTCAGTACAACATGATAAACTTAATTTTCATGTTCAGTAGTACAACATGATAAACTTCGAAGTTCGACATAGTACTGTCTCAACTTTGCTAGTAATTGTAAACCATATTCATTTGCTAGTAAAAACAAATGAATATGCTAGTAGAATAGAATAGAATAGAATAAAAGAGCGTGTGTTTTATTTAACGCGGCATTTGAAAAGTTGCAAAGAATGTCGAATAAACTAAATGAGAAGTTTTATAAAAATAGCAGGAAAAATAAGGGAATTTGCTAGTAATTGCTAACCTTATTCATTTTTTTCTGAATTTAGCCAACTTTCTTTATTCAATTCCGTCAAGGTTTTAAAAAAGACCTGGTCTACGGTGCGAGATTACTCCCATCCTCTAGGTTGACTGGTCTGGCCATCGATTAGACCTGACCTTTATTTATTTTTATTATTTTAAAATAATATATAGGCTAGATATAGGTCTCAAAATTCATATCCCGACCAATATACGTCATATTCATTCACTTTTCTTGTTGATTCAGAGAAATCGAGCTTGTAATGCAATTTTTTAATTTAATCTTGTGTTGATTTCGAACAAAATCCGGTCAGACCCCAATTAATTTTTTTTATGTTTGATAACTAGGTATATTTTTTTAATATATGTCTCTATTAAAATTAGAAATTGACCTCACTAAAAACTTAATTAACCTAAAAATTGAAACCAGAATGGTCAATTACTGACTTATCATATGCTAGTCGGGCCCAAGAAAGTGTGTATTCCAAATGTCAAACAAGTTATCGAGTTCGAATATTAGGAAGAGCATATTAAGAATCACCAATGAATTATCACAGACTTTACAACGAAAGGATAAAAAATATTGCTGGAGTCATGACGCTAGTAAAAGTCTTAGAAGTTGGTGCAAACACAGAGAAATCTCATTTATCTACGGTATTTCGGCTCCTGAAATTAGCTTTAATATTGCTAGTTACGACTTCAAGTGTTGAGAGAGCCTTTTCTGCCATGAATATTTTGAAGAATCGTCTTCGCAACAAGATGGGAGATAGCTGATTATTTAATTACATATATCGAGAAAGACGTATTTGATTGTATTGACAATGTAGCTATTATGGAGCGACTTCAACGCATGAGTAATCGTAGAGTACAATTATAAATGTTGTAATTACATACGTTGAACTTTTTGAATAAAATTATATTGCCCCCACACCCAAATTTTCTGGCTCCGCCCTTGCGGACAGTCCAAGTCAAAAAGTTCGGTCAAACTACCCGGTCTGACTATAGCGTGGTTCACAAGGTGGGTGTTCGAATCCCCAAATTCGGTGCACCCAGATAGTCAATTTGTGGTCCGATCGGTCGGATCACATTTTTTAAAACTTTAATTTCCATCGTAATTTCTTTCCTTTAACAATTCTTTTCATTCTATAACATAAGAAATTTTCTTAGATTACTGTTGCAAATAAATTATGGTAGAACGTCAGAAACGATCTTAAGAACGGGTCCGGAGTGGTCGTCCCAAGAGTGATTCGAACGAAAGAGAGAAATAGAAGAAATATGGGAAAAGAGAAGAGAAGATAAAGATTAGAATAGATAGAAGAGAAAAGAATTGGTAGAAGAGCAAGAACTTTATTGAACATATGGGGGAGAAGGGGAAGGAAAAAACATAAAGATAAAAGCTACAAAACTACATAAGATAAAGCTAAGATAAAAGCTAAGAAGCTAAGAATTTGGTGTTTGGTTTGTGTGTGTTCTTCATGCCTGTACCTAGCTCTCCTTATATAGAACAAGCTCGCCCCAGCCTCATAGAAAAACCCTAGGCCATTTTCAAACAAGAAAACTTAACATAGCCTCGGCCTAATAAGGAAAACTTAAACTACCCGAAACTTTCAACCCATATTTGACCATTTTCCATGCTGAATTTGGAAAAGTCATAAACAACAAAGTTATAGATCTCTGTCTTCTCCTTCTGTGACTTTTGGAATCGTATCAATCCAATACTTGAGGAGAAAGTTACGGCATTTTTACCAAAATAGGTTCAGCAGATCCGCAGCCTAATAAGGAGAAAATCTACTCCCGAAACTTCCGACCCAAGTCTGACCTCCTTCTGCGCCGAATTTGGAGAAGTCACAAACTAGAAAGTTCTAGATCTGTATTTTATCTTTTTATTGCTTTTGGAATTGTATCAATCGGATATACGAGTAGAAAGATACGTCTATTTTACTGAGCATGGTCAAACAAATCCGAGAATTAATTTTCCGCTCCAACAATGCCCCCCACACGTCAATGTTTTGACGCTAGGAAAAGCATTGACGTGTATCCATCTTTGAACACGCGGAAAATTAACTCCACTCAAAAAATAACCGGCTAAGGCAAGACTGTAAATTTGTGGAGAATGTACCATCAAACCGATCGAGACCTAGCCGTTGTAGGCGTGTAGTTGATCACTCATCTCGAGATATCCGTGTGCTCACGGCTTTCTCGCAAAAACTTGATTTAGGCCTACATGGTTGAGTGGGAGCTCTATGTCCTTCATCAAAATGACCATACAATTGTTGTTGAAGGTCTCTAAGCTTTTTCCTTTGCTTTTGAATTTTTTGCTCCAACCTTCTTCGTTGAGTCTTCGTGAGAGTCGGTCAATGAGACTCCGGACACTTGCCCCCCGAGTGTGGGTTTGGCTTTTTTGGCATCTCCTTTCGCACGGGCTTCGTGTGATAACTTGGAGACCTTGTAGGTGAGTCACTCTTTGTGGGTCGTGTCTCACATGGTTGTTTCTTAGACCGCAAAAGTTCTTCCTTAGGCACCCAAACCTTGAAGGGTTTCTTTCTCTGGAGAACTCCTTGCTCGGTTGCCAATCGAGTGACCACGTCTCTCTTAACCCATGCGTACTCAGGCGCCCTTTTTTTATTGCTGGCCGATTTTGACCATGTGACTTGAGGACATTCCCTGTAATTTGAAACCTTTGATGGCCGAGGTTGAGCCGGCCCATTAGGTTGTTGCTTCACCGTACTCTTGCTTGGTTCAGAAGGAGTTGAACACTTGGCTTTATCATCCTTCATCTTCTTTGTCATGAGCACGTCTTGCCTTTTGGCTGGGATAATTTTGGCCGATGTAGGAGATTCGACTACAATATTGCAGCACTCTTCATGCCCCCCGGGTGAGATTGAATTCTGACTGTAGACTTGGCCCCCTGTGTCTTTCCGTTGAGTTGGGACAAAATTGGGCAAGCGAAGGTGGCCCACTACTCGTGGAACAAAGGGTAACTTGGATCTCCGCAACAGGTGATTCGGCGGTGGCCCTAAAATTCCCTTTGCTGGTGAAGGCCCAAAGATTCCCTTCGCCGGCGGAGGCCCTAGAATGCCTTTTGTATTTGATACAGCACTTAGGGTTGTCTCAGTTGCCAATGAGACTTGTGTAGGGCATGGCTCTTCCTTTTCCTCAAATGTGGGCCTTGTAGGCTCGATGGCCGTGGTGTCGGCCAACTGTGGACTAGTCGTCTGTTCGACTTCTTCAATAAGGAAAGAAGATTGTGTATATTCGGTCGATTCATGTTCGACCGTCTCAATACTTGTCTCAAAATTGCGAGATTCAGAAACTATTTGGTCCTCAACTTTGCATACGCCACTTGATGCTTCCTCAGTTGCTGATGTAGTCCCTGAATTCTCATTCTTAAAGAGATTGCATCTCATTGCTCGGAGTTTAGCACTAACTTCCTCTGTTAATTTTGCATAGTCCTCTGCAATTTTCCTCATTTGCATGAGAATATACCATTTCTCATAAATATCATTGCTCCCCATAAATCCCTCATAACTGATCATGATTTGACAAGATAAATCGAAAATTCGTAATCAGCCTACAGAATGACCAATCTTTGGTATTTTGGTTGTATCTTTTCCGTCTGAACTCCGATTAAAGCGATCTTGATTTTCTTGGAAAGCTGAGAGATAGATCTTCAACTTTTCTTGAAATAGCCGTCTCCTAATTCGGCCGAAAACAAGACCAAAATGTCCTCCAAAGCCGACTGGACTTCTCAATCATACAGATCGATCAGTCTTCAGTGTTTTGGTCGTATCGTCCTGGTACAAACTCCGATTTCGGTGTTTTTAATATCCACAGAAAGAGAAAACAATTATCTTCACTTTTGATGAAGAAAACTTCTTCAAATTCGGCTCCAAAAAGGGCCGGAATACCCTCCAAAGTGAACTGACCTCGCTGGATGTCTTCTTTCAGCACAACCTTTGACCGGTTTCGGTTTCGTCCCTTTTGAGGAAGGACTCGAAACCGTATGTGGAAACTCGTGTGTTTTGATGCAACAATCACTCTTCTTAGACGCCCTCCTTAGTCCCACCGAGCGTGCCAAAAAACTGTTGCAAATAAATTATGGTAGAACGTCAGAAACGATCTTAAGAACGGGTCCGGAGTGGTCGTCCCAAGAGTGATTCGAACGAAAGAGAGAAATAGAAGAAATATGGGAAAAGAGAAGAGAAGATAAAGATTAGAATAGATAGAAGAGAAAAGAATTGGTAGAAGAGCAAGAACTTTATTGAACATATGGGGGAGAAGGGGAAGGAAAAAACATAAAGATAAAAGCTACAAAACTACATAAGATAAAGCTAAGATAAAAGCTAAGAAGCTAAGAATTTGGTGTTTGGTTTGTGTGTGTTCTTCATGCCTGTACCTAGCTCTCCTTATATAGAACAAGCTCGCCCCAGCCTCATAGAAAAACCCTAGGCCGTTTTCAAACAAGAAAACTTAACATAGCCTCGGCCTAATAAGGAAAACTTAAACTACCCAAAACTTTCAACCCATATTTGACCATTTTCCATGCTGAATTTGGAAAAGTCATAAACAACAAAGTTATAGATCTCTGTCTTCTCCTTCTGTGACTTTTGGAATCGTATCAATCCAATACTTGAGGAGAAAGTTACGGCATTTTTACCAAAATAGGTTCAGCAGATCCGCAGCCTAATAAGGAGAAAATCTACTCCCGAAACTTCCGACCCAAGTCTGACCTCCTTCTGCGCCGAATTTGGAGAAGTCACAAACTAGAAAGTTCTAGATCTGTATTTTATCTTTTTGTTGCTTTTGGAATTGTATCAATCGGATATACGAGTAGAAAGATACGTCTATTTTACTGAGCATGGTCAAACAAATCCGAGAATTAATTTTCCGCTCCAACAATTACATACGATAAATTTAGTAGCAAATTTAATAATTTAATAAAAAAATTATATCTCACCCGTTTGATATTTTAATATCAAATGAGTCAAAACCATTTTTTTTGTGGTAACTTCACCCCATTTTCGATTTGTCCACCTAATATGGCAAACTAAATATACTTTATACTGGTCAATTTAAATCGGAAATTTTAAAATAATTTTTTGTTATCCAAATTTATCATATGCAATAGACCAAGTTAACCCAGAATAAAATGTGAATATTAATTTTTTTTAAACAAAAATTCCTTATGTGGATAAAGGGAGTGGAATTGATTGGGACCTATACCGTCATATGTACCAAACGCGTCGCTATTGTCTCCACTCTCAGCTGGCCAAAAGTAATCATCAATATAAACGCAAGGGAAGATATTTTATATTTATTAAAAACCATCACACAAAAAATAAAAAATCAAATACGTCTCAATTTGAAATAGTCGGCCCGTAAATATTCGGATATCATATAATATTAACCTAAAAAAATTTATTAAGAGAAGAATAAAATTTAATATTATCTAAAACTCTGCTGTTTATACCAAACCAGCCTAAATTTTCTTTTAAAAAAACCAAAGAAACGTGAGAAAGAAAAAAGGGAAAATGGAGCAATCTACTTGTAATTAATTAATTATTACAAGCAAGTAAACATTCAGACAAGGACAGGGATAACATAGATGATGAGGAATGGACGTTAGAGATTGGATTTGGCAATATTTCTAACAATGGGTCTTAAAAAAGCCAACGGATATCTCGAGAAGTGTACTACTATAAGGTATTACCTATTTCCATTTTTTTCTAACTAGACACCCTACCAGAATCCAATTCCCAACTAGCACTTGCACAATTTCTATGCCTAGGAATTTATGATGTGCTTTTATTTGGGTTCTTATTCTTCTCTTTAGCAGCTGCCAAATTGGTTCCAAGTTGGTCCCTTTTTTTTTACTGGGTATTTTTGTAGGGAGAGGAGAGGGAAAGAGTGAGGGAATGGCTGTGGCTATGGCTTCTTTGGGTCATTTCCCTGTTAGTTGTCCAAGTAGTGCCAATGTCAAAACTGTTGAAGCTACTCCCATGGTGGTGGGTTTTAGTGCTGGTGGACCCAGGTTTCCTTCCAAGGCAGGAATGGGAAGGTAAAGTTGAGCTTGCCCATCAGCTTTGGTTGTTTCTGATCTGGAAAGATGATGTCTTGACCATTTTTGAGCTCAAAGATGGGATCTTTTCCATTTTGTTTGTTGTTTGTGTTGCCAAGATTCAATCTTGGCCATTTTTAGAGTTCAAAGATGGAATCTTTTTCATTTGGTTTGTTGTTTGTGTTGCAAGATTCAATCTTTTTGGTGGAGAGTAGCTGGATGGTTCTTTTGTTGTTCAATTGGTTTCAATTCTTGTACTGGAGACTTTGAATTGCAGTCAACCCCAGATGTTGACTGCTCCCATATTAGTTTTGGATGGGTCAACGAAGGTTCAATTTTCTTGTCATGTGTAATTTAGTTAAGTGTGAAGGGATTAGAAGTAAGCTTGGGATAATTTGGTTCTGCAACTGTTGCAATATGTAAGAGGGTGTGTCAATGAGATTATGTTTCATGATGGAAGGGTGAACTTAGTTTGAATAAGCTTCATGGAGAAGCGGCAAGCTTAGTTGACTGATAAGCCTGTTGCTACGGTCAATTAGGCTTGTCGAGATTTCATTTCCATTTGACGTTCATCATGCTGTGAGATCCGTGGTCTATAACATGAATAAAGCATACTGTTTTGCTTCTTATCAGGTTGTCATTGTCTAAGACCATAATGACCCCGCTCGCAGCAGCTACAGCGGTGGAGGTGTGACAATTCTTTCAGCTGCTAGTGTATATACCCCTGCCTAATAGACTGTTGAAAACGGGAATTTCTGTCTTGAATAGGATGGAAGTTCCAGTGACACAGTCCCAACTCCTAAAGTCATAATCGACCAAGACTCTGATCCCGACGCAACTGTCGTGGAGATTACCTTCGGTGACCGGCTTGGTGCTTTGCTGGATACCGTATGGCTTACTTCATCTGCTCTTGCCTTGGAATTTGCCATTATGATTCAACAACTCCAGCTAAATCTATTTGTATGTGATGCAGATGAGCGCGCTAAAGAATCTTGGGCTAAATGTTGTTAAGGCCAATGTCTATTTGGACTCTTCGGGGAAGCACAACAAATTTGCCATCACCAGAGCGTAAGTTTTCGAGTGATGATAGATTTGCTGATGTTATGATCAGCTAGTCTGTTAAATTTTTTTTGTGGCAGCAAAACTGGGAAGCTTTAATCTCCAGAAACTGATCAGCTGGTCATGGAGTTTGCTTTTGCAGTGACACTGGTAGAAAAGTTGATGATCCCGAGCTGCTCGAGGCCATACGATTGACAATTATAAATAATCTGCTTGAATACCATCCGGTACTAGCTATAGGCATTCTTACTTTGATATTTTCCAATTACAAAGAAAGATCCTCCGTCCGCGGGCTGAAGAGTTTTACGTGATTATGTCCAGGAATCAAGCTCTCAATTGGCGATGGGAGTTGCCTTCGGAATTGAGCCACCAAAAGAAAAGGTCTTGATTTTTCATTGTTGATGCATGTACAATTCTTCAACCTCTTGGTTACCTCCTCGTTATAACATGACTTATGCAACAACTGACTTGTTAAACGGCCTGTATAATTGTATCCCGGTGGAATTAAACTTCAGTAGTTACCTATTACCACTAAATGAGATCCGGTTTCGTTCCCTGAAATTTATTGAATCGTCATTTTCAGCTTGATGTGGACATAGCAACACGTGTGAAGGTCGTCGATGATGGCCCTGACCGAAGGTATCCTTTCATTCTTCAGACATTTATCACAGTTTGCTAACCTTTTTGAAGAGAACTAAATGAGCAGAGTGTTGCAGAATATATTATCCTTAGCTGGCTTTTTCTGGTACGAAGAATTTTTTTTTCTCGTTTATCCAAGTAGGAATCTGAGATCCAATAAGTGTACTAATACTTCCAATATCGCAGAAGGTAGTGTATATGTAACGATCTCCAATTGGCAGCCTAGCTGCTCGTGGTTCTAACTAATTCGGAAGCACTTTTGCAGCTTACTGCTTGTGGAGACAGCTGATCGTCCTGGTTTGTTGGTGGATCTTGTAAAGTCTATCACTGACATTAACGTTGCTGTAAAATCAGGAGAATTTGACACTGAGGTAACAAATTACAGGATCTGTCTTTGCATGTCGGCTATCTCTTTTCGTCCTCTGCCATATATTTTGAATCGTTAGCCAAGTTTAGTGATACTTGCCTAACTTCTACGGGTTGGCATCTAGGGGTTGCTGGCTAAGGCAAAGTTTCATGTCAGCTACAGGGATAAAGCAATTATCAAGCCCCTCCAACAGGTGAATAAATCTAGTCTGCTCAAAAGATACTCGGTTCTAACTCATATGTAGCCTTTCCTTCCTAACCAAAACGCTTGCCCTTACAAGGCCAGGCCTAGCCTGCAAAACCCTTGCAAACAGGATCAGTTATTGCCATCTTCATGCTATACTGATCGCATTTTTGCTTCGTGTAACCGCTCAGGTACTTGCAAACAGTTTGCGCTACTTTTTGAGGCGGCCATCAACCGAGGAGGCGAGTTTTTAAGCCGTTGAATCAGAAACCATTGCTTGATTACTACATCCATACACGAATTTTGTATCTCCCCCTACAAAACATTTGAGGGAACCTGCAGATTGTTGATTATATTGAATCTCTGCACACATCATGCTATGAGTAAATACCTACATACATTTGCTCAACTAATTCATTGTAAGTTGCTAACCTTGCTTCAAGGCATTCCCAAGTACTTTAGTTGCCTTGTTCCTAGCTAACGAAATTTTAAAAATGAAAACTTAACACGGGTCGATCTTCGCTGGAGAATTCTGCAGACATACATGATGCAGTACAGTGGTTTGAATCTTGGTACTGGATTGCAATCTCGACAAAACTTCGAATACCGTAATCGAATATACCAGCTGTTGAAGAAATGCAAGTTGCATTCCACTCTCTAGGATTATGGATCAATGGACCAAAAAGAAAGTTGTTCATTTCATCTTAGATGGTTGGTGGAAGATAAGCCTTATCCATGTTTTAATCCCTACCTGCCCTGACACTTCTGGTTCACCATGCAAGTGGATAAAATCCTTAGCTTTCTGGTGGAGCTTGAAAATCTGTATTCATATACTTTATAAAAGGAGAATCTATATTTATTTTTTTAAATTTAGAAAGATATGGAGGGTCAATGTCAAATCATGAATATGTCCAAATTATTGAATGGTATATGGTCCCATGTCTTGGAAAAGAATAGATTTCCCTTAAAAGTTGTCCAAACTTTTTTTAAAGAAAGATTACAAAACATAAAGATAAAGTATATGATGAAGCAATAGAATACATAAAGATAGATTCATAATGCATACGGATAGATATATTGTAGTATAATCCACCACTACAATAACCACACGCTGAATGACGTTGATCATCCTACGATAATATCATCTACAAGAGTTGACAATCCTCTGCATAGGATGCGATATGCTTAACCGAGTAAATGTTGACCAAAAAGTCAGCTAAACATTGAACTACATGCGAGAATGGCGATCAATGAGAGCCAATGTCAGAAAAATTCTTACATAATAGATTTAACGGGAAAAATATAGAGATCACGATACAGATTGGGAGGATCACCCAAAATGGCAAGAAGCATTACAAGTTGGTTGGATCAAATGGTCCCGATAAGGACCAACTATCCAACAAAAAATTGCATGTCCTACCCAATAATTATTCCAACGTCGATGGTACTACCCCAACCCAAACTCTTTGGAAGCTTTACCCTTTATTTGGAAGAGATGATGGAAAATAGGAAGAAATAAAGTTTTGGGAGAGAAAATGACATTCTTTGGAAGAAAGAGAAAATTGAAGGAATTTGAAAGAAAAAAGAGTAGAAACAAGATAAAAAAATGATTTATGCAAAAAATATATTTTTATGGTAGTACTTTTAAAATGACCCTTATATCCTCTACAACAATTTAAAAAGAAGTAATTTCTTTTTGGTCCACTGTCTCCTCTTGACTACCCAGACTGTGGATTAATAAGGGTAGAGTTACTAGGTATGACACTGAGTTAGCTAGTTCTAGTTATCTGTATATGCCTTGGGTTTTTAGATTTTTTTTTCTTTTTCATTTCTTTCTGTATTTTCTTTTCTTTGATTAATATAGGTTCTAATATTTAGAAAAAAAATAAATATATAATTTTCAAACATTTATTTCCACATTCTCTCCAAAATAAATATAACCAAATGGAGGGCATATTTTCCCATCGCTTCCCAAACAAAGACTTAAACAACTTTATTCCCAAGCTAGTGCTAGCCCATAACACACTGAATAGTGGTGGTCCATCCTTGATTTTTTTTTTTTGGCTGAAAGCATCCGATGTCTGATTATTTTTTATCAAATAATTTAGTCTCAAAAATTATAAATGTGACAAAGTTCTTCATTTCATAATTTATTAATTTATGTAAGTGCATACTCAAAACTCAAATTAAAAATATGTATGTTGAAAAATCTCTTGCTAATTGATCAATTCGCCAAAGAATATTTAACCGAATGGCACAAGGCAAAAAGATGAGATCTTGTCCTCCCACTTTCTTTGGCAGAAATTTTTTTTCTTTCATATTTGATTTTTTTTTATTCTGAAAAAATCTTTCAATATTTCTGATTCAATCTCGAACTCTTTCCATTTCTGACGTTTATCTTGTAAAAAAACTCCATCTTTCTTTAAATTGACTTTTCTGATGTACAACTTTGTGATATGGGCTTTGAGAAACCTGGGGTCGCATTGAAGAACCCATAAAGAAAATCTTACTAAAAAAATAAATCACATTAATTTTGATCAACCAACCAAATCAAAAAGAGTGTTAACTATTTGACGGATGTTCAGAATTCAATTCATGACAAATATATTCATGTAAAAAATTACTTCTAAAATACTCTTTAGTCGCTCATCGTTATTTTGCATCAAGCTTAAGTGCCTAGTTACAAAATAGATTGACGTTAAATACTCTTTAGAAGTACTTTGAGTCTTGCTAGTTGGTACTTAGTTATTGAGTGTAATATACATAGCATGCAATTCACATCAATGTTTTTAAAACAAACGAGAGGGCGATTCGAGATTCTTCGTGTTTCTCAGTTCAATTGGTTGGATCGCTGGTCAGACTAAAATTTTTTAACAAAAAATGTATTATTAATTATATGTGGTATTAAGTCAAATAATAATAAATATAATATAGTTTTATTGAAAAATTTATATTATATAAATATTAAAATCATAATCTAATCACTTTTAATATAATAAAATTTAAAAAATCAAAAAAGTATTTTTTATGTTTGGTCTGGACCTAATTGAATGAACTGGTTAGTCCGAACAGTTGAACTAGTTGTTAATATCATTGACTACCGATTGAACCACCATTCAAATTTATGTGAAAAATTAATCCATTGGACCATTACCGGTTAGTTGACTAAGTAAAATATTTTATCAAAACTTTATGTCTAAAGTCCTTATCGCTTGCATGTTTGTCACATTTAGAATAGGTGTACAATGTTAAACCAACCAAAACTTACAATGAATCGGGGCATATAATCAATATTCGTCACTTCTTTTGACACCAGTGGTTAGTCCAACCGGACATGACAAGACCTTGGTTGCCCATCCGTTACTCTTTGATGTATCAAATTCAATCGGGTTATGATATAAAATAGCTTTATTAATGGACTTCCTAAAATTACGCACAAGTTGACCGGTGTAGTCATATTCAATTGCTTAATTAGAAGACAATGCAAGTACTTCAAAAGCAACAGGCACGATAGATTGGTATGATGCAAGAGGAGAAACTGAAAAAAGGTATCCTTGTGATTTTGTCAAAAAAAATTTTGTGATCGTGATTTTTTCAAATTGGATTTTTAATACAATTGCAACTAACAATGTGATAATTTTAATACACTTTCTCGAACAAAATCCATCAAAAATAAAAATTTGTATGAACTTTGACATTCTGAATATACCATGACACGGGTCGTGCGAAAAACAATGACATACTATATAACAAAATTATAAGAACCGACAAAACTTATGAGTTGCAGACCAATCTAAACCTCCATAATCCTGAAGCTCCATAATGGAAACCAGACAATGACGAATGGAGAAATGGTCCCATGCAAAATGCTCCATACTTTGCAATTGGAAAATTGAACAAAATCTCCCTCGAGAAGCGGGATACGGATAACCCCTTTAACCAATTCTTACAATAATAATATTCCCACCCAAAAATAAAATTCTTACAATCTTCTTCTTAAAAAATAAATAATTTAATTCTCAATAATAACTCGTATATATAGCATATGCTAAAATACATGAATATTCGCGGCTCCAAATAGGAGAATAGCAAGATGTCTGGTGCATCTTTTGCAAGAGGAGCACAAACCATGAACTCCATGTTCTTCAAGTAAGACCTCACAAAATTAAATTTCATGCTATCAATTTATAGTTCCTATTTTTAACTATATTCTGAAGTTTTTAATCAGTTTCAAGTATATTGTTTTTGTTCACATATTGGAAACTAGAGAATAGAGATTGCTTCCCTGTTATCTACGTGTCACTTAGTGATAAGTCAATTGGTGATTTTTTTCGAATAATTTGACGGTGATCAATTTTTTTTGAGAAATTTTATAGTGATCTTGTAGTATTTTTGTTGTTGTTCTTTTAATAAAACTTAGTAGAGAAAAAATAAGTCATAGGACCCACCATAAATTTTAAAAATGTTGAAATCTAATAAATTTTCCCTTTCGACTAGCTAAATAGGAATTTTCTTTTAACTTATGGGATGTACTCCACGCGAGAATCCAATATCGACCGACCCATTAGTAAAAATGAGAATTTTTTTCTTTTCTTAATTTATGCACATCGGATTAATTTATTTTCTAAATCTGGCTCAAAGAGGCAATAATTGAAATAAAATTTTAAAAATCATAGATACAAATATAGTTCGCCCTGTAAACATAAAAACCCAAAAAATGACTATTGAAAATTTTAATAATCACTTGGATTAATAAAAAAAGTCTCGATCGAGTCGTTATGAATGTAACAATGTTAAATAATTTGTTAAAAAAACTTTAACACTTTATAAAAAATTTATTCGGGTCGAATTTATATTAGTCGACTCAATGAATATCTAATTCGAAAAAAACTCTTAGCCAACGAATATCTAATTCGAAAAAAACTCTTAGGCCAACGATTCGCAAAGCTTATCACAGGAAGAGCGCGGCGCCGGACTCGCTACGGGAGACGGCGAAGCAGGACGCCGAGGAGATAACGGGGAAGCGCCACGTGGCAGGAGATGGTGACGCCAACTGCTGGGTCCCACACGAGCAGACCGGAATATACTATCCCAAGGGCCAAGAGAAGATCATGGAAGGGATCTCCCCTGTGGCCTGCAAGGACATTGGTTCCATTAATTGGCTTGCAAATATCTCTAAAAATTAAAATTTGTGCACTTTCGAGTTCTATCGAGTTTTATTTAGTAGTGATTCTATCAATAATATTTTTTACCATTTTAAAGATGTAACCACTTTATTTTCATGCAAGTGTATCCGTTTTTTCCTTTTTGACTTCTTTTGTTGTGTGATTGCAATTGTTGTGGAAGAAGGAAATGTGTGAGATCCACCAATTGATTGTACCAATTGTGTATTTTCGGGTAGAAACTACGTGGAATTTAAATATCTAATTGCTCGACTAACGTTGGTTTAACTTAATTAGAAGTACTGATTCAAGTTATGTGAGAGTTTTGTTGCCATTTGTGACCAAACTCATTTCGAATTTGAATTAGTCAGTTTAGTTAGTTTCAAAAAGTTGACAGAGCTCTCCCAACAAAATTTTAACGCAGTCTGCTAAACTAAAATAACTTTCTTATCGATTAATTTACTGGCTTAGTGTTTTACTCTTTTTCATACTTTAATTTCTTTAGTAAATATTCTAAAACGTCTTAAACTTTCCATAACTTCACTAAAAAATAGTAATTACGTACATTAACTTCATGTAACCACGGAATTCACCATTTTAGGCTCAATCTGCAGTTTTCAGCAGAGTCTACGGTCTCAGTCAAAATGCACATTTTTAGCTTCATTGCACATGTTCAGCTGACCAATCTTACTTCCCACGAGTTCCAACTGGTCATCTTGACTCGATATAGTGGCTCCATCCTGTAATCTTCCAGCAGATGGTGCGGCCGGAAGGGCTCCGTCGGCTTCCTTCGTGTCATTCGGCCTTCCGGACGCCATAGGTACACCGGAGATACCAGGCAGTTCGGCAGAAGATTGCACATTTCCTTGCTGTTGAACCATCTCCTTGCCACCATCAAAACTTGCACCTAATGACGGCCGAAACGACCTAGTTGTTAGTTGTTTTTCTACCAAAGCAGAGGCCAACTTTTGATTGGAGCCTAGCCTTGATTGAGATCAAACCAGCCCATCAAACACACAACGACCATATTACGATGCAAAAAGGCGTTAAGTCATTGGCTTTCGACGGATTTGGATATGGATCCATGTAGATACATGAATTATATTGATACTTGTTAATTGGTTTTCATTGAACTTTGTTGTTAAACATATTTAAGTATTACAAATTAAAAGCTTTATCATAAGTTTGTTGCAAGTTAAAACCTGTTATTGGTTGAACTATGATATTTGGATTGTCGAATTATTAAGCATTTTGTCATGGATCAGATCCAATTCATGAGCTTACCAAATCCAGCTGATCCGAATCTTAAAGCACGAGACAAATCCGGATTCGGGTCAAGGAAACAAGCGGGTATAGATCAGAATCCTAGGATCCGGATTCAATCCGCTTTGTTATCATCTCTTCCCACTTAGTTTTAGGAGATTCTGCCATCAATAAAGAAGAAGAACAAGCTTTTATCAGGGGGCCCTTACCGTCTTTAGGAAGCAAACTTCCTAAGGCTATTTCAAGATGTAGCTCCTTCGGAGTCCGACCATTTCTGCAAATATTTGGTCATGCATAAAAAAATGTCACACTTTCATCACACACATGAGATGTCAAAGAATGAAGAGATTCCGAAAATCGCTGCCTACTTGAATGCTAAGGATACAATACACTGAGCCCTGAGTTGCTTCAGCTGGTGCTCCTTGAAGGCCCTCCCGGACGACAACTGATTCTGACAAACAGCGGACTTTCCCGGATCTCGACGGGTCCAAGTTTCGGCCATCGATGCGTCGAAACTGTTGTGGCTCCTCAAACCAATTACAGATTACAAGCCACAAATGAAAAACAGTACTCGCCAACGTAAAATGGTTCGAACCAAAATCCGAGATCGTATCCTAAGCATCCGAAACATCGACTCGAAATCCAGGGCGAACCTAAGCAAGATGCAATCAATTTCTGAACATGGACCAAAAAGTTCACTTTTCTGTCATGGCTCACAAGGATCATACTCTAGTCTTGACAAATCTTTTCCCGTGTTTGTTTGAACCCGAAAAATATTTTTCAACGAAACAAACCTCCAATTACAGCAAGATAGTAGGGAAATCCAATTAAATTACCTGCAAAGAGATCTCCACTTTTGGAAGAGCACCGGAAGGAATTATGGTGCAAGGAATTGGAAGTCCTCCTTGCTGATCGTTATTATCAAAGTGTACATGTTATATTATATAGGCAAACGTCATTTTCGTAACTTAGTAATTTGGGACCCGGATTATTTCTTTATAAGGATTTCATAAGGACGTCTGATGAGCGTATTTGGGAAATTGATATGGGTTGACTTTTATTTATATAAAAAAGTATTTTAAGAAAAATAAAAATAATTGGTGGTTTCAACTCTATGTTCTTTTATAAGTAAAATTTCAACTCTATGTTGGTGGTAGTTCAACTTTACATGTAGTTTATGTGATTCCAACTTCACGTGTATTTGATTTCAATTTCGTGTGTTATTTGTGCTTCTAATTTTGTGTGTCGGTTTTCAGTTTCACATATAGTTAATGTAGTTGTAACTTTATCTGTAATTTATGTGATTCTAACATCGCCCCCCAAGTCAAATTGGTATTTGTTGTTGCGCCAGAAGCCGTTGCACCGGGTGTTAAAGCATGAATATTTTGTATCCATTGAGCAAAAACAAGTTGTAATTATATAGCCATATCGAAAAATATATCTTGAGGGTTTACTAAAGCGCTCATTAATTGGTTCCAATTTCACGTGGTTCGAATTATATTCTCATGGAACCATCGTCTACACGATGTTGGAATTACTTAACATAACGATAAAACCATATTAGAGATCAGGTCACGTCTTTGATTGAGTGTTATTGTTGGAGGTCAAATATTTGTACGTTCATGAAAGTGAGATTTGACACGAGGTCTATGCCTATAGAGATGAGCTTTGGTTTGAGGTCTACGTTCATGAAGTTGGTGCCTAGCGCGAAGTCAGGGAAGAGAACTTTGGCGTTTCCACAAGCACATGGTGGGTACGAAGGCAGCCACATCCATCCTTGGAAAATTGGCCATAGTGCTCTACCCAGACCTTGAAATGGAGTAATTTTTATTGCCATGGAAAGCTAAGATGTGGATCTCCAACTTATATTTCAAGAGCCTTGCCTAGTTGTTCATAGAAGAGGGTCAAAACGAGGCTTCAAGTTTCGTACTCATTGCCTCATTAAAGACCATCACATTTTGGTATAAAAACCACTGCTTCCGCCTCCGACTTCTAATTTAAATGATTCAAGTTGCTATAGAACGCTAAGATATGGATCTACAACTTTGTAGTTTACGGTTTATTCCGATTCGAAGCATAAGAAGGTCAAACATCCATTTGAATATGAGCTCGCCTTGCCATGGTTGGGAGCGAGCTGCTCACCTGGTTTGGAGCGAGCCTCTCTCCTTTGAGTGATTGGGGGCGAGCTCATCTGCTCTCCCGCTCGCCTACTCGCTCGTTGTGCTTGCCTAGCTTACCCACTTGCTCGTCGTGCTCAACTAATGACGGCCTATCTTCGAGTTTGCGTGGACCGGTCTGAGCTCATTGGTGTATTGGGACAGCCCATTTGTGCTACTTGATTCGCCTCGGGGGGAAGAGGCATACCGCTTGGCCTATATGGGCGGGAGGCTCGAAGAGAAGCCCCTCTCGCTCATATAGGCAGGCCCGGACGAGAAGCCCCTCTCGCTCATGTAGGCGAGAGGCCGAGTGAGAAACCTGGATAAGAAGTCCCTCTCGCTCATGTAGGCGAGATGCCGAACGAGAGGCCGAGTGAGAGGCCTACGGCGAGAGGCCGAGTGAGAGGCCTATGGCGAGAGGCCGAGTGGCGAGAGGCCGAGTGAGAGGCCTACGACAAGAGGCCGAGTACTGAGAGGCCTACGGCGAGAAGCGAGAGGCCGAGCGAGAGGCCTACGGCGAGAAGCGAGAGGCCGAGCGAGAGGCCTACGGCGAGAAGCGAGAGGCCGAGTGGCAAGAGGCCGAGTGAGAGGCCTACGGCGAGAGGCCGAGCGAGAAGCCTACGACGAGAGGTCGAGTGGCGAGAGGCCGAGTGGCGAGAGGACGAGTGAGAGGCCTACGGTGAGAGGCCGAGCGAGAAGCCTAAGGCGGGAAGCCGAGCGAGAGGCCGAGCGAGAAACCTAAGGCGGGAAGCCTAAGACGGGAAGCCGAGCGAGAAGCTGAAAGTGAGAAGCCAACTTAGACCCGAGCGGTAATCTCGTTTGACCTTCATAGGTGGGAAGGCGATTCCGGGAATATGTCCACTTTGGTTGAAGAGGCCGTTAGATTGAGCCCATTTTGGGATTCACTTTGGGTCTGACGAGATGTCCATCTTGGGCGATGACGGACTTGAGTCGAGATTTTGCGTGGGAGATCGAGAAGGTCAAGACGATCTATATTTTCCTAACTTGAGCCAAGATTCTCAATATTTGGCAAGACTTGGTAAGTTCCTCTTTAGGCCGCGATTGCTTGGTATCACATTTTGAAAGCTTCCTATTCGGGGACGGGATCTGCTCATTTATGGAAGACGGCTTATACTGAGCCGGGAGGATCCCGTCATATTATGAACAAATAACTTGAAGTGGATCTCTCGGGATTGAGACTTGGAGCCGAAGGTCTTGGAGGCGGTTTAGGATTTCCTATTCTGAAGGCGTGGAGGTTAGGTCAAGGCACTTTATATAAGGAGGGCTCGGGCAAGGAAGACGATCATCACCAACACAACACAACAATTACTTTACTATCTTGTCGTTTTATCTTTCCTTAACCTAGCGTAGCCCGTAGCATAGCTCTAGTTTTAGCCTTAGTGTAGAACGACCTTGGGACGACCACTCCGAATCTGTCTCGGGTTATTGTTCTCTTTTCCCCACAACAGTTATATTATCATTCAAAAGTATTTTCCGACTCGAAGCTGGATTTTTCGATCCAATAAATATATATGAATAACATGTGGTGTAATTTCTAGTAGTTCGTCCCAACAATGAGCAGTTTGCGTCGTGGTTATCAAATGCCCATATTTCTACATCCCTGGCACAAAGGAATTCTATTTCCGCTCCGTCTTTTACCACTTGAGCTAGGTCTCGGAGCTCGAATAGAGCTCTCTTGATCACATCAGTTTGGTGAGTTCAATCTTGTCTTTGGACAAGGAAGGGCTTGAAACTCATCAGCACACCAATGGCTTCAACCATGTTCAAGATGAAGAAAACCATCTGGTTACCTGCCAAAGTTTCAGATTTCCATCTATACATTAATACCAACATCGTCAAAGAACCCAAAAGAATAACATCTCTGAAAATAATGCAGATTGGTATGTACCAGGAAGAAAGGCCGCGTCCCGACGCTTTTGTCCCCAAGAGAATCTGCAAAATTCGATGATATCGGCACAAGTTGATCCGATGTTACAAGCGCCAAGGTACGAAGAAACCCGAAAAGGCTAGGGACACTTACAATGCACCACCTCCAGCTGGGCCTGCTGCCTTGAACAGAGACATTGCAGTCATTGCTAGGCCGTTGGCAGCTCCTCTTTGGTGTTGCTCCTGTTATCGGATCAGTTCAATCGAGTTTACAGCGACATACTGAGCGAGCTTCTAACTCGAGCTAATGGCCGAAGAAAACGAAGAAAGGAGATTACCACAGCCTTGTTTTGCAGAATGAACAATCCGGTGTTGATCCCAGTCTAGTGATATGTAAAAGTATGGAGATTAGAACACCTGACCATTCCGATGTGTCGGTTTAGAGATACAGAACAACTTACAGATAGAACATTCTTCAAAAGAGATGCAATGTTCACCATCAGGCTAAGGCTGAACCCGGAAAGGCGGGTTAGAAGAGGGTAACATGACAGGAGTGCGATGCTTAACGCCTGCGGGACGAAACGCGAATCGAAATGTTAGTGTCAGTAGATATGAAGTTCCAGGATACTCGAAATTTACCCCGCCAACTCTGCAGATCATTATCGGTCCGAGAAGCCTCTCCACGAACGGGTACAGGCTAAGTTGGAATACAAGAAGGCTGAAACCTGATGATCAGAAGACTTGGATCAGTGACATGATCCAATTTGGTCCTATTTGTTCCTGCAGAATGCGAATACGTACCTGAGACCGAAAGCACTTCCCCGACATCCTCGGTCGTATAGCTTAGGCCTCCAAACCTTCTAGGACTGACAGCCCAAAGGGAGAATATCTCTGAATAAGCCATGTCATGGAGGGAGAAAACACAGTAGACGATGATTGATGACATTAAGGGCCAGTTCTTCAGGAGACTTTGGCCTGAAGTTGGTTTCTTCTCTCGATTTTCTTCCGATCCGTTCGTTGCAGCTTCCGAAGTATCATACGAGTCGTTGCTAGGACCGACGTTTTTGTCATGCGTATGCAATGTTTCCTGCGATACCGCATAGTTCATGCTCCCAACTAATGTCCGTAGACAGTTGAAAGGCTTCATAAGCTGCTGTTAGATCACATACCGGAATCCAGAAACAGGCGACGGCTACCACGAGGGCGAAAAGTGATATACAGAGGCAAGGTAGGAAATACGGAAATCTGCATCAGAATTTCACATTTGAGAAACTTGTCAGTAAGCTGATCATGATCATGAGTCTGCAGCGCGAATCCGTCATTCTTCTCGACGATATTAAAGCAGAAGTACAAGTTCGACCCACCTCCCGAAGAGTGATTCCTTTGAGAATATAGTTGGATACTTATCCGCTGGCTGCATCGAACATTGTCCGTATCAGAAAGTTTGAATAACTTTGACACAGAGTATGCGTGCATTCGTACAGTTCTTCATGCTATGACTCGTATAGCCATTCCCATCCGATGCGACAAAAGGTCGCGCGTGTTTTGATATGCCGTGTGAGGAAAGAAAGATCAACCAGAAGTGGTGGAAACTGATGTACCTGGGCTAAGAAACCTCCGATCGCCGGACCGATGATCAGTCCTATTCCCCATGATGTAGTTATCTGAGATGAAAATGCTTTCATTATACAGAAAAAGCAATGAAGATTGGAACTTAACATAGTCAAGTAAAGCTCACTGTTGACAATCCCAGAGCTTGGTGCTCATCTCGGAAAACTTCACTTGCATATGCCTGTTGAAACCGAATGAAGTTTTCGCAACTCGATACGAATGGTTGAGTAACTTTAGCCATATTCTTGTCAATGTGACAGTAACTGTTACCTTAATTGGTCCGAGCAATCCGTTAAGGCTTCCAAGAAGAAACCTTGTTACTACTGCCATCCAGAAATTTACACTCAGACCAAAGAGAGTGTTGAAGATTACCCTGAAAGCCAGTGGGATCAGAACTTCAATGGTACAGTAGAGGAAGAAAAGGTAGGTGAAGTGAAGGTTACTAACACGGTGAACGTGCCGAAGATTATCACCGGTTTTCGACCGTACCGATCGGAAAACATCCCCCAGCTAACAGATGTTAAAGCTCTGCCAAGCATAAATGCAGACCCTTCAACAAATTGGGAGATTATGTTAGGGCCAGTTCTGAAGAAATGGAATGAAACAGAACAGGAAAAACGCTGTTCCATGCAAAAGTAAGCTTACCAACATATCCTGCATAGTAGCCAATGTCCTCTTCTCTTTTGGCAATTTGGAAATCTCTAATCTACAAATGAAAAGAATCATATACCAACAATGGGCTACATGATCATCCCGCTCTGATACCATGTTAGAATCTCGCCATTCTTGCAGTTTGCAATGCGGTAATCTCAACATACAGAACTAGTACAAACAATGTGTTTCCTTTTTAATGAATTAAATATCCAATAACACATATCAGGTTTGGAAATTTTCAGAGCAAAAAAAGAGTGAAAATATTGTAAACTTGCAGAAGAAAACACTCACCATGAAATAAAGGAATGGAAATAGAGATGATATAGGAAGTGCTGCAAAGAAAGAGTAGAACTTCGGTGAATCTTTTTGCCCCTTTCAACCCAGAAAAGCTAACATAAAAACTTCTTGGTTTAGCCAATCAAGTCCATCCTGATCAGTGAAAACTCGCACCGAAAGAGGGCGGAGGTCGAGAGTTCGACCCTCCGCAACGACAACTAACAACGAGCAATCCTCGGTCGAAAATCGACAGAAGAAATGCTTACCAGTGCCAAGCACGATCATCCACATGGAGAGAAGATGCCGGATAGGCACACCTCGACCTCGTTGCAGCTCTTTGGCTTGGTCCACCTTACACCCCGGACAATTCTCATGGTAAACCTTCCTCAACAGAGGAGCTTCACAGTTCTGAGCCATAATAAAGATCCAATCTTTCTGCAAATTTCCAAACCTCCAAGAACCAAAAGAACCCAGAATTAGTTCCCCAAAAAGAATATAAAAAGAACACAGCAAAAAGATCACCAAGAACATCACTCTCACCTCTTTTCAGAATATATCACTTCCAAGTGTATTACACACACAAAAGCCCCACTTCCATGCACATAAAAAAGATGTTTAGACTTCAAGTGGAAAAGTGGCAAGTTATTTTTAGTGTGATCCCATTTGAGCAGTTGAAGACAAACTTACTTTGGGACCAAATTATTATGTTTGTGTGCCCTCGTGGTACAGGGAGCAGAAGAACTCATCAAGGGAAGTCGGTTACGTTATCGAAAGAGTTTTCGAGTTCAAATTTTACACTAATTCAATGGAATCTTACACGTTAGTTTTAATACAGTGCGGAAATGTATTTAACATGATGACACAAATTATAAATGAATTGATGGAATTAATTCAAGTTACACACAAAAACCCCCACTTCCATGCACATTATAAAATGTATAGGCTCCGAAGACAAAATTGCTGTGAGGCCAAATTATTTTATTTTATTATTCCATACGTCGGACGATCTGTCAATACTATCGAGCGGCTTCCCATCAATTTCTTGCAAAATCTAATTTTGCTACTATTTATTCAAACTCCCACTGGTACAAAGCGAAAACAATCATAACCTATCGCAAATTATAGAATTGATCATTCTTTTCTCACGAGAAAAAAGAGAGAAAATAAAAAGTGATCTTTATTGCAAGATGGTAACTTTAGATGGGCCCTGTTACAAAAAGGACAAAGAAATGGTCTCTTTAGATCTCAACCGATTTCCTTCATTCAAATAGACAAATTCTAACTTCAAAAACAATAGAAAAAAATTTAATAAAAAGGCAAGGTTTTCCGAATGTTAAGAACCACGTTACAGCTAAATACTTGAACCGATCGATCAAGTAATATAATTTTTCCAATTTAATAAATATCTCAATTTCGGATTCGGAACAAAAAAATCTTGTGCTAATAGTCCAAAATATTTACTATTATTTTCAAAAAAAAGGATCTTAAATAAAGAGGGGAGTTCTTTTGTGTATTTTTTTTTATCTCGGAGATAATGTTTTGATCACCTATTTTAGGCCGCCTTTATTTCGCCAGAAAGTTTTTTTTTTTGGAAAAACATTTCCGCTGTTCAAATAAACATTAGAAAAAATAAAAAAAATTATTTAAAAACTCAATCAGGGTCAAAAAATCTTGTAAAAAAATAATAAACTTGTTTTCCAGTGGATTGATCCATAGTTTAATTGTGTGTTTCCTCTCTCTTAATTAGTTTTTTCTTGGTAAGTCTCTTTATTTTTTTTGAAAGGTAAATTATTACACCATAATAATGTCAAGGTTTGAACCTTAGACCTCCTAATTATTTACAACGTCTTTTACCGTTGGGCTACAAGCCCTTTGATAGGTCTCTTTATTACTTTCAAATATACCTTCTTGGACTTGGTGCAGTGGAGGCCAATAATTAAAAGGTTGCTCTTGAAAGGCGACAATAAAATTGGCCCACTCTCTTTTCTATTGGTCGGTGTGATTTTGTTCGAGTACTGGCTCTAATTTCTAGTCTCTTCATATATCAATGCCCGAAATGCCTGCAACAGGAAGGAAAAACAAAACATCAATTTTAATCAGTGTACTTCTAAAAAAATTAATCAGTGTGAGATAGACATTTCTAGGGTGACATGAAAATACTTTTCCCAGAGGCAGAGAGCGACAAAGGTAAAGAGTAGGCCTAACGATGGTTCGAATTCGAACAAAATTGTATCACATTCGTTCAAATATAACCAAATAGTCCTGTGTGCGAAGATTCAGAAGCAGAAATGGTTGAAGGTGAGGCAACCTTTGATGGCTAGGAAGCAGAACATAAGGATACTCTCTCCATATGGACTCGAATTGACATTTATGTTTGTGACATTTACTTTGGGACCAAATTATTATGTTTGTGTGCCCTCGTCGTACAGGAAGCTGAAGAACTCATGAAGGGAGTCGGTTAAGTTATCGAAAGAGTTTTTGAGTTCAAATTTTACCACTAATTCAATAGGATCTTATACATTAGTTTTAACACTATTCAAAAGTGTATATAGTTTGATGACACGAATCATAAATCAATTGATGGAATCAATTCAAATTACAAAAACCCCACTTCCATGCACATTATAAAATGTATAGGCTTCAAGGGAAAAGTGGACAAAATTGCTGTGAGGCCAAATTATTTTATTTATGTTGTGGTTCATCATTAAATAGCCGCTTAATGCGGTATGCGTACATGAGCAGGCACAAAAAGGGTAGCCAGCAGCCACCACAAAATTCCCACGCGTCACGCGTTTTTCTTTAACCTTTGGGCTCGAAATTTTTTTTGGTGATAGACCTTTGGGGCTCTAATAACGTTTTTCTTTACTTGTGATTCGAAGTTGCTTATTAGCTTTCAAGGTTATGTTTACGGTTCCCGCATTGTGTTTTCTTAATTAAGTAACTCCGAATTGCAATTGATCTTGGCTTAGGGTTTGTTGTTCAAGATAGGGAATTATTTTTAGAGTTTACGTTTGGCATTACGTTTTTTTCAACCAAAGAACTCTTTACTGCAATTGATCTTGGCTTAGTTTTTGTTGTTCAAGATTAGGATATATTTTTAGGATTTATTATTAGGATCTTGATATATTTTTAGGATTTATTATTAGGATCTTGACCTTGTGACTTTTGTAAAGATGGTTATTGAATCGAAGGTTTGCCCTAAGTGCAAACAAAATTTGGACATCGATCAGGAGGGTTTGAAACCTTATGTATCGTAGCACTTTCTCTTCCAATTCTCTTCTCTTCTCATCTTATCTGTGTTCTAATTCTACGAATTCTACTAAGAATCTAGTTGGATCGTGACATCTGGTATCAGAGCTTGGATCATGGACAGCTGTTATGTTAGGGCAGCGGAAGTGTAAACACAAATGTGTAGAACACCCATAACAAATCGTAGCGAGATAGAAAAAATAGAGGACACACGATATTACGTGGTTCGGTCGAAAGACCTACATCCACGGGGCCGAGACGATCATACTTTATTTTGTGGAAATACATGGTACATAAGCCATATGCGAGGCCATGCCTCTAGCCTAGCTCTCTCGTGCCTATACCACCATTGCGTTAAGCAAAGACCAAAGAACTCCTAACCCCTAGCCCTCTATTTATAGAGGCCAAGCCAATATGCTTTACAATAGGAATAGAGTTCTACTCTAGTTAGGAATCTGGGACAAATCCTAATGATCTCCACCTTGGACCAAATTATAAAACCAATCATCTTCTCCAGCTTCAAGCTCATCATCAACATCAGACCATCTTCACAGTGTGTGTGCCTCTTCTAGTAAGCTCAAGCTCAATCATATCATTATCCGCCTCAATCTTGAAAACACCACCTCGAATAGGATCTTCCACAAGTATCATCACACAACATATACTCACCTCAGGTCTTCAACTTCAGAAGAACCAACACATCAGAGAAAATATTAATGCGCGCAACATAAGAGTTTTTTACATTGGAGAAAACCACTCCAACGCTCACAATAACGCCTAAATCTCATAGTCCAACTTCAATCCCAGAAGCTCCAGCACAACCAGTACTCATTCCGGTATGGTGTACTCTCACGGGACACTCTCAAACTATTTCTCTACCGACATAGCAGACTCTACCTCCACGGGGAACCTCCACCTTCATGTGGACACCAACTGTTGGGGTTACATTGCTGAGCGAACACCAATCTCAGTCCAAATAAGAGTTGAGGACACCAGCTACAGGCAGTGGCGGAGCCACATTTTGGGGAGTGGGGGCAATTGCACCCACTTAAAAAAATTTTGCTTGATAACTAGTATATTTTTTAATGTATGTCCCCACTAAAATTAGAAATTGATCCCACAAAAAAATTAATCTACCTAAAAATTGAAACCAGAATACTAATCTGCACCATTATCAAGTTATATTGCCCCCACTCTCAAAATTTTCTGGCTCCGCCCCTGGCTACAGGCCTTTACATCACCTTTACATGAACACCTTCTGGACATCAATCTTGGAATTCTCCACCAGCTATAAAACTTTACATCACCTTCATGTGAACACTTCTGAACACCAAGCTTGCTGTTGCTATTATACCTCACTCCTCCATCCTCGTGGGCATCCAGGAGATACACTACAAAATATGTGAGTCAAAACAAAATTGATACTTGTACCAAATCTTTGCCTTCATCGTCAACGAGTAACTGGTCCAAACACATTCAAATCTTCACACGATCCGACTCTTGGTCCAATATGATACGGCCACTGTATGATCGATCAACCATAAACCCAAAATAGCCCCGATCAAATCCCATAGAACAAAGGAGTCCTCCAGAGAAAGAAGTCGCCTAAAGCTTCTCTAACCTTCTCATATCTCTCTTCACTATATGCATAGGAGAACTTACTGGGCTGAAGCTCAAAGCCTAATAAGATTTAGGTCAACCACCCAACAAGCCTCCACCTTGAACCAAATCTCATGGCCGATCTTCAACCATGAATCTCAAAATTTCAAACATGGAAAGCTCACAATATACCATCAGTTGCACGACATGGAAAGCTCACAATATACCATCAGTTGCACGACACATCATCAATCTCGAAAAATCCATTATTATATATTGACAACTCGATGCCAAATAAAATACGAAATGTGCTAAATTTATTTTAAAATATTAATTTTTCAGTGACTTCAAACCACTATTTTTGTATGATATAATTTATAATACTATATAGTGAATATTAAGTTACTAAGTATTTATTGCATCAGAAAACTAAAATATCGCAGTGTATAATATTTTTTTATGTATGTTTTCAACTTTTTTCCAACTTCTTATACACTCCTCCTCAAGAAAATCAACAAAGTTTTTTTGAACTCCAAAAAAAAATTCATTTCAACTCCAACAAAACCAAGAAAATTTTCTTTTATGTTATACGTGCCATTGATTCATCTTTACTAAATTTCAAACACAAGAAAATCTTTTGACATCCTTATTAAGGGGTGTCCATTACTAAAGTCTTTAACACTCAAGCACGTGACCGCCAGTGAGGCGATAAAAAAATTTCCACCGGAATTTAAAGATCTTGGTACTTGAGGCAGTTGCATACACGGCTTCGTGCAAGAGAAAGCAGCCAGAAATTGAAGTGATGACTTATAAACTGCAAAATCTTATTATTCTTGGTGAAAGTTGACCAGATCCGAGCTAAGTGCCACCCTTAGAAACTTGCCACCTGAACTTTTATTTCGGTGACAATTCAAAAAATATTAATAACATAAACAGAATTACAAAGATTCTATACAAGGTACAATATTTCAAAAAATTGTCCCTTAAAATGTGATGCCTAAAGGTATTATTCTCTAAGTTATTCATTTAATGTTGGGACTCTGCGAACCACCACAAATTGACAATATACCATCAGTTGCACCACACATTATCAATCTCGACAAATCCATTAATATATATTGAAAACTGGATGCCAAATTAAATACAAAATGTGCTAAATTTATTTAAAAATACTATTTTTTTAGTGACTTCAAAGCTCTATGTTCATATTATATAATTTCTGGTATCTCTCCCTGCGCCTCCAACTGTTGAGCTCAATGAACTTCATCCCCTTGGTTTTCTAGATCTTCCTTGCCCCTTCCTCGTCACTGTGTCGCTAGGCATAGGCAATATCTCTTCGGCATTGTTCAATCTCATTCCTTAGCTTCTCAACATTCCATTGCGCCTGGTGCAAAGAAATGGCTTCCGCACCGTAACTCACGAACAGGTGCTCAAAATTTGGGAACGATAGCCAAATCGGACGCGACTGCTGCGGGGGCTGAGGCTGCATCATCGGGAACGTTATTTCTGTTCTTTCTTCCATTCTAAAAAGATACATACCAGTTTCTTCAACTTAGCTAATTTTTTGCTTCATTGTAACTAGCCATAATTAGGTTGAGTTTTGGACCCAAAGGTGATACTACCACTAGTGTATGTATGCACCTAGCAAGCAACATCAATTCAACATGAAATAAGCAAATTCAATCAACAAGACAATTAAAGATGAGAAAAAAGTACATACTCAGGCATGTTCGTCTTGTTAGGGTTTGTCGAGTTGGACTCTTCGTGGATGGGGTTCGGGTTTGTCTCTTCATCGACAGGGTTTGTGTCCTCATCCAGGTTCGTCTCTGAGTTAGTCCCCTCATCCACGACATCCTCCTCCAGCAGCTACGGGTCCGGGTTAGGGTCTACCTCGGGTGCTTCTACCTCGTTCCGGAAAACCAGTTGCGGGCCTTCGCCTGATCAAAAGGCAATGCCGAAGCAATCAAATATATCCTTCATACAACATAGGGAGACCGCCGAGTGACTTCCCATGTCCATCATCCCCCGAAAGTTGCAGTTGAATATCCCCAAGACGCACGCGGCTAGCGCTGAGGAAGCCAACAGATTGTAAGGCGTTGTTTGGTTCTGTTCTAGAGGAACCTCGTTTCCTCCATCACTTGGTTTATCTTCGAATCACATCTCGCCTTGGCATATCTCTCCCTGCGCCTCCAAGTGTTGAGCTCAATGAACTTCATTCCCTTTATTTTCGCAATCTTCCTTGCCCCTTCCTCGTCACCGTGTTGCTGGGCATAGGCAATACTTGAGGCCATTGCATACACGACTTCGTGCAAAAGAAAGCAGCCGAAAATTGAAGTGATGGCTTATAAGCTGCAAAATCTTATTATTCTTGGCGGGTGAAAGTTGACCAGATCCGAGCTAAGTGTCACCCTTAGAAGCTTGCCAACTGGTCTTTTATTTCGGTGACAATTCAAAAAATATTAATAACATAAACAGAGAGATGATTACAAAGATTCTAGACAAGATACAATATTTCAAGAAGTTGTCCCTTAGAATGTGATGCCTAAAGTATTATTCTCTAAGTTATTTATTTAATGTTGGCACTTTGCCAACCACCATAAATTGACAATACACCATCAGTTGCACGACACATCATCAATCTCGAAAAGTCCATTAATATATATTGAAAATTGGATGTCAAATTAAATACAAAATGTGCTAAATTTATTTAAAAATGTTATTTTTTCAGTGACTTCAAACCTCTATGTTCATATTGTATAATTTATTTATATTACTATATAGTGAATATTCTTTGTCAAATAAGTAGTTAATTATTTATTGTGTCCGAAAACTCAAATATCGTAGTATATATTTTTATTTTTGTGCAAGTTTTTCAACTTTTTTCCAACTTCTTATACACATCTCCTCAAGAAAATCAACAGAGTTTATTTTCAACTCCAGTTTCATCTCAACTCCAACAAAACAAAGAAAAATTATTTTTACGTTATATGTGTCTTTCATTCATCTTTACTAAGTTTCAATCTCCAGAAGAACTTTCGGCATCGTTATTAAAGGTTGTCCATCACTAAAATCTTTAACACTCAAGCACATAGTAACCATCATAAAGCAATTAAAATTTTCCACAAGTGTTTAAAGATTTTGGTACTTGAGGCCATTGCATACGCTCTGAATAAGGGAAAGTAGTTGGACATTGAAGTGATTATAGGGTGCAAAATCTAATTAAAAGATATTGATAACATGAAGAGAGAGATAATTATAGAGATTCTAGACGAGGTACAACATTTCAAGAAGTTGTCCCTTAGAATGTGATGACTAAAGGTATTATTCTCTAAGTTATTTATTGAATATTGGATACAAATTTATTGGTTTCTGAATTTGCTCATTTTTTTTATTTTGCGAAGGTGATCTTGATTCTTGAATATCAAGAGAATCCAGCTTTCAGACCAAGAATTGGTCCTCAAAGTGGGCATAAAGAACGTTCAAGGTTGGATCGTGATCATTCACAAAATTTGGTGAGTCTTGTCTTCGATGTCGTCGATTGCATTCATGTGAGTTTAATTCAAAAATGGAAACTTACAACACACAGGCATTCTTTGTTAACTTGGGATATAGATTATGTGTTAACCTTACTTCTATTTTAAACTCTTGTCCATCCCCGTGAGTGGAATTTATCTAGTCTTTTGACTCCGATCCAAATCATAATCCCGCGCTTTACTACTTGACTATATCTCAAAACTTGCAAATTCTAAACAATTCATATGCCATCCGGACAAGTGCCCTTTGGAAAAAGAAGTTTCTGTATTGGTGATCTGTAGAAACGGGAAAACTACATGCTTCTTCTGCTAAACTCTTGGAACAAACTTGACAGCCAAGGGTTACACAATGTACCATAGTTATCATCTGAAGAGAAAAAAAGAGAGCAGAAAGCTGCTATTTCATAGTTCGGGTACAAGAAAAACCTCGGCCGCAGCGAGAGAAGCAGACCGCCCACAGATAAGCTACAAACAGCTGATTCTGCAAGGGTCAAAGATGGTGCTTCTAAACCTTTGCAACATAAAAAAAAGCAAATGAGAATAACAGGAAAAAGGCAACATATCTACAAAACTTCGGCGCACGGAAGGTAAGTTAGAATGAGGCAGAGGAAGTTCTTCGAAGCTGATACTTTGGTTCAGGGAGGGGCGTTGAAGGTAACAGATTCTCCAGTTCCTGCAACCGAACATTGGCATTAATGCAACTGAAACAGGCACAATCACGTTGATAAAGCATTATCAAGCTGCTAAAACATAAAGATCAAACTTTAAAGATACAGTGATTTCCACACGTATTGAACCAGGCACGCTTTAGTATTTGCAAAAATAAAGTCCGTGGGTTGCACGTATCGTGTAGGCTACAAGTCTATGCAAGCAGCCCATTCTTGGCCAACTCGGAAAAGAGACTACGCATGCTTTGGCAACTTTCTGGGCGTAAAACACCCAGATTCACATCTCACAAGCATTTATCAACAGTTAAGCAGCAACAACATATGCCAACTTTATATTTAGCTACGAGTGACACAACAACTTCACCCGACAACTCAATTCTATGACAAAAAGATGTGAACTTTTGTTCCCTGCAACACATGTTTATCATTATGAAGGGCAGCCTACATCATCACAGCAGACCGCTATTTCAACGCAAAATGCTTAATCCAGGAAGGAAGGAGCCCAAATTCTAAGAGCAATACAATCTGTTCCGACACCATACTTTCCGAAGTTGACAACAGATATATACATAACCTAGGGTGTGCAGTTCAGCCAGAATCATCGCTTAACTTAAGCATAGAAAAAGCAGGTTGAAATCGACATCTTGTCATCAGCAATCACCCTCATCATGTCTCAATCCACTCTAAGATTGATTTCTCACTGTCTGTGAAGACGGATAAAAGTTATACTGCATAATATGTAACGACGGATGACAGTGGGAAGGGGAATGGGAGAATATCTTAACAGAATAAGAGCATCAGCTGAAGCAGGAGTTAGAAGCTAATATGTGGTATTGAGCGATATCTAATATAAGCTTCTAAATTAGAAACAGGGAAGCACTTGACATACTTGTGGATTCTAGAGGCAACAAGATGTCTCCTCTGTAAATGTTACTTGCTCAAGGAAAATCTAAACTTCTGGGTTAAAAAAATAAAATAGAAAGAGCAGAAATTGCATACAATCTCGTGCCAGGAACCTTCTCCACATCTATTATGTTTTCTATTCATAATTGGAATGAGTTACGCCTATTGCCTTCGGAGTATGGTGAACTCCCAAAGGAAACTCGATAACTAGATAATCTTATTAGGAATGTTCTTGCAAGTGTAATGCACAGAGTAAACTCTTCCCAGCAACTTAGCAAGAACCTTGTTCACTGTTGTGTATAAACAATGTCGAAAGCTTCCCATGAAACCACCCGAAATCACACGCTACAACCAAAGAACTCCCAAGCCTAAATCTATGCACCACTATCACAAGACTCCCATGCATAAGAATTTACACCTCGCAAGGTTATGTTCTGTCACAGGCAAACTACATGCAGAGGGTCCCCTCCCGTGTACATTTCCCTAGAATGATCCGCAATGTGTTGTATTCACTTTGCATGTCAGCTCAAATTGAAAAGGAAGAGCCGCACAAATGTGAATCGAATAGTAATTTTCCTCATTCAACAAGAGACCGGAAGAAACAAAAGCAAACAGTTCAACAAGAACTTTCATCAAGCTCCACTAGAAAAAACAAGAAAAGCGGAACAGGTGGAAGAGTATCCTCACCCTCCGCTTCCTCAGTCTTTCATTCTCCTCTTCCAAGCGGGAAACTTTGTTCTCCAGTTCATTGGTGTAAGCCTGTTAGAAAAATAATTGCAGGCGATAACTAAAGAGCAATGAAGTTGAAACAAAGGCCATAGTGGAAACAATAGACAGAGATAGTGGACCTGCTTTCGAGCCCGTGAACGGGCAGCTGATTCCCTGTTCTTTATCATTCTCTTCTGCCTCCTCTCAACGCTCTTTTCAATCATATCCTCTGGATTACCTCTCTTCCTCGCTGTTGTCTGTGAATCTGATAATGTTCCCATCAAGGGCGAAGACAAGGCTACTTGGCTTTCTGCAAATGGAACGTCCATTAACGAACTAGCTCCCATGTGAAGAGGCTGCTGCATGTTCTGTCCTGGCATATAAACACCTATAACGTTCTGTTGCGGGTGTTGATACTGTGTCAACGGGTACTGCATCCAATGACCTGGTTGTTGAAAATGTTCTGTTAATGGTACTGCATTAGCATCAACGCCAACAACAGGGCCACCATCACTTTTCTCCATTGATGTTTCGGCAACAACTCCAGCTTTTTCAAGGAAATCCTCCAATGTCATCTGTCCCAGAGTAGACTGCCGATCCCGGGACTTCTTTTCCCCGTTGCTTTTTATTTGTTGGATGTCCCTCCACACCTCGTCTACCGTCTTCTTACTTAGTGTACCTGTTAATGACAAGCTTGCCTGACGCTGCAATGCAGTATGATCGGCCAGTTGCGAACCATCGACTTCCAGCCCCGTACCCTGGTTTGCCTCAGCCGTCCAAACGGTCTTAAGCAGTTCATCAAGGTTCATACTACTAAGAGGTTTCCCAAGGTCACCCAACTGATTTTGGACCTCATCCAGGGTAAGACTATACATGGAGTTCTGTCTTGCCAATGGCTGCAACTGAGACTGTTTCCCATTGTTTCCACCATCACCTTGTGAACCCATTGGATGCATACCCATTCAACAAGCTTCAACCAAAACACGCTCGTTCCACACTCGCACTCGAAATTTTCAAAGTCGTTTGGTGTATCGACAACACAAGCCAGTCTCACGGCCTCGTGAAACGAATATCCAATCTCCCCCAAAGTCTAACACCTGAAATTTCCAATTAAATTTTCATAATTCAGCCATGCACTAAAGATTCTTTCTCTACCTCCATTTCATCAGTTACAGAATCAATTCCTCCCTAAACATAAACACTATTCCGATCGAACCAACGAAACCAAGAAAACTATAACATGGAAAAGTCGGGCATCAGGGTTACAAAATAGTCCATGCAAGGAGAAACAAAGCTGGACTAGGACCTATTCAATAATAAACTCAGCAAATGAACCGAGCAAAAGCAAAGGAAAAAGTGCACACCTTTTGGAAAGGAGATATCTTGAAAACCCTAGATAGAGCCTGAAAGGAGATATCCACCCTCCCCAGCAAACCATAAGGCAAAAAGGGGCAAATTTTAGACCAGTTAAATTACTACAGTCCAAGTGCACTAAATGGGACCCAGGGAGAGGAACAAATGGGAAAAAAAGAGAGGGAAGCTTTTAATCACTTCAGACCATGAACACAACAACAAGACATTGCCTAGAAACAACAAGATAATTAAAGAAACATCACCAACAAGGCTCACATAATGTAAGAACAGGTTGCATGCAAATGGGAAGGGGAAAACCTAGAGCCTAAAAATAGAAAAAAAGGGGCTTAAAACCCAGATACCAAATCCCACAAAAGGAACAAGGTAGAGCAAAATCCAAACTGAACCCACTAAAGCAGGGAACTTTTTGCATGAACCAAAATCAATACTTTAACTAAGGATCATCAAAGTTTGCTCCTTTATTTATCTAGAAAGACCAAATGAGAGCTAACAACAAATGTCCTCCTCCAAGCATAGGAAAGGGAGAAATGGGATAGAAAATAGATGAAACAAGTGGCATATTAATATCTGCTCTACATGGGTTCTTATTACAAGAAAGTTAAGAGAGAATGATGAGTTGGAGACAAAAGGGTAAATACTACATACTCTCTGATGTGATCTGGTGGAAGACTGAGAGAGAGGGGAAAAGATTTGGCCCTTTGGATTTTTTTTGTTTTTGTTTTAGAGATTGATGGATGGATGGTTAGATTCAGGTGGAAATCAGCTGCTGTTTGTTAATATATATACAATGAGGGAGAGGAACAGAGTTTCCTGTGATTTTATAATATTTTGTATCATCGGGATAGAAATGTTTTTTTCCAAAGAAATTAGATATGTAAGGTTTGAATAAAATCAACTTTCTTACCAATTGAATCAATTTTCAATTTTTTTAATCATCTGATACTCGAATCCACTGAACCAACTAATCCAAACTAAAATCGATGAGACTTTTAAAATTTGGTAAATTATTATTTTTTTGGTAGGTAAATGATCTTTATTAATATAAATATAAAAGCAGTAGTATTTACAAACTTAGACAAAATGAAAATGGAGCGAAGTCTAGATCGATCCGGGCCTATTTGCAACAAGGAAGAGTAGAATGTCTTGATTGCATAAGCTCTGGTAGAAACTCCTCACTAATAGGTTCATTCTCGGACCATGTATATGATTTGATTGATCAAGAGTGCGGCATCGCTTCTGACTTCATTAGAGATAATCTTGTTTCGATATCTCCATAATCTTCATAGTATTCCACACTTGGCCATAAACTTTACCATAAAATGTGGCAACTTATTTCCTGTTTTCAAATCGAGACTTGATTAATTAAAAACAAATTTAAGTACTTGTTGCTAACAAAAATTTATATACAAAGGGAGAGGAAGGGGAGGACGAAAAGAAAGTGTTTTATTTGGCTCGTTTCAAATTTTTGAGGTTTGCATTTTTTTTTCCTTTATTTATCTGGGAGTGGGTAGCATGTGGGAGACCACATGTGGTAATTACGGGGAATCGCATATTTGATAAGCCACGTGGAAGATTTGGAGGTTGTGTTCGAGTTGCAGGCCCCATACGACCCGCATTTTTTTAATTTTGCCGTTCTGCAATTTCATGGCCCTTTTGAGATTTTGTTATCTTTTTGCTTCTGCTTTTTGGCTGGATCACTTGTTCGTTGAAGTACGGTTTAATTAAATTCGGATTTCTTAGTAAATAATTAGATCAATTGACACCTACTTGTTTTGGGTTAATAAATTTTTTAGAGTTTGAACACATCAACCTTGAATTTTATTAAGGAAAATTTTATCAGCATTTGATTTCGGCCAAACTTACAACCGGATCCATTTGGGATATTTTATTGGTGCACTAACAGAAAAAATCTCATTAAATTTATAGTCTTTGAACCATAAAATTTTATTGATTTGAAAAGTTCTTAATATGGATAAATCAATAGTTTATTAATTTAAAGAGAAAAGTATTATATCAGATATATTATTACCTGAGTAATTTTTTGTCACATCCCAAAAATTTGGATAACGTGTCAAGAGTAGCAAAGTAATTTACCCCGCTAGGCTGATTTGGCAAGATAAAGAGACAATAAATATTGAATTATTCGTTATTGATAAATCACTAAAGTTATTAAATTTAAATCAAAACTATTATTACAATATGAAGAAAATCCAACTACTTAAATTTTATCAAATTTTTGCATGTGCCATGCCATGATCAACTGTTATTTGTACCCATCTCGTTTCCTAGCCAATTTGAAATCAAAGTATGTTGATGAGTTACATAACTCAATAAGTTATGTATGTTTCTTTCACTACTCATGCACATTAACAAAATAGTCATCAACACTTCAAACAGAAAACATAAGATAATTACAACCAAACAGAATACATAACAGAGATTTCAGAGTTCCACTTAATATATGGAGGTATCTCGCAGAGTACGGATGAAATACTCCACAGTCCACCATTCCCATAGAGCGCAAATAGTCAACGACGTATTGCGAGCCCAAAAAGACGTAAGGAGGTACCAATTGAGCGGGACATAGATTATTCCTATGCTCCGCAAAACACATATGTGTTATACAGGGCACAAAAGCGTAAGAGAAATCTCACTCAGATATTAGGGCACTCAGATTCACTTTATCATAACGAGACTTCTCAATATTCACAAGGCACACGAAACCATAAACAACAAAACAAATTCACATGGAGCGTAACAGAACTAAGCGAAAACTGTAAGAAACACAACAAAACACACATTCACCGAAACAGAAATCATAACTAAGCAAACTGAAGTCGTAAAATCACACTAATTCAAAAAAAATCGTAGCAAAATTCAAAGCACGAAAATTAATCAATCAGAATACATATCACACAAACCCTAAGAAGGAAACTGATTTACATTGGTCATGCTAGTTTCTCTTTTTATTCAGATTTTTAATCTCCAATTTTGTATTGATCGAACAACCGTAAGAATATCTAAACAAGATCTCCACCGTACATAATCTTTATCAAGGTGTTAGAAATATGCTCACCAAGTTTTACTCAAATCAGATACGATATCACCATTAAGTTTCACCGATAACTAGCACTGCTCCTGAAATCCGAATTTAATCTTTCTACTTCAAAATTCTAATCTTAGAGACCTCGAAATAACATCTCCACCGTCCAAAATCTTGCCCAAGATATTAGGAACACTATCAAAATTTCAGTTCAATCCGATAAGATTTGACTGTTTAATTTTAACGAGAATTCAATACGCTCCATAAAATCCGAAAATTTTATTTGTGTTTCTGTTCAAGATTTTCTCTAGGAAGTTGACAAGAGGCAACTTATCACCTTTAGCAACACACTAAACCTAGATTTGTTGATTTAGTATTAGATCACCAATTTTTTATTATTATGGAAATTAACATTTGGGTTTCGCAATTTTCTTTTCTTCTCCATTTCTTTCATTTTCACCCTTTTCCAAATAAATGTTGAACTTGCTTCCAATTGCGCAAATGTTTAGCTTAAAGGGTTCAAGAACTCAATTAAAATTGGTGGAAACTTTTCATCGTTGAATAATTATTAATGGAAGATCATTTAATCATCTTAGAGAGGAGAAATCTCCATTTAAATTAATCATGTTCGCACTATATTTATATGGACATAATTGTCACATTCAATTTTCATCTGTACTCTTTATTTGTAGGAAATCATATTAAAAAAAGGACAGTAAGAGGTACGTAAGAGATGCTCACTAGTCACTAAAAATATGAAGAGAACATTGAATTATGGAAATGCAATTATTTTATATTAAACGTGAAATTCAAACAATAATTTTATTCTTTTTCTAGGACTATCTAGTATTTGAATATTACTGTGCCGACTAATCCATATTTAAGTCGGACGTGATTTTTGGAATGTTATTTTCAACCAATTATTTAACACTACTGTGTACCAAAAAATTTAAACTTGAGACATTTTGATTAAATCAGAACAACGTTGGGATGACGATGAGTATGGTATGGGTTGGGTACGAACTCATTTCCCCATAGTTTCGAAAGTTGGACCATCCCTAGCCTCGACCTAGAAAATTTTACTATCAGGTTCATACTCTTACCTCGGAGTTTTTAGGGTCTATAAAGTCAATAGGGTCTAACCCTTATTTTAGGTTCTCGCAGTGTTAATGCTATGCACTCTTTTTTCTATAGTTTATTTTTTTCCACTGAATTTTATGGCGACACAGTTTTTATAGCGGCTGCGCAACTACGACCCCATACGCGTTGATATGCGGGTTAGTAGGTGTGTGCCAACTTGCAGGCTAATTTAAGATTAGGTTTAGCTGATGTGTCAGTTCCTCTCGACTATCCATTTGTGGGCTAGTTTAAGGTTAGATGTGTAGAGTTTTTTTTTCATTATCCGTTTTGTGGGTTAACTTTAAGATGGATGGATGGTTATGGCCTATGAGTGATGTTTTTACTATTTTGTTTTCCTTTAGGCAATAAAATCAGTCGCCTATTAAAAAAATATAATTTTATTTTTTCATATAAAATTTAAATAAATTCATAATATTCATCAAACATCAACACTTAATGAAAAAAATAAAGTTTCATAAAAAACAGCATTATATGAACATAGAGGTTCAGCGTGAATATATATTAGGGTAAAATAGTTCAACTAGTTACGGGTGCTACGGGTATTTATATCAACTAGAAAATATATCAATATTAAATATTTTAAAAATTCAGTTATTTTTCAAAATTCTTATATGGTTAGAATTTTGTACAACAGGTGGTATAAAAAAACTGCACTTACGTGGAGGGCGCCAAAACGCACCGACTTTGGAGCTTAATAAAATCACCAAGGTAAAATAAAACCACAAAGTCGCCCAAATAATTTCAATTTTAACACCGTCTTCCCCCCAATTTCAACTTCGCAGTTCGAAACTCACTTCTCTACTTTCCCCCAAATTAAAAGGAAAACAAAATCACAAATTAGGGTTTCCTCCTGAGAATTTCTCCGATCTTGATTTGTTATTCTCTTTTTCTTTTTCCATTTCTAATTAATCAGTTCTCGTATTCCTGGAGTCGGATAGATCTGTAACGGCCGATCGTTCGTCAACCGCCGCGATGTCTGCATCCACTGTCTCGTTAACAGCGAACCCCGCCGCCCGACGGAGGCCCGTCGTAGTCTCCGACAAGAAGAAGAATCTCGGAACCCAGGAGCTCTTCCCGGCCGACGCGCAGATGCCGGCCACCGCCGCCGGAGACGCCAACCTGAGCAACCACTCGATTCGAGGGGAGGCGGTGACTTCGAGGGATGCTGTCCATGCGAGGAAGACGAGCTCCACCGTGTCGCCGCGGAAGCAGCGGCGGGGCGGGAGGCCGGAGAAGCCGTGGTGGATGCGGGCGGCGAGCGTCTTCGCGAAGAATTTTCTGCTCCTGATGGCGTTAGCCGGGCTGATCCAGCTGGTCCGGAAGGTCCTCGTTGACTCCATGGGGAGCGGTGCGAGCGGGCCCCACACGGGGATGTCGGATTTGGAGGGGCGGATAGCGGAGGTGGAGAGAGTGGCGAAGACCGCCGCGAAGATGCTCCAGGTCCAGGTGGAAGTTGTGGATACGAAGCTGGAGAGTGAGGTTGGAGGGCTGAGGAGGGAGTTCGATAGGAAGATTGGGGACAAAGACGCGATCTTGGAAATGGAATTGGGGAAGCTTGTGGAGAGGAGCGAGAGGCTGGAGAGGTCCGTGGCGGAGTTGAAGGCCGGTGGTGGGGATTGGTTGTCGAGGGAGGAGTTTGAGAGGTTTTATGAGGAGTTGAAGAAAGGGAAGGGCAGCGGGTTTGGTGATGGTGATGTCAGCTTGGAGGACATTAGGGTTTATGCGAGGGAGATTGTCGAGAAGGAGATTGAGAAGCACGCGGCGGATGGGCTTGGTATGCCGGACTATGCTTTAGCATCTAGTGGTGCTGCAGTTGTGAAGCATTCAGAGCCGTATATGGCTTGGAAAGGGGGAAGCTGGTTGATTGCGGCTGCTCGTGGTGGGGTTCACAATGCTGCAGTGAGGATGTTGACCCCAAGTTTTGGTGAGCCGGGGCAATGCTTTCCGTTGAAGGGATGTTCAGGGTTCGTCCAGATCAGGCTGCGCACTGCCATTATTCCTGAGGCTATTACGTTAGAACATGTTGCCAAGGTAATACTACTCTGCTGTTGCTTAATGGCAATTAGCTGACATGCTAAGTTGATTGAAATTTTGAATGAGAAACATGCCCATGATGCATTTTTTAAATTTAATTGGAATGTAGAGCTTTGACATCGCTTGTTGTTTCATTACTTGCATGGCAAACATAGAATAGATGCCGTGGAAAAGTTTGATGTTCCTGCATTGGTCATACTAATGGCTAATGCTACTTAACTCATGCTTGGGCCGTGATCAATGACATCTCAAGGAATGTCTTTGTGACTCATTGTCTTTGTGTTCTAGAGAATGTCTAATTTTATATTCCAATTAAGGGAGGGGTTTGCTAATGCCTGCAAAATGGAGTCAATCGCCTCTTCTTTAGTTTGCTAAGGAGACTTGAGTCCTTCTGCTGTTTCTGTCTTTTTCTTTGTCCACAGTCTCTGCTTCTGCTTATGTGCTGTGTCTAATGAATCATTTCTATGTGTTTAGCTAAAAAGTCAGAATAAGTTTCCCCCGTCATGAATAAACCTAGCTTGATGCAAGTTTATCTATGTTTCCTGGTGCATTTTCTACCTGCTTTAATTTGTTTATCGCAAGAATATATAATCTTCCATCTAGTAGAACCTCTTAACATTCCAGGTTGTTTGTGTTTCCCGTACTTATTAAAACTTGTGACTGAGTAATGGGGCAATTGGTCACTGTTCTGGGTGGTTGCAGTTTCTTCTGTCAACTTTGGTTACACGCATTACGTTTATATGTCCTCGGTAAAGTATTCACAGGTTGTTTAACACGTATTACGTTTATATGTCCTCGGTAAAGTCTTCACCGGTTGTTTAAGTATTTCATGCATGGCCTTTTCTTGATGCAAGGCTTAAGGAGGACTAGTGTTATGAACTGTTGGGTAAGGTCAACGGTGCAAGTTATACATCAAGAGAGAAATTTTTTGCTTCATTGGTAACTCAAGGAAGTTCTAGAGTTGTGGCTTTAGCAGTATAAATATTGCTCGAAACAAAAAATATCAGAAGTTAGTTTATTAGCCAGCCAAAGCCATCTCTTGCATGCAAGTGTGAGATGGGGAAAGGAGGGGGTACAAATTTAAGGAGTTCTAAAGTTTCTGCTTCTTGTGCTTAAAGATTATTCCTCCGCGGAACATTTTTGGTGGTGTTGAACATCGTGCAATTAACGAGTTCAACATCTGATTATTTTCCTGCCACCAATGTGCACACCCTCGTCTCCCCCTCCCCTTCCTCCACATTAATTGAGGAGCATTTGCAGAACAGGGTTTTCCTTTTAAGCAACTCATTTGTCTATCCGGCTCTGATTCTATCCTCATTAGCTTTACTACTCAGTTTTGAGCTTGCGAGTTGCGTTGAAAGAGGAATGTAGAAAGACTGAAGAAACATCTCATCTCTTGCATATATTCAAGTGAAGAATCGTGGATGTCTTACTCCTTTGAACTGATATTGCAATTTGTGTTCACTTTCTGAGTATACTGTTTACTCAATGCATTGGTAGCAATAGGTTGCAGAGTTCACTACTTTTGCACAAAATATAGAACAACTTGCTTTCTTCCTTTGCCTTCTCTATTTTCTTGTGTCACATACCTTTAGGCCTGGTGAATTGGTAGTGTTTTCCTAGCTTCTTGGTTGCTTTTGAATTGAAACTCAACTGTAGTATAAGAAGTCTGATCCCTTTATTCTCTGATTCATCTGTGCTTCTTACTGTTACAGGTTCTTTTCTGCTTTCTTATAACCATTTGGCTTAATATACTAAAATGTGTTTTCCTTTTTTCTGTTGGTCCGCAGAGTGTTGCTTTTGACAGGTCAAGTGCTCCTAAGGACTGTCGAGTTTCAGGGTGGCTGCAAAAACTTGAAATTGATTCAGCAGCTGCCAGTGGAACCATGTTTCTTCTAGCCGAGTTCTCTTATGATCTTGAGAAGAGCAATGCACAGACCTTCAATGTGATTGATTCATCCACAGTTGGCCTTGTTGACAATATCAGGCTGGACTTTTCGTCTAATCATGGAAGCCCCTCCCACACTTGCATATACCGGTTGAGGGTGCATGGTCATGAGCCTGATCTTGCTTCGTTGGCATCACCCCAGCCTTGATTCATTCGGCCTTGCTGCCACTCTGTAACCTTCTCCGTCCCACCTTAAATTTTGCCATTGTTTTTCTATCTGTTAGTTCGCTGTTCAGCTCTTTTGTCAAGTCTAAATGTTGTACCGCTCTTAGATACCTTAGGAATGTAGGTTTTCAGGATGTAATTTTGTGTCCATATTTTCTTTCAGTTATATCATTGAGTTTAGGTTATACCATCATGTGTTCTTGATGCTAGCATTTATGGTCCTTGTCATCTGATAAACAATTCGGGGTTCGTTGCTCTGTCGTTTGCAAGTTTCCAGTTGTCTCTTGTTTGTTCAATGCATACAAGACCAGGGGTCTTCCCCTGCCCTGAGCACATGATGATTTGATCACACATTGACGTGTCGCTGCTGGTTTTTGGACTATAGATCTAACTTGGTCTCACAGAGTTGGATGCATAGTATAAGATGAAGGAGCAGAGTGCATATATGGATGGCACTACAACTGTTTCACATGACCTGCAACACTCGCTTTTCCAGTCGCCTAGCAAGTTTTTCTTCTCTGGATCTCTTTTGAACCTGAATTTGTATGTTGATGCCTCGCTCTTTCGAGCGAAGCTGCTATTTGCTTTATCGTGTTTGCGATTTTCTTTTCTGTGCAACTTGATTTCGGTTTGCTCGACTTCGGCTGCTGGTTGCTTATTGCGGCACCAGTATGCCTATTCTCGCATCTCAGCAGTGGAAGCGTGAAGTAGGGCTCGTCGTGATGGCACAAGGGGTCTCAACTTTGGGCTGATTTATAACTCATGTCATACGTATGTGCTTGGACCCAATGCTTTTAAAACCATCCGGAGAACAATCTGCTCTGTTTCCGGGTCACGATCTGACCAGTTTGATTGGATTGTCGGCCGGAATTGGTTGGTCTAATTGGGTTAATTACTGATCCAATTGTTGTCCGAATTTTGTAATTGAACTGGTTGTCGAACCACGAACTGCACCTTTTTTTTACCATAGTAGAAAAAACAGAACATGTTTAGCTAGATAGATAGTTGCATTGACAAACATGCAAAGAGTGGTAGTCGTTGGTGTTTATCTATTTTTCTTTTTGGCGGTGGATTGGATGCCATTGTCCGACTTGTTCCTTCAGGAATTAATGTTTATGGTGAAACTTTGGAGATCCATGTTTATATAGTGGCTAATAATACCTTCGGATACTGCAACATTATTGATTTAAAAAAAATAGAAATATACAATCATTTCTAGCTCCAACCTAATTTGTGAAATCTTTTCAAAAAAGGCGAAGAGCTCGAGAGTTAAAACTTGAACTCCGTATATAATGTAGGAGGTGATAATACTAACTATCTAACACCACCAAATGCCAAATAACAACTTGCAAGATGGGTTCTAAATATTACCAATATTAAAAATCTATTTACCAAGAAAAACACAAATGACAACCTCTTGCAAAAAAAAAAACAATTCAAGGAAAAAAAATTGTTTCCTCTTGCTTTCTTGGTCAATACAAAATAAATTGGTCAAAGGTTTTTTTTTGGGATAAGTTCATTTTAGTACCATGTAGTTTCACCCATTTCGCCTGGAGTACCATGTGGTTTCAAATTGGTAGTTTAGTACCCTGTGTTGACCACCAATTATCAGGGCAGGTCAAGTCGCCCATCGAAACCCGCCCGAAACGACACTGTTTTGAGACCACGTGGAAGACACGTGGCACTCGACTCTTTTAAGTTAACGCTGACGTGGACCATGATAATTTACCTATTTAGTCCATAAAATGAACTTATCCCTAAAAATTAATTTACTCACTCTCTCTCCCCCTCTCCTCCTCCCCTCTCCTACTTTCTCGCTCCCCCTTCTTCAACCTCCTATTTCTCCTCACTTTCTTCAAAGCTTCATCTCCCCAACGAGAGAGATGGACGAGGATGATGTCACCCACAGCGCTTTCTCTAACGACTCCAATGATGGCGGTTCTCCATGTAGTAGAATTCCTCGTGGTCGTACCTCCGGAGCACATGAAGGAGGTTCTCCACGATGAAGACTGTGTCGTCGTGCCCCATCACCAGCCACCTTGCCCCGATGGGCCCCATCTGAACCATCTCTGACACTATTTGAGAGATTCGGATGGCAGAGTGGTGCTCCTTCGTGTTCGAGTAAGGGAACCAGAAGGCATCCTCGGAGATCCTCGCCGGAGGGAGGAGGCCCCGCTCGGAGGCCGGTATCTCTACGACGTCGTCCAACCACATCGTCCCATGCATCTCCCCCGCCCTGTACCATAGCTTTATGTACTCATTCTGCTTCACCCATAGCTTTGTCGACGTCGCGACGCTGAACACCACGTTCTGGATTTTCGTCGTCCGGGGCGGCGGAGAGACGGAGAGAGCTGAGACCATAAAACAGAGGATGACCTTTGGGATCCTCATTACCTGATGATGATGATGATGATGATGATGATGATCCCAAGCTATTTTCTCCGGGGTCACTTTTCGGTGAGCAATTTCTCGAGAGGACGCACATACGAGAATATGAATAAATAAATAGCCCCTCTCATCATTTGGAGGTAATGGAAGATGGAGGAGAGGAGGAAACAGAGGATAGAGGAGAGGACGGTGGAGAAAGAGAGGTTAAAGATAAAGTTTGGGCTTTTTTGAAATAATATAAACAAATTAAAGACTGAATAAGTAATTTAGCACTATCCACGTCAGCTTTAACTTAAAAAATTCAGGCGCCATGTGTCTTCCATGTGGTCTCAAAACGACGACGTTTCGAGCAAATTTCGACGGGCATCTGCTTTGGACCTGTCCGGATAATTGGTGGTCAACCACAGGGTACTAAACTGCCAATTTGAAACCACATGGTACTCAAGGCGAAATGGGTAAAATCTTAGGGTACTAAAATAAACTTATTCCTTATTTTTTTTACTACCCTCTTAGATATCCACAAACTCCATTAGGGGCAGATTTGGTGGAGACCAGGATAGTCCCTACCCAGGGGACAAAAGTAAACAAATATCACAGCCACATGCAAATCAATATCACGGCACATGCAAACCAAACCAATATCACTACACATGCTAACTAATATCACGTCACATGCAAACCATTATCACATTATATATTATTGACCATCAGATTTAAAGATATTATTTTACAATCGAATTTGATGGCCCAAAATTTAATTCTCACCTGGAACATGTTTTATTTAGTCCCCACTTAATCTGATCTCTTCATTAAGAAATTGATGGACTAGCCAATGGACAGACAATTTTCCAAAATGGGATTTATTTCTCTCACAATTACCTGAATGGGGTTCTCGGAGAATATTTTTCTTGTCTGAGGTCGAGCACAAAAATGTTCCGCCAGGAGCATTTTAGTTTGCATGAAACCGCTACTCCGCTAACATTTTGTATTGAAATCGCTCCAATTGGAGCATTTTCAGTCAAACTGAGCTCGCCCCGTCGTGGAGAATATTCAGAGCGGTTTGGCTCGGCTGACCCAAAACTGCTGCAGCGTCAACGTTTTCGAGCTGACCAAAAATCGCTCCAGCGTGCTTAGGTATATATTATTTATTATATAAATACGTGTTTAGGTATATATTATTTATTACATAAATACGTGTTTATGTATATATTATTTATTACATAAATACGTGTTTAGGTATATATTATTTATTACATAAATACATATTTAGGTGGATTCCGTATATTTAGGTGGATTCCGTATTTATGTAATATATTATTTATTATAAAACAATAGGATAATAAGTTCTCGCAGCTCGGTTGGTTAGAATACTCTTCTAATAAATGGGAGGTTTTGAGTTCAAAACTCAACAAGAGCATTATTTATTTTTGATTGGATATTTTTTCCTCGGCTCCAAGTAGCCGACTTTTGGTTCTGGCTGAAAACCCAAAAAGCCCTAACTAGAGCATTTTTGGGAAAAAATGCTTAATAAAAATGCTCAGTTTAGAGTAGTTTTTGGCTCAATTCCAGACAGGAAAAATATTTTCCGAGAATCCCATTCATATAATTGTCAGGAAAATAAACCCTCCTTAAAAAAAACTCTCTACAAACGTTGTATTGCGAAGCACAATAATAGAGATTCCCATAAAATAATGTTTGTTCCAAGGGGCCGCCGCCTCTTGTCCCTTTGTTGCCCTGGTAGAAGGGACATGCCACTCCTACAATATTGAAATTTTTGTATTTCTTTTGGGTAGAAATATCTGGATTGACAAATCTAAGTTTTAAATTGGGTACGAGGAATTATGGTATTAGTGTAAGGTTGAGGAGCTCCTTAATCAATCGAATTGTTTCATATGTCTCGAGGACCTAGGAATGGTAATGGGTAGTGGGTAGGATCCGCAGAACACATATCTTTGACTTTTTTTGAAGGTGGACTCATATTCTTACTATTATTCTCTTTAAAAATAAGAATTCGAGTAAGATTCAGATCCTAAAATATTGGACAGGATCAGAGCGACCTGCAGATCTGTATTATTTAAAAATTATTTAATTTTTTAAAAATTAAACCATACTTAAATTGTTCTCAATAGCAAGAAGGCACACGAAAAATATGAATGTAATTTATTCGGTCATTAAAATAAATCAATATAACAAAATCAAACTAGCAAATCAAAATAAATTCAAGTTTGGTAGGTTTAGATTGAGAATTTGGTACTAGGTTTAGTAATTAATATATTAATATATTATTTTTTGGGTAACATGATCCTATAGATCTAAATCAATATCCTATCATTTAAAAAAATAAGAATATGAACAAGATTCAGATCTATACCCAATCAAAATCAACACGTATTAGACTCTTCGAATCTAAAATGTGAATAGACCCTCAAAATAAGCATCAAATTGTGATCCATTGAAAGACCCAGGCCCTAGCTAAAATGTCTCATTTTTGTCTGTTTAATTAAATAGATTTAAGAGAAAATACACTTTAGTACTCTGTAGTTTTAAACTTTCGTGTGGAGTACTTGGTGGTTTACCAATAATTTTCCGGGCACGTCACTGCTCTGGTCGGGAATTGAACCCGGATCTGTTTTGTGGCATAGTAACATCCCACCACTAGACAAGTTCGGATTCAATGGGGACAAGAGTTGTCCTCACTGAAATGGATCAAGTCATTATACTTATAGACACGATTTTTAATGTGTCAGATCTGTAGATACAGTTTTTAATAAAATCTGATGGTCTAAACTAAATCTCCGACTGACCCATTCACAGTTCCCCCTTAAACCCTAAACCCTACGAAACCCTATCCACACTAAACCAACACACATTTCCCCACCCAAAATAATAAAGTTCGAAACTTTACACCTCAGAGATAAAAGGGTGCCTTGTAGAGGTTGATTTTGGTGATCTCATAGGAGATGCTTTTCCACTGGGACTTGGCCAGGTGGTAGCCGACCCCCCAGTTGGGAAGGAACTGGGCCACCTCGAAAATGTTCTTCTTCTTCGTTTTCTTGTTTGGAGAAGAAGAACGTGCGATGGTGTCGGTAGTAGAGGAAGAAGAAGTGGTCAAGTTTCTGAGGTGGGCTAAGGAGGATAATCTCGTAAAGCTGAGAGCTTTCTGGGTTAGGAGTTGGATAAAATCGATAATTAATATTTATTTATCTATTCAGCAACAATGCACTAGTTACTCTGCCACAAAACAGATCCAGGTTCGATTCCCGATCGCAGCAATTTAAAATTTTTTGGTGTCTTTATAACATAGGTTTTATGAAAAAATATATAAACAAAGTGAGGACTGTATAGATAATTTATCATATTACATGTCAACAATAATTAAATCCACTTGAAATGACGTGTCTGCGACGTCAGATTAAAACGACATTTTCAAGCACGTATGGACGAACAATTTCCCTAGTACCTGCCCGAAAAATTGTTGGTAAACCTCAGAGATCTAAATACTAATTTTAAACTATAGGATACTCCTCGCAAAAAGCATGAAATCACATATTAAAGTGTACTTTCCCCCGTAGATTTATCCTAATGATAGCTGCCCTGATGACGAGGGATTATTGGGTTGAGAGAGGCTGGATTTGACCTTCACCGGTGATTTTTCAGGTGGGTTGTTGTCTCCTTGTTTTAATTAAAACAATGCATTTTGTTGAGCATATATGAACTAATCAATTTATACAATTCATTTAGATTTCGAATTTGAATTTTTATGAATACATCAATGTTAGATATTTGTCATCACAATTTTATTACCTTTCAAAGATCCTACACAGTTTGAACTTAAATTAGTCGGCTCAGTAGATGTCAATATCATATAGTGTAAAAAAAAATTTATTCATTTGTTTCCAAAAACAGTCTAGCACATGCCCAAATTTATCTTATCTAATTTATTCGATCTTTTTATTAATATTTATTGATAAGTAAATTTACTCTTCTGAAATTTGAACCATAGTCATTCTAATTGTGTAATCTCCACCCCACTATTTACCACTTTAGGTAGATCTAAAACGCTTTTAATTAATATATTATTTATAAATTTCTATTTTCATTGAGACGGCTATACGCTTTTTTCTCATATTATAATGCGTTTTTTTCTTGCAAATGTCTTCTATATCAAGAAAAGGGCTTACCTTACCCCTGGGCTTACCTCGCGAGCTAAATCAGTCTTTTTTCTGCTTTTGACGTACGGCGATGGGAAATCATGACCATTAAAACCAAAGCTAAATTAAGGAGACCATCATCATTAAACAACATTCTCTTTATATCTATTATTATATTCTAAAGTTTTGAAGAAAATATCGGCATACTAACTCAAAATTTCGACGCTACACGTATATTTTGAGGAAAAATAAGAATACACGTTACAAACTTTTATATACATTTGTTGGACCTTGGGCCCATCATGCAATTATTATTGTGCTGGGCCCAATCAGGCCCAAAAAGTTGGGTTGGATGGGCCGGTCAACCCGAGTTGACCGGCCTGATGCCACGCAAGCGCCACGTCAGCGTGACGTGGCGCTGGCGTCATATGTGGCAGTCCACGTGGCGCGCCCACGTGGCAAAGCTGGGGTAGTCTTGCCACGTGGCGGACATGCGGTCCGAAACGCCACGAAGTGGACATGCGGTCCGAAGTACCACGTGGCGGACATGCGGTCCAAAGTACCACGTGGCGGACATGCGGTCCGCACGCCACGTGGCAGACATGCGGTCCAAAGTGCCACGTGGCGGCCATGCGCGACACGTGGCGTGCCGCGTGGCGCATTTTGGTTGTCCGGATTTTCCTATAAAAAGGGAAATCTGGCTGGACCAATCATGAACTTTGCCCACAACCACTCAATAAGAAAGGAAAATTCCGGATTAGTTCCTGAATTTTGATCAGATTTTCAATAGAGAAAATCTCGTGAAAATCAATTACGAATCCGTTCAAACGTGATCGTAATTCGACTAGCACGAAGACGTTGCGGATCCGAGCCTGTGGACCTCTTGCTTCAACAAGTAAGTGATTTATTATTAACGAATTAGTTTGTTAATTAAACGAGTTTAACACGTAATTACTCATTAATTATTGAGTGGGAGATGTTGGACCTTGGGCCCATCAGACAATTATTATTGTGCCTGATTGGGCCCAGGCCCATCAGGCCCAAAAAGTTGGGTTGGATGGGCCGGTCAACCCGAGTTGACCAGCCCGATGCCACGCAAGCGCCACGTCAGCGTGACGTGGCGCTGACGTCATATGTGTAGATCTGACCACGGTTCGAATTTGGACGAATTCGAATCAAATTTATTCAAATTCGAATTCATCAAAACATTAAACCGTATTCAATTTTTCACAAAACGAATCGAATACGAATTATGAATTTTTGAATTAGAATCGAATTCGAATTCGAATTAATTCTATAATTTTAATACTTAATTAAAAAATTCTAAAACCTCTATGCATGAGAACAAGAAGGTACTGATATGCTGAAATATTTTGCATGCGGACAGGACAACTTTCCCACATCAAACCTCCATCCAACCAAAAGTATTAAAGGAATGAATCATGGGAAGTAGCAATTACCTTATTGAGATTGTCATCGTACATTAGGACCAACATGATCTTCTAGATTAGGAACTTGCAAAAAAATTTCCAAATTTGTGTAATACGCATATAATAAATTTTGTAAACCATCAATTTTAATGTTCGGCATAAAAACGGTTGCAATTAAATTAAGTTGGAGAATCTCCTTGAAATACTTTAACCATTTGTTAGCCATTTCCGAAACGCATGATGACAATGCAAAATCTTGATAAGCGCTACATATTGTCTCCGATATATTACAACATTCCAAAAATAGTAAATGAGATGTAGGATAATAAACACCCGATAAAAGATGTGTAGCATAATTAAAATATTCTAAAAGCTCATTTAGTTTTTCTACAAGGTCTCAATGGTAAGGTTGTAACATAATATTATTAGTTTGATCATTAGATGCAAAAAAATTACATAGAAGTTCTTTGTATGGAAGAGCTTCTTTTAACAATTCATAAGTCGAATTCCAACGATGTTGAACATCTTGTGGAAAACATTTTGGTTTCATGTTGTTTAATTTGCAAAAAATTTTCCAATCTTTTAGCAATTTTGGGCGAGCCCATAATAAATTAAGTGCTTGTTTATTTGGTCCTAATGTAGAGTCTAAAGCTTTAATTCCATCTTGGGTACAAAGATTAAATATATAGTAATATGAGTAATTATATGAGAAATATGACTAATATATCTAATTAGTAAACTTGAGGGAGAATTTAGATTGGAATGTGTAAAATTTGAAGAATAAGAGGTGGTATTTATAGAGTTGGGAAGAAATTCTGAATTTATAAAAAAAATTTTAAAAGTACCAACAGTAAAAAAATGGTAACCTGGGGATTAAAACGGTAACAAAAAAATGGTAAGAAAAAAGGGGTAATTCCCTCCCCCCCCTTTTTAATTTTAATGAATTCGATACGAATCGAATTCTCAAAACGAATTCGAATTGAATTCGCCGGTTTGACGAATTACAAAAAACTTGAACCGTATTCAATTCTTATCATGACGAATTCGAATCAAATTTTTTTACGAATCGAATTATTGTCGAATCGAATCGAATTTTTTACGAATCGAATCGAATCGAATCGAATCACGAATCGGATTCAATTCATGGCCAGGTCTACATATGTGGCAGTCCACGTGGCGCCACGTGGCAAAGCTAGGGGTAGCCTTGCCACGTGGCGGACATGTGGTCCAAAGTGCCACGTGGTGGACATGCGGTCCAAAGTGCCACGTGGTGGACATGCGGTCCAAAGTGCCACGTGGCGGACATGCGATCCGGCTGGACCAATCATGAACTTTGCCCACAACCACTCAATAAGAAAGGAAAATTCCGGATTAGTTCCTGAATTTTTATCAGATTTTCAATAGAGGAAATCTCGTGAAAATCAATTACGAATCCGTTCAAACGTGATCGTAATTCGACTAGCACAAAGACGTTGCGGATCCGAGCCTGTGAACCTCTTGCTTCAACAAGTAAGTGATTTATTATTAACGAATTAGTTTGTTAATTAAACGGGTTTAACACATAATTGTTCGTTAATTACGCGTCAAATCCGTCAACATTAATAAAAAGTACGAAAAATTAGCAACATGATTATATCAGTTGTATATCATAGACTCTTCTTAAAATTTAATCATGTGAAAATCTTAATATATATACAATCGTCCATTGCACCCTTTCTTTTGGGTCTTAACCATCCAGCCAAATAGTAAAGTTTAATGTATACTTTTTTTTTAAGATTGGTATCCAGTATCGAATACTCTCGACACCTATTTTAGAAAATAAATCTCTCAATAATTTTTTTAAATACTTAAAACTTGAACTTAATATTTATCAAAATAACCAAGTTTCTTGCCGTCTGTACAATGGATAGACATTGCTTTTGACCTCGCCCATAGAGAGAAAAGAAAGACACTTCGATGCCGGCGATGGATGACCCTATAATATAACATTTTAGGTGTTATCATGTCAGGGAACAATGCCCCTTGAGTCCAACCAACAATAAAATGTGACGTCTTATTTTATGCACACAACTCATTTTAACTTATTATTTTTAATGTTCTGGGCCGACTCTTTGATAATAACTTTTATTTTTTTATATTGTTTTGCAGCTTCGCACAACTTTCGAATATGACTTTTAGAGGACGGTTTTGTTGGGTTTTTTTATTTGTAAAGATTTCTATTAAGAGAATCTAAATTATTTATTATCCAGATCAATTCTTCTAAGTTTTTAAATAAGATTTTGATTATAGTTGGTATTAAAAAAATAGGGTACATACAAGAACCTTAGTTTATAATGGTGTTATTTGATGTTTTACTATCATTTCAAAAGTAGGAGAAAATAATGAATTTTGGAAGTTGGAAGTTTTAACCAGGAAAAAAAACGTAAAAAACATAACGTATTTAAAAGTATGTATTATTTTTTTTTGGTAGATATGATTTAGTTACTTGATCTAGCAGTATAATTTGGGATATTTAAAAGGTTTCGTCATTCTCTTTTCTGTTTCTTATTATTTTTATTTTCATATTTATATGTTTTTCTGGTTATTTTTTAAAAATAGTAATGCAGGAATATTCCTGTCTGTTTAACTAGAAAAAAATGAGCATGCTGTCCATGATCTCGGTTGCTCGAATAAAGATTAGAAGTATTGGTATAGGTAACTGATAAATATATAGCAACAAGGAAAAAAAACAACTAGTTAGAAAAACTCTCCTATCAAATATTTATTTAGTTCGAATTCAAAATTTTTTGGTTAATTATTTTTGTGAAACCTTTTATTAATGTTGGGACCCAAAAATAATTATGGGTTTGAGTTGGGCTGATTCATTTTGGCATTGAGCTCGCCTTGGGTTGGCGGAGCTTGTCTTCGGGTCTAGGATGTCTAGCTCGTTGGCTTGCTTGCGCGATGGGTTGTCCAACTCATCGCCTACAATGGGTGGTGTCCAACTTGTCGCTTATAATGGGTCGTGTCCAACTCATCGCCTATAATGGGTGGTGTCCAACTCATTGCCTACAATGGGTGGTTTCAAAATTCGAAAGTAGTCTCGGGTTTGGGTTAAGCCGGTCTGTGGTTTTGGGCTCATCAGGCTCATTGGACGTTGGGCTCATTGGACTCGCCGGGCTCATCAGGCTCTCCGGACTCGCCGGGCTCATTGGGCGTTGGGCTAGCCGGGCTCGTAGGGCTTATCGAACTCATCGGGCTCACCTGCCTGCCTGGCTTATCGGGCTCGCCTGCTTGCTTAGACAATGGGTGGCCCAGCTGCCTGCTTTGGAATCCCAGCTCGAAAAGGAAGCCCTACTCATTACTATAGTATGGACTTGCTTGAAATTCGCTTGGAATGACATGGGCCTCGCCTGGGGTGTGACGGGTTTGAGCTCACTTTAGAACTCGATTGGTCGAGTTTGCCTTGTTGGACTCGTTGGTGATGGGCTCGCTTGGGCCCCGGAGCTCGCTTGGGCATCCTTGCTCGTCCGGGCCTTGGCGGAATGGACCCCATTTGGGTGAATTGTGTTTGTCTCGATAAGGCGACTAGTCTACTGCGATTGGGCTTGCCTGCTTCGATGCGCTGGCTCACCCATTGCGTTTGGGATCGTTTGAAGCGTGAGCCTGTTTCGAGCTCGCTTGGGTTTTAGAGCTCATCTGGGATGATGTTCGAGGCCCAGTTCGTCTAGCCCGTTTGGAATTGGGTCCAATGCCTTTTTTGGATACATTCGAGAAGAACGAGGCGGTCGAAATCTTCCTTTGTTAAGCCAAGATTTTTGACATTCGGGCATCAATTGGAAGGATTAATTGCTGGACACAGCTGTAATACATCATTTTGAAAGACGGCTTGACTTTCCTATATTGGGGCCGAATCAAATTTCTTTGCATTGGCGACGGTCGCAGATTGGCAGATTTTACGTGATTCCCTCTTGAGTTTCCGGCGTCAGATCTTGGAGATGAGATTCGATATGACTAAGGCAGTTTGAGTTTCTCATCATGAGACGAGGCTATGTCGGCGTCATCGATATGACTAAGGCAGTTCGAGTTTCTCATCATGAGACGAGACTTGGTCGGCGTCATCGATATGACTAAGGTAGTTTTGGTATCGATACGACTAAGGCAATTTAGATTTCTCATCATGGGACGAGGCTAGGTCAGCGTCAATGATATGACTAAGACAGTTTAGGTATCGATACGACTAAGGCAGTTTGGGTATCGATACGACTAAAGCAGTTTGGATTTCTCATCATGAGCCGGAGCCAGGTTGGCATCGTCTGAGGCAGTTAGGGTTTCTCATCATGAACCGGAGCAAAGTTGGCATCGTCTATATAAGAAGGGTATGGGCACAAGAACAAAGACATCATTAACAACACAACAACAACAATCATTTACTCTTTATCGTTCTTCTTTAGCTCGTAGCTCGTAGTACTTTTTTCTCTCTTTCCATTAGGCCGATCTTGGGACCGGATCCGTCTCAGAAAGTTTTAGCGTTCTTGTATCACTTCTACCACCAACAATTAATTTAGAACAATATTGAATGTTTTTGGTTGAAATAAAATCTTCTTATTACGGAGTCTTGATATTGTTAGACCCTTATTCTATCACTACCTGTAGATATGGCAGTATACATCGTATGGTCATAAGTGAAAAAAAAGAGTGGCAATGCGAATAATTGGAAGTTATAAACCAACAAGCAATTAGATCTAATGTTGTTATAACTTAAACAAATTTTAAGTTCGAGTCTTGAGAATGTATCAGAGTTAAATATTTGTTGAGAGAGATTTACCACCTTCTAAAGATTTCACGGACTCAAATATGGATTGATCGATCCAATAACTTTCGATACCAAATGGTATAAAAAATAAGTAAGTGGAAGGTATAAGTTCATCTAGATTCATAAATATCTTCTTTTTGAAAGTTCATAAATATGTGTTTCCACATAAAAAAGAAATACTTGAAGGTCTAAGTAAATGCATCTGGAATCATAAATAAGTGGTTCCACTAAAAAAGATGTTCATAAATATGTATTCAATTACACTTGATGAGACTTGGATTCTTGAGTTTGAGTTTACAAATATAAAAGATATTTAAAAAATTACCTCTAAAAAAATTCCGCATAACTTGACTCTATATATAAGATATTTAAAAATTGCAACAGTATTATAGTAAAGAGCAATTTTTAGTTGTAGCTTTCATATGGAAAATGACCTCTGTAACAAAGCCAATTTCATTGGTTGAATTATTTCATAATATTAAAAAATGGCATATGTGGGGATATAATTGACTGTAACCTACTGATCAACTGATATGAATTTAGGCCTGATTTTTTTAGAAACAACTTTTAATGTTTTTCTTGTACTGTACAACTTTTTTTGGGTGTATCACCTTAAATTGTTTTGAGTAATTTTATTCCATATAGATATGTACAAGTTTATAAAATTGGTGTTGGATTTTTTGGTGAGAGATTGCAAATTGAGACTTAGTAAAACCCTACCATAGTAGAACCATAGAACCCCCGTAAGGAAATCTATGGTAAGGAAAGACTAACGATCCTTGCTACAATAAATCCAACACCCCAGATACAATCCGAAAAATGATCGACCAAATTATAGCTTATGGGACAAACGAATCCAAATAAAGCAGAGGATATTGACCCGCCAAATCTTAAATACATTTAGATCAAATAGCCACTCTTTAGCCCGAGACGAACGATATGACCTTAAGATATTTTGTGTTACATTTATGTACGAACAGAGTCGAACATGTTAATTCTCCAACCATATTATCCCAAACCCCAATTCAAACCAAATACCTTTTTTAATTGGTTCAAATCTGTTATCAGTTCGTCCTCTTCTCAAGTGACGATTGAATCTGACTGCCTGGTCGCAGTTAATTTCATTTGTGGAGAATATGATTCGATCGATTGGTAAACTGTTAATGAGGCTTTATTTGCTAGAGCTGATCTTAGTCAATTAGAACTTTGTAACCTTAGTTTTATTTCGCGCTCGGCTAATGAAGTGGCCAATTGGGTTGCGACCACTTCTAGAGTGGGACTGTATGCACCTAATTGGACTCTTTATCCGCTGCCAGAACTACTCGCTTTGTTAGGCTCAGACTTTCTGATGAGTATTTAAACGCTCATTTATTTACTAAGTAGTTTGTATGTTTAAATCATTGTTCTATTTATTTTAGTCTCATTCTGTTAAGTCTTTGGTTGTTTTAATGCATTCGTATTATGAAGTAGACTTCTACCATTCGTAATGTATTTTGATAGGTATTTGGAGCAGTTCGTGGGCACGTGGATCAAGGATTGGATGACAAGACGACGCGAGGAAAAAGCTGGCTGGGCTCTCCGTCGCTAGTTGACTCCCCGTCGCTAGTTGGCTCCCTGTCACTAGTTGACTAGCGTCTGCTAGTCGGGAGTCACAGGGGCTTCACGAAGACGCGATTGGCGACCGCTACTCAAATGGCGACCGCCAGTTCGCCCGAAGCAGTTTAAGTCAGACTTCTTATTTAGTTGTAATTTCGGATCCGCTAAAGGAAATATTCGACTTTTGGCCTCATGTTTCGGCCTTAGGACTTAAGTTATATTATTTATATTATTACTTGGCTCGTAAGACTTTTAGTTTCAATTAATCTCCTTTAGGTTTACCTAATTTGGTGTTACACTTTTGGCTATATATATGCCTTTAGTCTCTTAGGTTTGGGAGAGACGGACGACTGCAATATTGAGACAGCCCTTTGAGCTGAATAAAGTCACGATTCTAGTTAGCTACGGGAAAAGGATTGGCAAGGCTTGATCATCACGACTAAACTTTCTCTTCCTCTATCTTTATGTTACTTGCTATCATGTTCCTCTATCGTTAATTTATTATGCTTTGTTAGCATGCTTAGCGAGTAGTTCTCTCGTGAGTGCGATGCCCTAATTATGTGATTACTTGTCTATGTTAGCTATGGTTTAATTATCTTTCGTAGTAGTTGTAAATTGATGATCTTAATGCTTAATCTAACTTGATCACTTAGATTATGATGTTAGTTGATAATAATGGACCGGAAGGCATTAGAATCAACGGAAGAGTCAATTGACATGTCTTAAGGTATTAATGAGGAATCTTGATACTAAGGAATAACCCGCTAGGAGTTAATGGCATAATTAGAACTTAGTTTAGTTTAGTTCTCGGTCTCATTGATGAGCGGAAGCGTTGCTGAGTAATCGAGAATTACCCTAGCTTAGTTTTATCATCCTAATGAGCGGAAGCGTTAGGGAGATGCACTAGGACACTCCAGATACTAGTTAGAACTTCATAAAAACCATAGTCTCAACATAGATAGGTAATCCATAAGGGTATCGTGGTCGTTTATCTCCACTGAATCAAAACTCTTTTATTTACGTTTCTGACTTCGTTTATTTACCTGCAATCTTTACAATCTTTTAATTCTCTCGCTTCACATAATTATTTGCGTTGATTTCGTGTTCAACCCTTAGTTCGAAACCCTACTTATTCACTATACTATTTGATTGTGCATTTAATTACTTATCAATTTTTTGTATATCAAATTGGCGCCGTCGACACAGAACTGAGATTTTAGGACATAAACTCAATAGCACTTGGTTTTGTGTGCAAACTTGCTGATTTCGTGTGATTTCTTTTTCAGGATTCTCTAGTGCATGCCAAGAACCCAGAGTGAAGGACTAGACCTTGACACAGCCACTGTGCTTGAGGTTGACATCGGAGTACTCGAAAGGGTAATTAGGCGTGAAAAGAGGGACCAAGCGAGATCAATGGCACAAAATCAGGAAGATGGAGCGCTCCAAGCTGTAGGAGACGCGCGACGCAGAAGGACGCTACCGGAATCATCTGGTCCCACCTGGAATGGGAATCCTAATGGTTTACGACAACCACCTATAGGTCCCAATGCTTTTCAGATTCCAGCAGCAGTTATAGGACTACTGCAAAACTCGGTCCAATTTGGCGGCTTGCCAAGCAAAGATCCTCAAGACCATCTCTCTCGATTTGAGGACATCTGCAACATCATGAAGTTCCAAGGGGTCAATGATGATGTCTTGAAGCTGCGTCTCTTCCACTTTTCTCTAAAGGACCGAGCTCGCACTTGGTACAATAAGCTGAAGAGAGAGACGATTCAGAGTTGGAATGATTTGGCCCATGCTTTTCTTCGAAAGTTCTTCTCAATGGCCAAGTCAGCCAAGCTCTTGCGTGACATAAATACTTTCATACAAGCTGATGGGAAAAGCATCTATGAGGCTTAGGAGCGGTTCACCGATCTCCAAAGTTCCTTCCCTCAATATGGCATAACTCAGGATAACCTCATGAAGATCTTTTACAATGGGTTAGATGGCCCATCCCGTGATCATATTGATGCCTCATCTCAAGGAGTGTTCCTGAGAAAGACTGCTGATGAAGCGGCTCGTTTAATGGAAGAGATGGCTGAAGTCAATGGTATGTGGCCAAAAGAGCGTGCCAAGTAACCCCGTAAGGAAGCCATTCGAAGGGTACTTGAAGTGGATACCAATATGAGACTTGAAGCTAAAGTTGAGGCACTTAACTTGAAGAATTGACCAAGGACAAGGAAAAGGCAGCTGCAGTACAAGATACATGTGAGATTTGCAAAGAGTCACATCATACCGAAGACTGTCCTCAGTTGGTGGAGGCTCAGGCTATTGCTGATAGAACGCCACCAGGTCTGGGCTACTCTAAGCAAACTAACCCTCAGCCAAAATTCTCTCGATTTGGCCAGCAAGCGAACAACACTAGTGGACAATAAGGACTCAGGAAGCCATATCTGGGAGATCAAGTCAAAGCAATGGGTGATAAGATCGATCAATTGGTAGGGGTTATCCAGCAGTTCATCCAACAACAAAGTATTACTGTACAACGGATGGATCGTTGTGAAGTGCGTCAACAAGAGTTTGAGATATACCTGAAGGGGCAGGCTACACAACTTAAGAAGATGGAGATGGAACTCAAAAATTTGGCTGCCACGAATACTCAAAGGCAAGTAGGCTCCCTTCCAAGCAACACGGAGGCCAACCCTAGGGGAGATGCTAAAGCTATCACCTTAAGGAGTGGTAAGGAAATAGAAGGGACCACCAAGACTACCAAATCACCCAAGGAAAAGGAGCTCAAAAAGGAGAAAGAACCTGTGCAAATCGAGCAGGAGGAAGAACTTTATGTTACCCCACCATATAAGGTCCCACCATCGCCATTTCCTCAACGACTCAAGCAGTGACCAGTGGTGGACGAAAGATTTATGGGTTTTATCGAAAAGATGAAGGGTATTCAAATCAGCGTTTCCTTCCTGGAGATGCTAGACCAAATGCCGCATTATGCCAAATTCCTCAAGGAGCTCCTCACAAAGAAGAAGAAGTGGGACAAGGAAGAAACAATCTCTCTGACCGTAAACTACAGCTCACTCATATCCAAGAACTTGTCAGCTAAGCTTAAGGATGCGGGGAGTTTTACTATACCTTGTTGTATTGGTGATGTCGAATTTGCTCAATGCCTCTGCGATCTTGGGGCTAGTATTAATCACATGTCTTTAACTATTTTCAGACAACTCGGACTTGGAGATCTCAAGCCAATGGAGATGTGCCTTCAGCTAGCTAATCAAACGGTCACAAGGCTACATGGAATCGCAGAAGATGTGCTAGTCAAGTTCGAGCAATTCTATGTTCCAGCAGATTTCGTGGTTTTGAATTTTGACCCCAACAAGAATTGCCCTCTGCTTCTAGGCAGACCATTCCTTAACACCAGCCGCGCCCTGATCGATGTCAATGGAAGAAAGTTAACTCTACAAGTTGGTGACGAAGCAGTAGAATACCAAATGGCCAAGACAATGCAACACCACCAAGAGGATGAAGCTTGCATGCGCATCGAATTGATGCCTGATGAAACTTTTGGTGTTGAAGAACAATAGAGCTGGATCACTATGAAAGAAGAAGATGAGGAATCTCTTGCTCAAGTATGTCAAGTTGAAGAGGTCGAAGAAGATGAAGAAGTAGACAAGGCGGAGGAAAATTTTGAACTAGAACTCTATAGAGGGGCTCCCACACTACCATCCACCCTTAAGGCCCCTACTTTAGAGTTGAAAGAATTGCCCCCTCACCTGCGATATGCCTTCTTGAAAGAAGGAGGACAGCTGCCCATCATCATCTCCAACAAGCTTACTCAAGAGCAAGAACAACAAGTCCTTACCTTGGTGAATAAGAGAATCAAGGCCATGGAATGGCAAATTTCTGATATCCAAAGAATTAGCTCAGATATTGTGATACATCACATCAATATGGAGGAAGGAGCAAAGCCTAAACCAGATTATCAAAGAAGACTCAACCCCAATATGAAGGAAGTCGTGAAGAAGGAGGTAATCAAACTTTTTGACGCTGAGATTATCTACCCTATTTCAGACAGTGAATGGGTAAGTCCCATTCAATGCGTGCCAAAAAAAGGAGGTATGACAGTACAAACAAATGAATAGGGGGAGCTCATCTCAACAAGAACAGTTACCGGGTGGCGTGTATGCATCGACTACAGAAAGCTCAATGCCGCTACTCGGAAGGATCATTTCCCTTTCCCCTTCATTGACCAAATGTTGGAGCGGATAGAAGGACATGCCTATTACTGCTTTCTCGATGGCTACTCTGGATATAATCAGGTACTTATCTATCCCGGAGATCAAGAGAAAACTACGTTCACTTGCCCCTTTGTACCTTTGTGTATAGGAGGATGCCTTTTGGTCTATGCAATGCTTCCGCCACCTTTCAGCGTTGCATGATGGCGATCTTTTGGGGGATGAATAAAGACATCATGGAGGTATTTATGGATGATTTCTCTGTCTTTGGAGATTCATTTGACGACTGCCTTCACAACTTGAATAAAGTACTCAAGAGATGCGAAGAGAAGAGACTTGTACTTAACTGGGAAAAGTACCACTTTATGGTCGAAAAAGGAATTTTTTTGGGTCACAAGATCTCTAAGAAGGGTATTGAAGTTGATCGTGCCAAGACCGAAGCGATCGAAAAGATGCAACCACCCACGATGGTCAAAGGCATCCGCGCCTTCCTTGGACATGCCAAGTTTTATCGCCGCTTTATTAAAGACTTTTCTTCTATTGCGAAACCTTTGACTAACTTGTTAAATAAAGATGTTCCTTTTGCATTTGGTAATTCTTGTTTAAGTGCTTTCAGGACACTTCAAAAGGCATTAGTCGCTGCCCCAGTCATCACTTCACCAACTTGGGACCTTCCATTTGAGCTCATGTGCGATGCTAGCAATGATACCTTGGGTTGTGTCCTAGGACAATGAAAAGAAGGGCGCTTACATGTCATCTACTACGCCAGTCGCGTCCTCCCTGGATCACAACTCAACTACACTACCACAGAGAATGAGATGCTTGCAGTGGTGTACGCTTGTGACAAGTTTTGGCCTTATCTATTAGGCTCTAAAATCATCGTCTACACTGACCATGCCGCCTTGAGGTATCTCTTCGCTAAACAAGATGCAAAATCCTGACTTATCCACTGGGTTTTACTTTTGCAGGAATTTGACTTGGTAATGAAGGATAAGAAGGGCACGAAAAATGTGGTAGCGGACCATTTATCCCACTTGGAGAATAGCGATGGGATGGACAAAGAAGGGAGGATCCTTGAGTATTTTCCAAATGAAGCCTTGTTCTATATACAGTCGATGAGCCCTCCATGGTATGCAGACTTTGCCAACTACTTGGTAAGTGAAGTCATGCCCGAAGACTTGAGCTACTCTCAGAAGAAGAAGTTCCTCCACGATGTCCGTTTTTATGTGTGGGATGAGCCCTACCTCTTCCGTCGATGTGCGGATGGTCTACTAAGGCGCTGTATTCGGATAAAGAAATACCATCTGTCCTTCAGGAATGTCACAGATCAGCTTATGCTGGACATTTTGGAGCATCAAGGACAGCCTCAAGGGTGTTGGAATGTGGGTTTTATTGGCCTACCATCTTCAAGGATGCAAGAGAGTTCACAGAACATCGTGATCGCTGTCAAAGAACGCAAAATATTTCCCGGAGGGACGAAATGCCTCAATCAAGCATCTTGGAGGTTGAGCTATTTGATGTATGAGGGATCAACTTCATGGGTCCCTTCCCTCCATCTAAGGGCAACAAGTACATCATTGTTGGAGTCGACTATGTCTCTAAGTGGGTGGAGGCCTGGGCCACCCCAACCAACGATGCCAAGGTGGTCCTACGCTTCCTCAAGAAGCTTTTTGCCCAATTCGGCGTTCCTCGCACAATTATCAGTGATGGTGGTTCACACTTTTGCAACCAACCTTTCGCCACACTCCTCAAGCGCTATGGTGTCACTCATAAGGTAGCCACTCCTTATCATCCTCAAACTAGTGGCCAAGTTGAAGTTTCTAATAGGGAGTTGAAGAGGATTCTAGAAAAGCAGGTGAGCTCCGCCCGGAAAGATTGGTCTTTAAAGCTAGATGATGCACTGTGGGCTTACCGCACTGCTTTCAAAACCCCGATTGGCACGATGCCCTATCACTTGGTCTACAGCAAAGCATGTCATCTTCCTGTAGAGCTCGAACATCGAGCCTTTTGGGCGATCAAGGCATTGAACTATGATTACAAGCTTGCCGAAGAGCGCCGCGTCCTTCAACTCTAAGAACTTGAGGAAATCTGCTCAAGTGCTTTTGAAAGTTTGAGATTGTATAAAGAGATCACTAAGAAAAGACACGATGCTCATATCAGCACAAAAGACTTCCAAGTAGGGCAGCGTATACTGCTATACAACTCACGCTTGAAGCTGTTCCCTGGTAAGCTTAAGTCTAGGTGGAGCGGGCCCTTCGAAATCGTTAACATTGCTAGGAATGGCAATGGGTAGGGTCGGGTAGGGTATTGGTGGGACCCAACCCATACCCTAGTTTTTGGAGTTAGACCCATACCCTACTCTCGACCCTACAAATTTTTTATTGTTAGACCCATACCCTACCATCCAGGAGACCCAGGGTCTATAGGGTCTGCAGGGTCTGACCCTTTAATATTCTATCTTTTTGATAATTATTTTACAAGTTACTTTTATTATTTCAATATAATCTAAATAAAGAAAAAATCAAAGTCTATGTAATAAAATAATAATCTCAAATTAAAGTTGAGAGTAAACTATAAACTAATTGGTTCAACATAAAATGAAACACATACGACTACCTCGTCAATAAGAAACTAAAACTTATAAGTATTCTTGTATAATATAAAGTTTCAACTTCAAAATAATTTCTTTCTAAATTTTCAAGCGACTTTTGAACACGTTTTTTCGATCATCTTCTTGCTCTTGTAATCTAACTCTTCTCGGTAGCTTCTGTGTTAACCAAAAAGTTTAATTACTTAATTAGTCATATAATATTTGAAATTTTAAATTAAAAAATAGTATTATATTAGGTTTTTTTTTTGTGCGCTTATTCTTTTTGCGGCTGTATTATAATTATCTTAGCAATATAATAAATATAGATCTAAGTAGGATCTAATTAGGGTCTAACTAGGGTAGGGTCTAATTAGTGGGTCTGTGGGTAGGGTCTAGGTCTGGGTTTATATAGACCCTATATAGACCCAGACCCTATCTAAATCTATAGACCCAAACCCAAACCCAAACCCAAACCCAAACCCTACCCAAGACCCATAGACCCTAAGATCCATGGGGTAGGGTAAGGGTTTGATCCACTGGGTCTGGGTCTTTTTGCCATCCCTAAACATTGCTCCACGTGGAGCTATCGAAGTCAAGCACCCGGAGGGACGTACGTTCAAGGTCAATGGCCAACGGTGCAAACTATACCTTGGGAATGACGTGGAGCGCGCTCGAGCTGTGCACACATTGCTCCTGCCATCCGCACCTTAAACTCAGGGAGTATAAGTCAAGCTAACGACTAAAAATTAGCATGTTTCATATTTTAATTTCCTAATGAGTTTATTCTTGCATATTTTTGCTTTAGTAATCTGGTTTAATTCCGTGTTCTATTTCTGTAGGTGTTTGAAAATAAATAAATAAATAATAAAAACAGCCTTACGGCCACTACAAAACTAGCGATCTCTAGTCCACGGACTTGCGACCACAAGTCAGTTGGTGGTCGCTAGTCCGTGCGGCCCAAGTATAAAAACCAAGCGCCCTCATTTTTCGCTAGTTTCCTCCTCCAACACCAACACATACATCACCGAACGGAGGAGAGAAAAAAGAGCAAGCACGGGCCGTGACCGTAAGACGACCGCCGGCCTACCTTCGCTTACCCCGACACATCCACCTTTGCCTCCGACCACCAGGAACCGCAGGCGCTCACGTCTATAAATGGGTAGAACCCTAATTTTTTCTTCGTGCCTAGATTGCCATCCACCGAAGCTCCTACACCACAGGCCCCTTTGAGCATTATTGCTCACCGCAACGAGGGCTACGCCCCGACGTCACCACCTCTACCGCCACCGCCGAGCACTGGCCGGTGACACTCTGACCACTTCCCGCACGTACTATGCGACATTGTTCTGGCTGCAAGATGACTTGGACAGCTAGTACGAGCAAACAGAAGCTGCCACCCGTGAAGAAACTGAAACGAAGGGCACTTACACCTCCGCCATCCTCACCATCGCCATCTCCTTCGCCACCAGCATCCCCACCTCTAGAGGCTTCTACCGGACAGTGCGAGACACCCTTCCCACTGCTTCACGATTGGGAAGTTGCCAGGTTTTCTAAGTTTCGCGCACTTCATTTGCATACATATAATGTGATAGAGTGGGATGATATGCGTACACTTGGTATTGATGTTGCCCTTTGCGCTGCATTACAGTCTTTAAGGTGGGAGTATTTCACCGATAACTTCGTTGCAGCATACCTTGGGTTAATGTCTGAGTTTTATACTACGTTAGTCATTGCTGAGAATAAGTTATCATTTTTTGCTCGTTTGTTTGGGAAACCATTTACAATTGCTGAGCCACTTCTAGTTGACATCCTGGACGTCGGGTGGGGGTCCGTTAGATTTTTCCACTGACGGGGATGCGGATAGGGCATGGTATGCCATCACTAGCTTTCATCAGTACACCGCTGGCCATGCTCCTTCCACCCTCATTCGTGATCCACATATGTCTGTGCTGCATCGTTTTATGTGTCTCGCATTCACTGGAGTAAATGAGGAAAGTCGAGTGAACCGTACCCAGTTATATATTCTGCATTGTGTGCATCGTCGGACTGCCTTTAGCATATTTAATTTGATCATGGAAGTTTTTAAGAAAATTATATCAGGTCACCGCACTTTGGTATTTCTGGGTAATATAATCACCCGCATCGCGGAGCACTTTTTCCCTGATGATCTTGCAGGTTCTGCGGGCGTCCCTCGGCCTCCGACTGTGATTAACATTCCACTTCTCCGGTCATGTCATCTCATCACCAAAACCACGCGGAATGGCCAGGAGGTGGTCTCTTACAAGAAATGGAAGGACCGGAGGACGGTGAAACGACTTCTTCATGATCAACCTGCCCAACTCCCCGCTTACCAATCGGAATTCGTGGACCTAACAGAGCGCGTGACCAGTATGGAGATTCGCATGACTGAGATGGCCACTACCCACGAGGCCCATTGGCAACGGCAGCACGAGCACGGTTCTCGCTTGAAGGCAGCTCAGCCAGAGCTCCACGCTCACTACACCTCCTTGGCTGCTACATAGGACACCTTCTACCAGGAGCAGCGGGAGTACAATGATCGGATGGCAGCTGCCCAAGCAGCCCACTTTGCCACTCAGTAGGAGTTCCACACACGGATGGCCGCGGCTCAGCAGGAGCAACTGGAATGGATGCGCGCTAACTTTCCCTTTCTGCCACCACCTCTGCCTCCTGCTTGACAGGGCAGTACCAGTCTTCTTCCCTTTCTTCTTATCTATTATCTATTATCGTAGTGTCTGTTATGTCTTCATGGTCTTCGTCGCTCTAATATGATATTTGTTTGTGTCTTCCCTCCACAATATGAGGACACTGTGTTCCATAAGTATAGGGGGTGTCGCAACATATGTTTGAATTTTGGTTTACCGTATGTGATCGAGTCTAGGTCTGTATGTATGGGGTGTTTGAGTCTGAAGTAGTGTCATAAGCAGATGATGAAACTTCACCCTATAATTGTTAGCTCCCTAGCAACCGAATATCCTTAGAAAGGTTCATATCAGGACAAGAGTAGCAAGGATAGAATTAAGCCCATGTTGAGTAGTAGTTCTTGCTTTTCAAAACTTTAAAATTGGATTAAGTGATTGCTAGGTACAGGACCAAGAGAACACATGAGTAGATGAAGGAACACGCTCTTAGTAACCGAACCCCACCTGTATATTAAAAAGGTTTTAGCTAACTTGTGAGTCTAACCGAGTGATATGCTTACTGCCAAAAATTCATTTTTGAAAAATCTTTTAGGCGAAGGGCAGTGACTAGGTCAATAAATTGGAGCAAAGCCCCTACCCGAAAGGAGAAGGAAAGGAAAGGTGTGCGAAAAAGAAAAAAATGAAAAAAATGGAAAAAGTGAAAAAAAGAAAGAAGAATAGATGAAAGTGGTTGTGGAATGTACGGAATGTATAATGTTATATGCGGATTGTGGTATGTGGTTTATGAATGTGTGATATGAAAAGATCTATAAAAATAGAAAGATGGATCTTGGTAGGGGTGATCTCCAGCCTACTCGGGATAAGCTCGGAGATCGTTGTAGGAAAACAAGTGAGCCTTGGGGTTGGTGTTGGACTCTGCCTACAGGTCTGCGAGTGAACTCCTAAGACGCCAACTGAGTGAAGCTAGCCGCTAATCTAAACCTATTTTGGGGCTAGGTGAAATGATGGAGTAATGTGTTCTTAATTATCTCTTCATGTCATGTGTTTTTTGCGGTATTGTTCCTAGTAATCTTCACTATTTTCTGAATAATAAAAATATGGGGAACTACTTTGATTTGTGGGCTGGACTTGAATTGCAGAATTGAGCTGATATGAGGTTTTCTCTGGGTAGTTCACTGTTGCTAGCGGGTCGACAATTTTTAGTGTGTCTAATGCTTCACTTCCTTGAGGACAAGTAAGGAGATAAGTGTGGGGGTGTGATGAGTGTGTAAACGCTCATTTAGTTGCTAAGTAGTTTGTATGTTTAAATCATTATTCTATTTATTTTAGTCTCATTCTGTTAAGTCTTTGGTTATTTTAATACATTCGTATTATGGAGTACACTTCTACCGTTCGTAATGTATTTTGATAGGTATTTAGAGCAGTTCGTGGGCACGTGGATCAAGGATTGGATGACAGGACGACGCGAGGAAAAAGCTGGCTGGGCTCCCCGTCGCTAGTTGACTCCCCGTCGCTAGTTGTTCCCTGTCACTAGTTAACTAGCGTCCGCTAGTCGGGAGTCACAGGGGCTTCACGAAGACGCGACTAGCGGCCGCTACTCAAATGGCGATCGCCAGTTCGCCCGATGCAGTTTAAGTCAGACTTCTTATTTAGTTGTGATTTCGGATCTGCTAAAGGAAATATTCGACTTTTAGCCTCATGTTTCGGCCTTAGGACTTAAGTTATATTATTTATATTATTACTTAGCTCGTAAGACTTTTAGTTTCAATTAATCTCCTTTAGGTTTACCTAATTTGGTGTTAGATTTTTGGCTATATATATGCCTTTAGTCTCTTAGGTTTAGGAGAGACGGACGACTGCAATATTGAGACAGCCCTTTGAGCTGAATAAAGTTACGATTCCAGTTAGCTACGGAAAAAGGATTGGCAAGGCTTGATCATCACGACTAAGCTTTCTCTTCCTCTATCTTTATGTTAATTACTATCATATTCTTCGTTAATCTATTGTGCTTTGTTAGCATGCTTAGCGAGTAGTTCTCTCGTGAGTGTGATACCCTAATTATGTGATTACTTGTCTATGTTAGCTATGGTTTGATTATCTTTCGTAGTAGTTGTTAATTGATGACCTTAAGACATGTCAATTGACTGTCTATGTTAGCTATGGTTTGATTATCTTTCGTAGTAGTTGTTAATTGATGATCTTAATACTTAATCTAACTTGATCACTTAGATTATGATGTTAGTTGATAATAATAGACCGGAAGACATTAGAATCAACGGAAGAGTCAATTGACATGTCTTAAGGTATTAATGAGGAATCTTGATACTAAGGGATAACCCGCTAGGAGTTAACGGCATAATTAAGTTTAGTTTAGTTCTCGGTCTCATTGATGAGCCGAAGCGTTGCTGAGTAATCGAGAATTACCCTAGCTTAGTTTTATCATCCAAATGAGCGGAAGCGTTAGGGAGATGCACTAGAACACTCCGGGTACTAGTTAGAACTTCATAAAAACCATAGTCTCAACATAGATAGGTAATCCATAAGGGTATCGTGCTCGTTTGTCTCCACTGAATCAAAACCCTTTTATTTACGTTTCTGACTTCGTTTATTTATCTGCAATCTTTGTAATCTTTTAATTCTCTCGCTTCACATAATTATTTGCGTTGATTTCGTGTTCAACCCTCAGTTCGAAACCCTATTTATTCACTATACTATTTGATTGTGCGTTTAATTGCTTATCAATTTTTAGTATATCACTTTCCGACATAAGGTTTCTTTTAAAACAAGCAGGGTTCATTCTAAAAAAAAGGGTTGTCGCCAAGCCTTGTCAGTTGTTTTGAACCACTTTTTAGTTTTTATATGGTGAAACAACTGAAAAAATCAAGGTTTTCAAATACGACCCGGAGATCGACCCGGATTTTGGGCCGAACTCTGGGTCAAATGGTCCGACCGGTTGAACCGCCGGTCGGACCGGGTGATTTTTTACTTATATATTAATTTTTTAGAAGTGCCACCAATATTAATAAGGCCCACCATTACTTGTTTGGTTAAAAGTCTCCGGCCCAACATGGAGAAATAAGGCCCACTATTAATAATATATATAAACTTATTTCGATTTCGTGGGTCTTGGGGTTTTTTTTCCACGATTTGGGGGTAAGAGTTTCGATCATATTTTCCTCGATGTTCTGAGTTGGAAAATTTTGGTTTAATTTTCAAGTGTTAAGCAAAAAACCTTACGAACCCGAAATTTTCGGGTCAGTTTTCCGTACGAACCGCCCGGTCTGACCGGATTTTGGGCGGTTCGTAAGCTTGGCGTTTCAATGAGCAAACCCGGTACGCCCTTCTTACCGAATTGCGGTCCGACCGGTCGAACCGCCGGCCGGACCGTGTATCTAAAAACCTTGGAAAAAATTAGAGGGCACGCTGAATAAACTCAAGATTCGCCAAATCCACACGTGAGGCGGGTCCACTTCCCCAATTTTCACATTTTCATGCAATTTTTCTTCCTTGGTCCAAAACCTCCCAACAAAAGGACCTTTGAAAAGGTGTGAGAAACCCAAAAAAAAAATGAATAGGTGAAAATGTTGAAGTAATTGAATTTTACATGAGATCTTTTATTCGAATTTCATTAATTTAAAAATACAATTGAAAAAAATTATCTTTAAAATATGATACGACATTTCTGTCCTCTAAAAATTTGACATAAGAAGCCAAATACAGATCATTAAAAAATGGCAAAAATGTATAATTTTCTAAACCCAATAGAAAAATAGGACAACAGTCCTTTTTAATTTATCCAACTCTGAACAGCAGAGAGAGAGAGAGAGAGTTTTCATGAAAGGACATTTTAAATTTGATTCCCTCCTTTGACTGTTTCCTTTTCCATACTTACCACGGGATTTGGTAAAATAAAACTAAAAGGCCTTTGACAACGCTATTGAACTCATTTATGGGGTTATTGGATATAATTTTACGAACATAGAAGTTATCATGAAAGAATTACTTCTAAATATGGTTCGAATAATGAGATTTTAAAAAAATTAAAATTTTTCTAGGAGTAAAAATACTTCATTCATTGATAAGAAAATTAACTGATACATCCAGAAGAACCAACAAAAATATCGATCAAGATCAACCTAAATTCCAACTGCACAGTAGCACAAAAAGAGCACTACCTACCTAAGTCCACCACCCTCCGCCTGGCGCTATTGAGCTATACTACCGAGCAGCTTAGTGTTTTTTGATATCGTGTACTCTTGTTTTAATTGTTTATCTCAACCAATCGTATTGATGTACTTCATTTTTCTTAGGGAACAAAAAAGTTCACTTATAAAAATATCCTTTTCTTGCTTGTAGCCATGGGGCCTGTTGTACTTTTGTACTTCCGTTCTTTTTGCTTTAATAAAATTGATATACCTTTTAAAAAATATCAATTACAAAAAAAATAATTGAGCAACCATATAAAAGAAATGGAACAAGTTTATCTGGTGGCTAAAATTAATTGTTAGAAATCCAGCAAAAGAAAAGAAATCCCACTTGGGTAATTCGAGAAGAACAAAGAGAAGACTAATTCTTTAGAAAAAAGAAGAAATAAGAGAACACTGCATTTGTACCTGGTCGAATTAAATCACCGATATTCAAGCAATAGGAAGTCATATTTCGAATTGATTGATTGTCTTAATATTGCCTTTTTCATCGGTAAAAATAAATTCAAAATTTCATTAAAAATTTCAAGGAACCAACTCTCATTTATTAACTTGCCTTGTTTGACAAGTTCAATTTGGTCGATTCCCTTATTAAAGGACAGTGAAAGGTTAGATTTTTAATCTCCTAATTTTCTTGTCCGTCTTTAGCCTCGTACTGGCTCACCGGCATTTGATTTGCGTGGGAATCTGTGTCGATTCCGAAGTTGGTGAATTATTAATATTATTATTATCATCATCGCTTCCAAATAAGTTGACTTTTCTCGAGGAAAAAAAAACCCAATTGGCCTGTAACCAACATGGTATTACGTGGCAATCACCCTTAATTAATCCTCTAATGCCCTGCATGTCCTCGTGGAATCCATGCCTCTTTGATCCTCCCCTCCCTGGTAATTGAGCTTCTGCCAATTGGGTTTCCTTTACAATCTCCAATTGGAATCTGGTTCACATTGAATTCTCCTCTTTGTTTTGTTTCTGGGTCAGGGACAATAGAGGTTTTTAGGCTTCCTGGTAACTTCCCATCACATAAAGTTCCAATCTTGTTTTTTGTTTATACGGTATCTGACTCATTAGTCCGACTAATGCAGGTTCGAGCTGATAGGATTTTGAAAGGTGCAAAGCTCTCCCAACAAGTATAAAATATTTGGTGCGTAACCAAGAACAACGCTTTCATCAGTTTATCTAAATACTTGTTGATTAAAGTTGTAATCTTGTGGTGTTTTGCAATGCTGCTACTTGTTGGCAACCTTCAAGTTTTTGTCTTTTCCTTGTAATCTGATCTATTTCTCTCTCTTTTAAATAACTGTTTCCTGTTTTTGGCAGGCTGGGGCCCCACTGTGATTGGCTTTGGTTGGAGTCGTACATTGAAGTTTCAGACATGACTCTGAGTGGTCAAGACCAGAACAAGAAGAAGGTTCTGCCTTTTATCTGTTTCCTTCACTAAGAATGTGGTTCTCTCTTTCTTTATGTTTATTACTGTTTTGGTCTCCCAATGACACATAATTTGGATGGTGGTGAAGAACAAGAATCTGCCTTATCCGGGCGCCTCTGATTGTGTGTCTTGCTTCTGTTGTCAGTCCTTTCTTCGAAAGATATTCTCGTCGAAGGCCAGGAACAGGAGGAACTCGATGAAGCGGCCGTCGCTCAATTCATCAGGTAAACCTTGCTTGCAAGCTGTTGAATTGTTGGGAATATAGTCTTCTGATCCTTTTTTGATCTGGTTGCTGCAAAAGAGGATCTCCCTTTTCCTTTAGTGTAAGATAAATGCACATGTTTTGGTTCTTCTTCTTTTCCCTGTTTCGGGTGATCGGGTCAGTAAGAATTTATCTGAGATGCCAATTCCATGTTCTTCTCTCTGGAAAGGAATCCCTTCCCTTTTTACTGTTTTATTGTGCTGTCCTGTTTTTGTTCTATAATTCCAAGGAAGAGACCAGCATAATTGGCAATTTGGCCCAACTGCTGAGAATAAATTCACTTTTACACTCTATCTAATGCAAGAAAGGAACCATCATGGAGTTTTTGTGGGCCCAGCTTGGACTGTGCATGTTTTGTTTTGCTTTGCTTGTACTTCCATCTTATAAATACTCATCACTTATCAGTGGCATCTTAGAAAGCAAAATCTGTCTCTGCTTTGGTTCTTATTGGTTGGTCCTGCGTGATAGTTATCTCTTCCGTAGAGCTACATTCGGATTCGTCAATCAAATCTCTTCTGCCTGACTTCATAAGCGATTCGATGCCTCGAGGTCAAGTTCAGTCTTTCAGGTATTGATCGATGATGCAATCGCCTTTCTTGTTTGCACGTTTCTTTGTTTCCTCGGGCCTTCAACTTACCGGAAATTTCTCTTTGGCTAGAGTTTCTGTGGCAACATGGAACGTCGGTGGGAGTTCTCCGAATGATCGCCTTAATCTGGATGACTTTCTGCAGATATACAACCCATCAGACATATACGTTCTCGGGTATGTCTTCTCTGGAGAATGTTAAGTTTCTCTTGGAGCGTATGCACGTGCATTTGACTCGGTTACCTACTCTTTACTTCCTTCTTTTATTCCCAGTTTCCAGGAAATTGTCCCCTTGAACGCTGGAAATGTTCTAGTAGTGGAGGACAATGAGCCAGCAACAAAATGGCTATCATTAATTAACCAGTCTCTGAACCAATCACATAGAACCGTTTCGAGAAAATCGAAGTCCTTGTCTCCCCTTGGGGGCTCACTTCCTTTCCAAAAGCCTTTTCTTAAAAAGTTCTCCGAGAATTTCAGGACCGGGAGCAACAGGAAGCTCAAGTCCTGCAATTGCAGTCCTTCACTGCAGAGGAAGTATGGAAAGGATCATTGTCTCTGTTGCCCACAAGCAAACGTAAACGAAGGCTACATATCTTCCGAGGAGGATGAAGATAGATTTAGCAGCTACATATCCTCGGAGATTTCGGCAGCGACCGTTCCAAGCCAGATGAAGTACAGCCTTATAATGGCTAAGCAAATGGTTGGAATCTTTCTCACAATTTGGGTGAAGAAAGAGCTGGTTCCACATGTGGGGCATATGAGAATCTCGTGCACCGGCCGTGGGATCATGGGCCGCCTTGGAAACAAGGTAATGTTTTTGATTAGGGAAATTAATATAACTTGATTCATCTTGATGCTTGATTAGAGAATCAAAGTTCATTCTTTACTTGCAGGGGTGTATATCTGTTAGTATGACAGTCCATCAAACGAGCTTCTGCTTCGTATGCAGCCACTTGGCTTCTGGCGAGAAGGAAGGCGACGAAATCAGGAGAAACACGGACGTCGTGGAAATACTTAAGAACACACAATTCCCCAGGATCTGCAGACCATCTCAAAGTTGGGTGCCTGAGAGGATTGTCGATCACGAGTAAGTGTTACTGTTTTTTATCTGATCTACCTTTTATGTTCATCGGATCTGATCGTCTCTTGGAACTGGACCTAGTCGTGTCATATGGCTCGGGGACTTGAACTACAGGATAGCATTGAGCTACTCTGAGACTCGGAAGCTAGTGGAGAAGTATGACTGGGATGCACTGTTCAACAAGGATCAGGTATAGCATCCTCAGCCTCAGGAAATTCGGATGAGACATGCACGGGAAACATCCACCATCATGCTTGTTCTTGAAGAATGAAACTAATGGAATAACTTTGAGATTGTAAAGCTGATGTACAATTATCTGCCATGTTTTGAAGCTAAAAATCGAGAGGGAGGCAGGGAGAGTCTTCCGTGGATGGAAGGAAGGGACGATTTACTTTGCACCAACATACAAATACTCCTCTAACTCAGACACTTACGCCGGAGAGACAGCCGAAACGAAGAACAAGAGAAGAACACCAGCTTGGTATGTTCAGGAAACAGTCTATTCCTTTTTTCTTATGTTTAGTGCAGAAGCCACATTCCTTGAATGGTTGGGAATTGCAGGTGTGACCGAATACTTTGGCACGGAAATGGTATAAGGCAACTCTCTTACGTTCGTTTGGAGTCCCGATTCTCCGACCACCGGCCCGTATGTGCGACGTTCCTGGTGGATGTGGATGTTATAGAGACCTCGGCAAGGACGGAATGATCGAGACGCTATATGAAAGTTGCCAGTGAGGAGCATTTACCTCTGGCATGAACATAATCATTTGCAAGGCAGATAGAAGTTCATAATTTCGGTTTTTTTATATATTAGATAGTCATCTTGAGGGGAAGCAGACTTGCAACTGTACAGAGCTTCCAGCCGGTGAAAAGGGAGAGGGAGGCTGCTTCATGTAGATTGATTCTTTTTTCTGAAGCAATTTTATACAAGTCTAGCCAGAGAGCTTAGTTGTTGGAGAGACACTCTTGGAAAATCTTACAATGTCCTCCATAACTATGAATTGGTATAGTTAATGGCTAGTATTTCATCAATTTTTTAACTGTTTCACTTTCTGTATCTTAGGTTTTATTCGCTTGGTATGTACGGATTGCCATAACTTCTAGGTTTTACTGAAAAATTAATGATACAATTATTATTGTCAGTTGTATGTACAGATCACCATAAAATTACTCGGATGTAAAGATTTTTGGTTAGAAAGGGAATCAATTTGATGCATTCATGAAGCAATTGTATTTTCAGGGGATGCATTATTGTTGCATTGTTTTTGTGACTACAAGCATCTAATTAAGAATGCTTTTAATTTTAGATATCAGTCTTCTGTTCCTTAACTATTAAGCATTCTGTTCCTTAACTGTTAAGCATGCAAGATGAAAACATCAATATTGTATATCAGAGCGTGTTGATCCCATGACATGTACTCGCACGATTCCCCAAAGTATGCAAGGTAGTGTTATGCCCGTACAAACTTCAGCCAAATGAACTTCAGACTTCAGACATCGAAAATGGAAAGTTGTTGAACCCAACTTATAAGTGTAGAAAATTTATTAACCCATTACCTTAAAATTGTGGGTTAGATATTCAGATTCTAACACAAGCATGGAAGTTCCACAACACAGGAAATTCTTGAGAATCTAAACATGTATCCAAGTATCCTAACAGCACAATGAACCACAGAACTAAATTAACAAAAATAACTAGGAACAGTTCATCTAGAGTTGGCAGCCTTTTGCTTCGCCTTCTCGATAAGGGGCTTCAGCTGCTTCTTCTCAGCTAGAATCTTGAGAAAATTAAACAGAAAGGGAATATAGTTGTGCTTCCGACGGATATTTTCGGTTCTCCACCTTCTGAATTTCTCCTCCTCTAATATGATCTTCTCCGTAGCCCTCTCGATCCCCGCATTAATTTCAGATAACGACTTGTTCAGCGCATCGAAGTTGCTGGCATCCATCGGTCTCTCAGCTTGGAAAGTTGCCAGCTGATGCAGAATACGCTCCCTCTTCTTTTGCAGTTCCTTCAGCTCGGCCGTAAATATTTCTTTCTTGTTCTTGATGATGGCCATGAGATTGAACCTTATCTCACTATTTGAGTATTTCTCAATGCGTTCCTGGATAATCGGCTGCACCACACGCAGCCAATCCATAACCCCGGGGCCACCAGTGCAAGGACCAAGGCTGATTGGTCCTTCTTTCAGGCCATCAAGTTCATAGAGCACCCCATCAACAGGTACATAACTTATAAAATGGTAAACATCATCATCTTTGGTCGCTGCCTTCTGCTCGTCGGGGATGAAAGGTTCGGGTCTGGCAAAGCTATTGTGGGCCTGCCGTATCGCTTCGCTATTGTTAATAGCCAGACCCTTGAGTTCTGGTGGAAAGTTCTTGGTGAAATCTTTCAGCTTTGACAGCTCGGGGCCAATGTCAACCTCTGAACAGTTCATTAGGATCGACAAAATTGCTTGGGTTGCACAAGCATTATTAATAACCTGATAGAACAGAAGACCGTGATGAAGTCAAGAGAAACTGGCAGATATACAGTATTGCAGTTACGAAGCACTTTCCAACAAACCTGGCTAGCGAAAAATAGATTAGGACTCGGGTCCTTGATCACAATTCGATTATCCTTTTCCCCTGGCCGCCACTTAAAGAGGAAAATTAATCCATATACAGGCCTGAGAAACAAAAGAAGAAATTCGGATGCTGGCATGGAAGAACAGTCATTTCAAAAGTACAACTAGAAACAAAAGAAGAAAGTTAATGACCAAACCTCAGACCATCTAAAGCATCAAGGTCCAATGAGTACAATTCCTCGACCTGGAAAGAAACATAGTCGCCGGAGTCATAAAACGGCTATAATGTCTGTCGAAAGGGTTTAGAATCGCATGCTAAGTCCAGCCAATCCCCATTACACATAAAATGAGTCGAGACACAGACATAAATCTATTAAATCAGGTAACTACCAAGGTAAGCCCATAAATTTGCTTGCCATTACCCACAAACTCTTACCTTCCACTTATTAACACTATTCTCCCGTCCTGCTTCTGATTCTCAATATCAAAACTATAGGCAACATCTTAACAATCAGCACATTGGAATATAATGCATTGACCATCTCTTCTTTTTTACCTCGCCTTTCATTTTTTATTGCATTATTGGCTGAATTCGGCATAAATGCCTTGACCTCCGAGGTTCAAACTAAGAGGAATGTTCACAAAGCAGACCTTTGTGGCTGCATTACTTCATGCTTTCTTTTCCGAACTCACATTACTTCATGCTTTCTTTTCCAAAGTCCAAACTCACATTACTTCATGTTAGGAACACTAAGGTTTACCTTCCCACATTAAGTTCCAAGCCTTGGCCTTTCTTTATTATAAAAGAAATAAGGGCAAAAAATTTCCATATGACAGGGGAGACAAGAAATTTTCTAATAACCTCACAATGGTGAGACCCCGCAAATAAATAACGTTTGAAGCAAGAGTAAAAAGGTGATGTTTCAAAGTAATGGCTGGTTAGTTGCTGACCTAGTTCAAGGAAACTTTTATCGGTTATCACGTTAAAGGGATAAATAAGAAAAAAAAAGAGGAGAGAAAGATGGGTACCTGCACGCCTTTTACTTGCATTTGTTGTATGAGTTCAGTAAAGACACCTGGTGAATACAACAAATAGCTTAGCAATGCCCTCCACTCACTCCATGCAATTAAACATACAAGAATGCAAAAGGATGTTTGCAAATGCATGTTATCTCTCTCTGTTCTCAAACTACAATCCATCTAAAAACTGAACCTCCAGATATCCATTCGCTCATGACCAGTGTCGGAATGTGCATTTTAGCCAATGGGTAACAACGACAGTAAGAGAAAGTCATTGTAGTGATGTGAAGTACGAAAGTTACTGACAAGAGGTAGCCTCAGGGAAAACACAAGTTGTGAACTTTACCTGGATCGGACTCAACAGTACACCACGACATGATGAGAGAGTACGAGAACTGCAACAGGAGTACACGTATTCTTTAGAATACGAACGAGCACAACAATTTCTGAAAGGGACTGAACAAAGAAAACCACCAATATACAACCAGAAAGAAATAGATCAATATCAATGCAATCAAATACAACCACCATACAAGCGGCAAGACAACAAGTCCTCCAAGATACACTTGAAAGACTGACAAACAACCATGAAGTACTCAACATGATTTTGGTAGCATTAGGATATTTCTTTCTTCCCTCCCCAAAACCCTCTGAGACCCGAGGAGACTACCTCGAAACATGAGTTGAACATATCCCACGCGCTGACATAAACCTCAGCCCGGAGGAACGAGCATTGCTCCTTTCTAATTACTTCGCTCTAAACTCCCTCTACCGTTCCTACCACGCTGCAAAACCTATCGATACGCCCTTCCGGGGAATGCTTCATTAATATGCACAAAGCAACGCCATCCTCAAGTCCAAGCTAATTCGTAACTTGTAACGACACAAATTAACCCCCACAGTTAAGCCCTCCCCCACCAATTTTACCTTCATCCATCACAAGCTCAAACTAAACCTCCTTAAACACAGAAAATAACATCAACCGAAGCAACCAAAGCCGCCACAAAAACATCGAAACCCAACGCAAACTATGAAATACTAAACCCTAAGACCCAAAAAGGCGCAACCCCAAATTGATTTTCCAACCGGAAAAGAAAACCCACAATTTACTTGGACCAAAGGAACCCAAAGACTCCACCTTTAGAAAGGGAAAAGGCCAAGTTATTACCGGGAAAGTACTTGCTCACGAGGGAGCCTTCTGTGTTGGGTTCCGAGGAAGTTGAGCTCTTAGAGAGAGAAGGGCCCCACTGGTTTTAAGGGGGAGACGAAGGGGAGGAAGCTTGATGGTGTAAGAAGACAGACCACGACGTCGTTTTTGGTTGGATGTCCTTGCTACGTAGGAAAATATATATATCAATTCACTTTCCAACTTTTATGATTTTCAAAAAAAAGAAAGTATTTTATGGTTTGGCTTTGCCTATTTTGGTAAAGAAGTTTCTAAAATTCACACGACAAAGTCTAACCAGCGTTTGGAAAATTTGATGGATTTGAGTATTTAGCATTTCAAATTAGTGATTTTTTTAGTGAAAAAGATATTTAGTCTAGCGGCAAAATACATATGATGATTTGACAAAATTGTAACATTCAAATTTTGATAAAGTGTAATTCTTGGTGTAAAAAGGTTTACCTAATTTTTTACCTATTCACGTCAGTATCACTTAAAAAAAATACGAAAGACACTAATGTAGATAACTATGAAAAGATCGACAAGAAAAAAAATAATCCTAGTTAAAATTTTGTCACCATAGTGTGAAATTCAGAAATTATCATCACCAAAATAGACAAAATTAAACTACAACATATTTAATTGAAAGCGCGTTAAACCAATATTAAAGTGAACTTATTCTTAGGGAAAAAATGAATGAATGACCACCAGTTTTCCTCCCAATATTGGAGCCACGCGGCGAACGTTTGAACAAATTGGGCTTCTCTTGGGCTTAGTCCAACAGCATCATTCATCAATGGACTCCAATTGGGCCTCTTTTGGCCCTAATCGATGGATATATTAAAGCATTGTCATTAAATTTGGATTGTTTTCCAAAAAAAAAATATATTGGATTGTTCAATTTAGTTTTTCTGGGTGCTAAAATTTCTTCTCGATGTTTTTAAATATAACCAGAGGATGTGACTCAGGATTTTTCCATTTTACGAAACGAAGATTTTTAAAATAAATATATATTATATTTTGTATTAAAATATCAAATAATTATAAATATATGCCCTAATTTTATTACAAAATTTATGATTCAAGTATTGAAATTATAATTTAATCATATGTAATCAAATAAAACTAAAAAATACTTCCTATTTTTTTGGCAATTTGTAATAGAATGGTCGAGACCACCGTTCATACCACACTTTTTAATTTGAACATAATATTATTTTTTAAATTTTAAAGTGAATTGTTTGTAGGACTCACCAAAATAGGCCAATACAATGGACCCAACCAATTAGAAAATTTGGAACTCAATTTAGCCTATTCAAATTGAATCAGTCCTATTTAGACCGAATGCTCACCCCTAATCGATTTCCATATTCTCGTAGGCAGTGCAAAATAAAATAAAAAACTACAGATTTATTTTTTTTTCTTAACCATTGTAGACAAAGCTCGAGTACAGGGTCTGCTGGCCAATATAACAGTTCTACAGCTTTTTTTTTTGGGAAAGAGAACAGTTTTACAGCTGCTCGGTGGTGCTTTTTTCTCTTGGGATTCTATTTAAATTGATTCTGATCAGTTGAATATAGTCCAGTCAAATGAGCAGGCATTTCCAGGTTATTTTAGTAACTCACCCTCCTACATTTTCAAACCAAATTTCTGCTACTCTGAAGTATTCCCTTCAGTTCTCGAGTCTCCTGAAATATATATTTGTTAGGTTTTTTTATATTATCGAGTATTCAATCACCATTAAATCAACTAAGACATATTCTAGCATAATAAACAGTTGAATGATGACAAAAAAAATTTCAACAATTATTTCTAATTAATCTCAAACAAGTTTGTTAATAGATTCATGTTAGGTTAGAAACTAAGCAACGTCATGTATGAAATCTTTAGCCACTGAGATTATTTGGGTGAAATATAATCGCATAAAAACAGAATCCTAAGCCAATAATCACGTGGTGGATCACGTGAGCTATAAAATATGGTTTGGTTTGGGAGATACTGTAAGAATCAGTTGTTTTCCTTCCTACAGTGCTTTGGAACTTGTAAGATGAATAGTCAAACAATAATCACATGATTATTCTGGCAATCCCCAGCTTAACAGTATAATTGAATTTGAATTTTGGCTCCAATTATACTCTTCCGAGGTGATTATTGCTGTCTCTAATTAAGTTTTATTATTTTTCCAAGGAATCAAAACAGTCCTAGAGACCCTTTAGAAAAGGTGGATCGTGATAAAAAAAAAAATTGATGGCCATTTGATTTTCCACGGAGAAATACGATACATAACGTTGTAAAAAAAATTAAAATTTAAAATCATGTAACGTTTTTTGTTTCATTAGATAATACAAGGTCCAATGTTAAAGACACAACGAGAGTTTATGATAATTTAACTATACATTTTGAGTTACAATTCTAAAACGCATGTGTTAAAATTTGATAATAAAGGTTTTGTCCTCTTTGTGATCGGAACGACTCTAAGTTTAGTTAATTAGTTTAATGGATGTTAGAATAGACGCACTTTGAAAAAAAAATACGAAGTACATTGTAGTCTTAATTTTCATGTATACACCAACTTCACAATAAATTAGGATAAAAAACCATGGTCATTGAACTTTAACAATTTTTTATCCATGGTCACTAAACTATTTTTTTACTTTTTATGGTCACTAATCTATACTAAATTACTCAAGTATGGTCACTCCGGCTACTTTTTCGCCAGAAATTTTCACGGAAACAAGAAAAATTAGTCCCGGAGATCTTTTTCGACAAAGTTCGGTCATCTAATTAACGTTCCAACCCCTGTTGGGTATGGAGACTTCGTACTTCGTATTGACTGGGTACTATTCATCCGCGGCCAGAAATGTGATTTCTGGTGGACGATTTTGCCCCTGCCGACACCAAATAGTCCTAGGCTGTGGGCACTATAAATACCCACCTCTCAGTCACTATTCCTGTATCTTCTTCCTTGTGTAGAGAGAGAGAGAGAGACAGAGAGAGAAGAGGAGAGAGAAACACCATTGTTGAGCGAGTGAAGCTCTAGAGTGTAGATCGAGCTTGATATAGTGAAATCTCCTGGCTTGGTACGCCCCCGGACGTAGATCGGTTTAGATCGAACCGGGTGACCAAATTTTTGTGTCGTATTCTTGTGTGCGTGAGTTTCCTTTGTGTTTGTCATCGATCTCTAGCTCCGGTATTGTTCGTGTGGTGTTTGGGGCCCTCGTGTTTCCCAACAATTGGTATCAGAGCCCGGGTTTAGGGCGTGGTGGGAGCAATCACGATGGGTGATGTGAGATCGCCCGTGGAGAAGTTCGATGGCGTCGATTATGGCTTCTGGAAGATGCAAGTAGAGGACTACTTGTATGGCAAAGATTTGCACTTGCCCCTTGATGGGAAGAAGCCAGAGGACATGAAGGAAGAGGAGTGGAAGCTCCTAGATCGGAAAGCGATGAGCGTGGTGCGCTTGTCTTTGTCTAGGAACGTGGCCTTGCACACAGTAAAGTCAAAGACCACGAAGGAGATGTTGGAGACGTTGTCCGAGATGTACGAGAAGCCATCGGCGGCCAACAAGGTTCACTTGATGAGGAAGTTGTTCAACCTTCGGATGGCGGAGGGTACGATAGTGACCAAGCATCTTCACGAGTTCAATGCAACGATAGCCCAATTGAGCTCGGTTAAGATCGACTTCGATGATGAGGTACAAGCCCTAATTTTACTAAGTTCTTTACCCGATAGTTGGAATGGCACGGTCACGGCAGTGAGTGCCTCGGCGGGGAAAGTAACGCTCAAGCTAGATGAGGTGAGGGATTTGATTATGAGTGAGGAGATTCGTAGAAAGGAATCTGGAGTAGCCTCGAGTTCAGCTTTGAGCATAGGTAACAGGGGAAGGTCTGAGAATAAGTGGAAGGGGAAGAAGGACCAGGGTAGGTCAAGATCTAAATCGAAGGGTGGTCCGAAGAAGGACAAGAGCTCGGTGCAATGTTGGAATTGTGAACAATATGGTCATTTCAGAGATCAATGCACGGCACCAAAGAAGGAAAAATCCGCAAATGCGACAACGGAAGATCACGGGGATGCGTTGATCTTGAGTGTGAGCAGTCCATTGGAGGAGTGGGTATTGGATTCGGGAGCATCATTTCATTCTTGTAGCGATGCAGGGATGATGGAGAAGTATGTCATAGGTGATTATGGCAAAGTCTATCTAGCGAATGATGACCCTTTGAAAATTGTGGGCATGGGAGATGTTCGGATCAATACTCCTAATGGATCTTTGTTGTTGTTGAAAGGGGTGAGGCATATTCCTGGGTTGAAGAGGAATTTGCTATCCGTGGGGCAACTAGATGATGAAGGTTACACAGTGACCTTTGGTTGCAAGACATGGAAAATTACCAAAGGAGCTAGGGTGGTGGCTCGAGGTTTGAAGGAGGGTACTTTGTATATGACGAAGAACACCAATGAGAGCATTAATGTTGCAGGTGCAACGGATGATGCAGATTTGTGGCATAGTCGCCTTGGCCACATGAGTGAGAAGGGAATGAGGGTGCTATGCTCGAAGGGGAAGCTTCCAGGCCTTAAGACAGTGGAAGTGGAACTCTGTGAGGATTGTGTTTTCGGGAAGCAGAAGAGAGTGAGTTTTTCGAGAGCTGGCAGATCTCCAAAGGAGCAGAAGCTTGAGTTGGTCCACAGCGATTTGTGGGGACCAGCACCAGTGGCATCCTTGGGTGGTTCGTTGTATTACATGACCTTTATTGATGATTCTACAAGGAAGCTGTGGGTGTACTTCTTGAAACATAAGTCTGAAGCCTTTGATGCCTTCAAGAAGTGGAGAGCCCTTGTGGAAAATGAGACAGGTCTCAATGTGAAGTGTTTGAGATCTGACAATGGTGGAGAGTATGAGCTCCAAGAGTTCGAGGATTACTGTGCAGCAAATGGGATTCGCATGGAGAAGACAGTAGCTGGAACCCCCCAGCAAAATGGCATCGCAGAGAGGATGAACAGAACAATCAATGAGAGAGCTAGGGCCATGCGACTGAAGTGTGGCTTACCAAAGATGTTTTGGGCGGATGCAGTGAACACCGCGGCTTTCTTGATCAATAGAGGACCATCAACTCCTTTGGATAATGGGATACCGGAGGAGGCTTGGAGTGGGAAGGAGGTTGATCTTTCTTACCTTCGAGTATTTGGTTGTGTGTCATATGTTCATATTGATGCAGGTGATAGGAGCAAACTGGATGCTAAGTCCAAAAAGTGCACATTCATTGGATATGGTGGAGATAATTTTGGTTTCAGGTTTTGGGATGAGAAGAACCGCAAGGTTATCAGAAGCCGAGATGTCATATTCAATGAGAAGGTTTTGTACAAGGACAGGGGGAGTGTATCCGACGAGGTGGGTTCTAGCAGTGAGGTGATTGAGTTAGACATCTCGAACTCAGGTGGGAGCAAAAGGGCACAAGATGGCCAGGTGGCCGAGGAGGAAGCGGAACCAAGTTCTCCACCACCATTGGTTCCGGTAAGGAGGTCCACAAGACAACGTGGGTCTCCAGATAGGTATTCGCCAGCTAATTTCTATCTCCTATTAACTGATGGAGGAGAACCAGAAGATTTTGCAGAGGTTCAGAAGAGTGGACAAGTGGACAAGTGGAAGCTTGCAATGGATGACGAGATGAAGTCATTGAGGAGTAACATGACTTGGGAACTAGTCCAACTCCCTAAAGGCAAGAAGGCACTGCAAAATAAGTGGGTATATAGAGTTAAGCAAGAGGCGGATGGCACCGAGCGTTACAAGGCAAGACTGGTTGTGAAGGGATTTCAACAGAAATATGGTATAGATTTTACTGATGTTTTCACTCCTGTTGTGAAGCTGACCACTATTCGTATAGTGTTGAGTATGGTAGCTTCAGAGAATCTGATGTTGGAGCAGATGGATGTGAAGACAGCATTTCTCCATGGTGATCTAGAGGAAGAGATCTACATGGTACAACCAGAGGGATACTTGTCAGATGGTAAAAGTGAGCTTGTGTGCAGGTTGAGGAAGAGCTTGTATGGCTTGAAGCAAGCTCCAAGGCAGTGGTACAAGAAGTTTGATGGGTTCATGCATGAGATTGAGTTCGTGCGCTGTGAGGCTGATCATTGCTGCTATTTCAAAAGATTTGACAATAGCTATATCATCCTTCTGCTTTATGTTGATGACATGTTGATAGTAGGCGCCAGTGCTCGGGAGGTGAGCAAGGTGAAGAAGCAATTGTCTGAGAGGTTTGCCATGAAGGACTTGGGGGAGGCTAAGCAAATCCTTGGGTTGAGGATTGAGAGGAATAAGGCTGATGGGAAGCTGTTTCTCTCACAGGCTGAGTACATTGAGAAGGTGTTGAAGAGGTTCAACATGCAAAAGACCAACCCCAAGTTGACTCCTTTAGGTGGGCACTTTATGTTGTCCAAGAAGGATTCGCCTAAGAGTAAGGCGGAGAAGGCTCAAATGGAGAAGACTCCTTATGCATCGGCAGTCGGAAGCTTGATGTATGCTATGATTTGCACAAGGCCAGACATAGCACATGCGGTGGGAGTAGTGAGCAGATTCATGAGCAATCCAGGTGAGCAGCATTGGATCGCAGTGAAGTGGATCCTTGGTTACTTGAGAGGTACTACTAAGAAGGCCCTGTGCTTTGAGGGCAAAGATGTGAAGCTGACAGGCTATTGTGATGCAGACTTGGGGTCCAATGATCATGATGGCAAGAGGAGCACTAGTGGTTATGTGTTCACACTGGGAGGGACAGCGATATCTTGGGCTTCCAGGTTGCAAAAGGTTGTGGCTTTGTCAACCGCAGAAAGTGAGTATGTGGCTGTGACAGAAGCAAGCAAAGAGATGGTATGGTTGCAAAACTTCTTGGGAGAATTGGGCAAGGAGCAAAGTGAAAGTGTGCTCCACAGTGACAGCCAAAGTGCGATACACTTGGCTAAGAATCCCGCATTCCACTCAAGGACAAAGCACATTGAGTTGAAGTATCACTACATTCGAAGTCTATTGGAGAGGAAGATCTTGCAACTTGAGAAGATTGACGGGAAAGTGAATCCCGCGGATATGTTGACTAAGGTGGTTACCTTAGAGAAGCTGAAGCTTAACATGGCTTCAGCGGGTCTAGTAAACTAGAGAAGAGACCCGGCGTACCAAGCAGTGAAGAGGAGAAGGAGGTCATCAAGTGAATGGTGACAAGTGTTGAGGTCAGTCTCCAGGTGGGAGATTGTTGGGTATGGAGACTTCGTACTTCGTATTGACTGGGTACTATTCATCCGCGGCCAGAAATGTGATTTCTGGTGGACGATTTTGCCCCTGCCGACACCAAATAGTCCTAGGCTGTGGGCACTATAAATACCCACCTCTCAGTCACTATTCCTGTATCTTCTTCCTTGTGTAGAGAGAGAGAGAGAGACAGAGAGAGAAGAGGAGAGAGAAACACCATTGTTGAGCGAGTGAAGCTCTAGAGTGTAGATCGAGCTTGATATAGTGAAATCTCCTGGCTTGGTACGCCCCCGGACGTAGATCGGTTTAGATCGAACCGGGTGACCAAATTTTTGTGTCGTATTCTTGTGCGCGTGAGTTTCCTTTGTGTTTGTCATCGATCTCTAGCTCCGGTATTGTTCGTGTGGTGTTTGGGGCCCTCGTGTTTCCCAACAACCCCAACCTAATAATCCCGGGATCAATTTTTCTTGTTTCCGTGAAGATTTTCGGCGAAAAAGTGGCTGGAGTGACCATATCTGAGTAATTTAGTATAGATTAGTGACCATAAATAGTAAAAAAATAATTTAGTGAGCATGGACAAAAAATTGTTAAAGTTTAATGACCATGGGTATTTTTTACCCGAATAAACTACCTTCAAAAACTTCAACCAAACTTTTAGACTTTTAGTTATTTAAGATACACCAATATTAATTATTTATCACAAATTTAAAACTGGAACTCAGGATGACCAAAAAGAAGTGAAGAAAAGTATCCCAGTCTCCCTCTTTCTTCAAAGTTCTAACAAAACCCTCTATATTTTTTTTGGTTGAATAAAAAAGAAGAAGAATAGAAGAAGAAAGAAGAAACAAAACCCTCTATATAAGCATCAACAATGTCCTTACTTGCTCATTTGCATTCTTTCACTAAACCACAAACCCTAAGAGCAACACAATACCACCATCACGGTGAACATCCGGATAACCCGAATCCACAATTCCATGAAAATGAAACCTTGGTTCTCCAAGAATATAGCCAATATTGTGTCCATTATATGTATGGCACTGATATTATTCATCTTCATAGCCTCCAAACCAACCCTTGCTAGGTCTCTACCACAATATTCTTCCACAAAATCTCAAGTAGTGATACCTCCAAACAATGCCAATCAGACTCAAGGAGGAGAAGCTGGGACTAGGGCTAGCCTTAGAAGAATACCTCCCAGCATGGCCAACCCTATTCAGAACAAATGAAGGTTTTGGAATTTGCAGAGCGGTGTCACGGACTGACTTTTCGGAAGATCCAATTTCGCCATGGAAGGCCAGTGACTTGCGGAAGAATCAAGGGTTTTCTAGAATTCTCCATTAAAGGCCCTGCATTGGTTGAAGCTGGGATCAAGTGATAGAAGTAATAGTTTTGTTCTTGCTTAGTTTCTGATTATTCGATTTAATCAGTTGTTATTTGTTAGTCTTGGTTAATTTTTGGGTTTGTTTGATAAGTGGAACTAGAGGATAGTATACTTAAAATGTGATATCACCAAGATTAGATGTGTCATAAGTTAAAGTTTATACAGTCCATTACTTGGTTTTTTTTTACTCGGCGTTTTACACGAGTTTCAACATGATTATTCTCCCATTGCCCATATATTTTGCCTTAATATATAAGTAATATGAATTTGACAGCTAGTTGATGGCATTTTTGGTGTAACGGGAGGGCGCGAAAGGAATAATAAAACTTTAGTTCTAGGAGCTAAATGTATATTCTGTGTAGGGAAACTATGAATAATATTACACTTAGTGTAATTATTTTAACAGGAATAATACAAAATTTATTTTTTTAATAGGTGAAATTTTATTATAACATATAGGTCATAAGAAGAATTCGCGATCTCATGACCGTCGCCTTCTTCAAAATCCTTGGTACGGTTAAACTCTTTGAAAAAAAATTGCACCAGAAAAAACGTACGATAATATACATTTTATTTATCAAAAATATGAATTTGACAGTACATTCATTATGGAATATTGATTAAGTCACTTTAAAATGAATCGTATTCCACTTATTTTAAAATTTTGTTGAAGAGATCTGCAGGCGGCTGGGTAACATTTTTTGTTGCTATTATCGATATGAGTTTATCTGATTTTGCAAACAATGTCCAGTAGATTTGATTTGAAAGGTGTTTTGTTTGATTCAATTTATAAGGACAATTTTATCCGCAAGATAATGTAGCAACCAATCTCTCGAAAGTAAGGGATAAAATCCCCATCACATGTTCCTTTTCCCATTTTTTACCAAAATGGGATCTGATTTCTGGTTATTCCGGTTCACTTGTCCAAACACAAATCAAATTTTTTTTTCGTATTGTGGTATAGTACAAAAAAAAGTTTTGTATTGTGGTACAGAATGAAAAAAAGTTTTGTATTATGGTAAAAGTTACGTATTTTTTTTGTATTGTGTGTAGATACTTGAACTAGAAAACTTCAAAAACGGACCCATTTTGAGAAAAAACTCAAAAAATAACACTGATAGGGGTTTTCCCGCCAAAGAGTATATAGCTTAGCAGCACAAGGCATTGTAAATTTCAAGGAAATCCAAGGTTCAAATCTTGGCGTGATGTAAAAATTTACCTAAAAAAAAGATAGGGTTTTTCCCATATTGTAAACCTAATCACTTGCCTACAAATCTAATCTACAACTTGGTTTTGTATCCTATGAATATGATAAAGAATACAAAGAGGTAAAAGTGCTAGTTCATTTTTAATATTCCTAACCAAGTGTTCAAGCTGCCAAGTAATGGCTTCATACACGTTGGTGATCAAAAAGTGAGCCGAGTAACAATCTGTATCAACTGAATATGGAGCTTCTGGGAAGTTCGCTTGCATTATCAATAGGGCAGATAATATGACATTAATTTAGCTTCCAATGGTGATGAAGCGAAAATGTGATACGCACCAACCACAGTATATCCTAATAGCGAACATGCTCCTGTTTACAATTTTACCCTCGCTGTTTACAATTTTACTTAGCCTAAGATTAGCCCAAATAATAACACTCGAAATGAAATAATTCAAGCTAATATTAGAATTTCACTCCACCAAATTGAGATTACAAGTTTTCTAATCCCCTTTCCACCCGAGAAAAAATGAAGCCCAAAACCCCATGGACTTCATCTTTCAACGTGGCCCAAAATGAGAACTTTCCCATTTTGTACTTTCCAAAAGACTTTCCACTGGCTAAGAAAAAGCCAAAAGTCTCCCCAACTAATTTCACTGTTACAGAGGTTTCCCTTCTCCCAAGACTACCGCATTTATTTTGGAAAAAATCAACTTTCACCAAAACCGACAAGTCGAAAATCAATACACGCGGTTTCGCCGATTAACCTCATTATTATACCAACAAATATGATATATATTTTCAATTTATACTATATGGTATTTAAATTTTCATAATCGACTAATTTATTTTTGAATTGAATAAATTTTTTTAAAAATTTAAAATTCTTCGACGAACATTTAACATTACTGTATATCCAATTCTTAATATATATACCACATTGTCTCCCCTAAGATACTCACCCCAAAAAGAGAGAAAAAATGTTTAGATACCAAACAAAATTACCCTGTCTGCTGCTTCTTCTCCTCTTTATCTCCTTAGTACCAATCTCACTATCCCCAGGAACAAACTCATCACATTCCAATAATAATCCATGCAAGCTCAGCCTCTACCCAAAACTATGCCGTTCCATGCTATCCACATTTCACTCCTTCTCCCCCTCCACCAACCTCTACGACTACGGGAAGATCTCCATCAAGCAATCCCTAAAGCTAGCCAAGAGGCTCTCCAAGTCCATCAATTACTACTTGACCCACCACAACTACATCTCCAGGTATATATAGCGCCCGTTTGGGCAGAACAGATTGGGTAGCAGAGAGGAAAAAACAAAAAGCAGATAGTAGTTACGATTTATGTTGAGATTGTTAGTTTATTTATAAGTGTGAAAAATTTAGTAACTCACAATTTTAAAATTTTGAGTTGTTTATGAAATCCTAATATGATATCAAAACTAATTGATTCTGTATTTATTATTACCCTCCTACGCTCTCTTTATCATACATTGGCGAAGTTAAAAAACAAGTTAAAACAACGTACAATTTTTGTTTGATAAGTTTTATTTAAGAAGCCATGGGTCAATTTAACTTTTTTCTTGAAGTTTAAATTTTGGGTTGCCTAATAATTTTGGGTGCCAATTTCATTTTCTTGGGTGCATACGTATGTTAATCATTTTTTAATGTACAATAAAAACTAAACAATTTATATATATGTGGTTCCGTTTTGATATTTATGTATTCGTCCATATTTAATGTCGGTACATTTTCAATTGCTCTAATTCGAGAATTCTTGGTTATTTTAGAATAACTATTTTTAACTGTTTCTACGTATTAAGTTAGATTTTTGTAATCCTATCTTAAGAACTAGTAATATATATCCATCCATTTATTGAAAAAAATACCCCACATCTATAGGCTAAACCCTAAGGAGATTGGAGCCCTGAGAGACTGCCACGAGCTGAACGATCTCAACGTGGACTACTTGGGAACCATATCTAACGAGCTCGAACTGGCTTCGACACTTACCGATGAGCTGGTGGAGAGGGTCAGTTGCTTGCTCTGTGGGGTGGTCACCAACCAGCAGACTTGCTCCGACGGGTTGGTGGAGATCGGGAGTGGGATCTTCGGGAGCGATTTGTTTGCGCCGATGACGAACGCGTCGGAGGTTTATAGCGTCTCTCTAGGGTTAGTGAAGGTTGCTTTGGGTAGGAACTTGAAGAAGCACAAGAGGAAGAATGGGGAGGATGGCGGTGGCTCGTCGCGGCTTCGTGAGCCTCTTGAGGCTCTCATCAAGGTACCATTTTTGGAGATCATTATTACGTCTGTTTTGCCGGTAATTATTGTTTTCACGTTCAGCTTATTAGTTGCAATAGAAAGGTGCAATCATACACCAGATCTCAATAGAACTCCGAAGTTAAGCGTGCATAGCAAGAGCAGCACGGTCTCATACTTTACCACTTTTCAAAGGTCTCACATGACTTAAATTTGGATTATTCGATTTAGTGAGTCCGGATACTAAATGATGTAAACAAAAAATTAGTTGCGATAACATTTGTTTACTCGTCAAAGTCCGTACAAATTTAGGCCCGATAAATTTCATTTGAGAGCACATATTGAGATAAGTTAATTATTTATAAATGTGAAAATTTTTATTTATGGGATTCTAGCATTTAGAAAAATAATTTCTGAACCAAATGACTTCTCACATATCTATGAAAATATTTGTTTGCTACTTTGTTTAAACAATTTTTTGATACAACAATTGTTTCTTTTGGAAAATAATTGTTTGTATTTGGTTGGATCTAGAGAAAATTGTTGCGAAACAAACGGAGCATAATTCCATGGTTTTAATTTAAGCGTTTACTTTCTCGATGTTAATAAACTTGATGGAGTTGGCGTGTTTTTTATGCGTAATTTTATTGTTGGCCGTGGGCAATTCCGGCGTATATCGATAATTTATTTTCTATGTTGATGCAGTAGAAAAATAGTAAATTATCACTTGTTTATTGTAAGAATAGTTTATTTGTTTATAAATTTGGAAAATATGTTTATCGATTAATTTAATATTTTTTAGTACCCATTGTTATCCTTAATTAGATTGCATACAAATAATTTTTATTTTTATATACGATGTGGTATAGGTTAAGGTCTAGAAAATCTTTAGCTGAAGCTACCAATGTCTAGGTTCTCGTATTCCAAAGTTCGCCTAAAATAAATTATTGCGTTTCAGCTACCCGAAGGAGGAAACCCAAAACCCAAAACCCAAGATAGTTGAGACTCTGCCACCACCTACTCCGTGTTCTTGGATTTATTTCTTCAAATTGATAGTGTTGTAGAACGGGAAATAGCGGTATGATAAAAGTGACAATGTTTTAAAAATAAGTAAATAATAGTACTGTATTTTTTATAATTATAATCTGAGATCTTCTAATCTAAGTATTTGTCAGTATTCACGTATGTTGGCTACATGCGTACACACAACTGATTTAAGTAATTGGTCTGTAGTTTTTAATATATCAGCAGTACCAAAAAGAAATTCCAAGAACTAGCGAAAGTTAATCTAAGTCTTAAAAAATTAAGATTTATTTAAAAATTTCCTAATTTAAATCTTATGATTATAAAATATGATAAAGTTGCTTTTAAATATAGCCGGACAAAGTAGAGATTAAAAAAATTGAAAACAGAGTCAAATCTCAGTTAGTATGGGAAGCCTGTCAGAGATCGGGTGGGCTAAACTGTGACAAGCAAGTGGATAAAATCAATTCGTAGATGCGCACATGGCTAGTTGGGGAGTTAAGAATTAAGATCCAATCCTTGTCTTTTTTTTTTAATCCTTGTCGGTTTTTGAAAACCTAGGAAGAAGTTAACATATTTTGTAGTAAGCAGCGTTCTTATAATTGAGATTCGTGCTGGAAGCATGTTAGACTATTTTTATTGGTGATCTATTTAATTCGATCACCAAATAAATAATTAATTTTTCTTTCATCAATCTATCACCCAATCTTAATATATTTTATCAGTGTTCCAATCCAACCTAAACTTATAAATAAACAATTAGTTTCTCTCTAATTCACATACATGTATTATCTATACTAATTTTCATAAAAAATTGAAAAATTGAGCTCTATTTATTGATAATTAAAAAATATGAGTTGAAAATATTGAGCTCTATTTATAGTGAATAAAAAAATTATAAATTTTCATATTTTTCTGAATAACATTGTATTATGTGTCACTATATTCGATTGGAGAAGAAAAAAATTAAAAATTAAAAATAAAATAATCGACGAGCGCTCGGTTGCTAGGCTCGGTTGACCAATTGCGTCGCCGATAGATTGCCCTTAAATTTTTTTTTTCATTTTCTTTTTAATCCAATTGTTTTGTCGGTTGCTACGATCGATTGGAAAAGTTCACCGATGTAGATAGCCTTATATTTATAATAAAATTAACATAATTTATGTTTGGTTAAAAGTCCACTTTAGTACCAATGCAAGATGGGTAGGATGGTAACATGTCCTGTCTCGTTTTCTAGAAGTCAGTGGGTCAATTCCCACCCCTCGCAGAAATGACAAAACTTTGTTCGGGAGGGGAACAAAATCCAATGCCATCCAGAGTCCCGGAGTTTAGGCCAACCCATCTAAATTTTCTTTACAAAAAAAAGTCCACTTTAGTATCGCTTGGTTTTATATTTCACACATTATTTTGTGGTTCTATATTCTAAGACTAGGTGTAAAATGACTAATTCACACCAGTTAATCTGAGTTAATTGAGTTATTTCGAGTGTAATGTTACATTATTAATTTTATTTGCGTATCATGTCACATCATTAAGTGTATTCACATGACACATTGTTGGTTCTGATTTGGACACTATTGATCTTCTCTCGGTCCATATTTGAATCTAAATGTTACTTGGTTTGCTCCTCTTTCTCTCAAAATTAGTAATATATCATGACACACAAATAAAATTAATGATGTGACATAATACGCGAAATAATGCAAGCAATTAGAATTAGTGTATGTCTCTCAATTGTCAATTAAAATTTACCTGGTAAGAAAATTTAAAATTATAAAGTAGTGATATGTCAAAGGCTAAAGTGACCGCGAGGATCGAGCTAATTTTGTATGTGCATATATTTAGTTATTTACATGCACGAATTAAATTTAGTGAATTAATCTGTTACATCGGAAATGATGATTAATTAATTTCATGGTCATCTTGTCTTTTTAGAGTGTCAATATTTATTTATTACATGCACTGTAGTGTTCGGTATATGTTGTCTACCGTTGACTAGAACATGCTTTTTTTTCCTTACAAAGAAATTTAATTATTGCCAAAATCACGCGCACCGCTGTTTTTTCAACTTTTGTTTCCACCGGCAACGGATTTTAATTTAATTTGTTTAAAAGAAACACCGGCAAAGAGATGTTGCGTTTTGGACTTCACTACTGGGAGAATGTAAATTGAGCCTGCTTGTAAGGCCCAATCCAACTGCTATAGCTAATAGGCCAAGATAACTTCGCCTTCCTCAATTAATTTACGCTTTGTACAATTCGGTCAAACGTAATTAGTTTTGTTTGATAATGTACAAGAGTTGCACACCACGTGTTCGATAAAATGCCATATTTCAAAGTAGCTTCCCTTACATTAGCAAAAAGACTTAAATTTTCGTTCAAATGACAGTGCTCGACTCTGAAAGATTCGGAATATCATTGATTTGAAACTTTTGAAGGGGATCAAATGTCACAACTTCTTTACTGTTTACTATTTTGCAGGTGTTAAGAAAAAGGCCGTGTACATCTACAACTTGCCCCAGCAACGAACGTGTCCTGCTAGACAATGCAGGTCAGGAAGGGCTTCTAATAAACAGCACAGTGTATGTTAATCCCTACTACAATGGCACCAACAGCTTCCCCTCGATCAGAGACGCGCTTGCTGCTGCTCCCAATAACTCGAAGCTCGAAGACGGATACTTCGTGATATACGTTGTTGAAGGGGTCTACGAGGAGTATGTCGTCATCCCGAAATACAAGAAGAACATAATGCTGGTTGGTGAAGGAATCAACAGGACCATCATCACTGGGAACCATAGCTTCGTCGATGGCTGGACGACTTTTAATTCTTCGTCCTTCGGTGAGTTGGATCGCTTGTTTGTTCGTTTTCAGCATCACGAAGTTCGTATTCATGGTTCGTTCTCTTAATTTGATAATTCAGCTGTGTCCGGAGAGCGATTCGTAGCAGTAGACATAACGTTCAGGAACACTGCGGGTCCTGAGAAGCATCAGGCAGTGGCCGTACGAAACAGCGCGGACCTCTCTTCATTCTACAGGTGCAGCTTCGAGGGATATCAGGACACTCTGTATGCCCACAACCTGAGGCAGTTCTACAGGGACTGCGACATCTTCGGGACGGTCGACTTCATCTTCGGGAATGCCATTGCGGTCTTCCAGAACTGCCATTTGTATGCGCGCAAGCCATTGCCTAATCAGAAGAACGCTTTCACCGCGCAGGGGCGGACAGACCCGAATCAGGAGTCAGGCATTTCCATACACAATTGCACGATCGAGGCCGCCCCTGACTTGGCACTAGACTTGAACTCGTCACAAACCTATCTGGGACGGCCCTGGAAGCCTTATTCTAGGACCGTGATCATGCAGTCATACATTGGGGCCGTGGTGGACCAGGCCGGATGGCTCGAGTGGAACGGGACGACCGGTCTGGACACGCTGTACTACGGCGAGTTCGAGAACTACGGGCCGGGAGCCAACACTAGTAGCAGAGTGCAGTGGCCTGGTTATAGGTTGATGAATGTTGCAGAAGCTGTGAACTTTACTGTGTATAACTTTACTATGGGGGATACGTGGTTGCCTCTTGCTGATATACCCTTCACTGGAGGGTTATTACAGCAAAATAATTCTTTCATTATCTAATTATGGTTAACTAGTTCGAAAATTGTTACATCTGCTAGGTTGAAGTCTTGATCTCTTAAAACGTCGGTTTTCCCAAAATTATTTAAAAAAATCTTTGTAATTGTTAAATGGACGTTTTAACCTAGGCTTGTCCAAAAATAAAAATCATTGTTATACATAAATGGACATTTGATCCTCGATTATTTTCAAAATTTAAAAACTCAGAATATATTTTCCCGTTGTTATTGATAATCGATGTTTTTTATATCAACTGAGTCGACTAATATAAATTTTAGACTCTAGTCAATCTGTAAAAGGTGTTAAAATTCTCTCGACAAATATTTAACAATTTTATATTTTTGAGAATTTAAACTCAAAATATATTTACTCACTAATTAGTTTTTGAGATCCTAACACATGAACGAACTTAAACAAAAACGGGCCGAAAACCCAAAAGGAGTCCAACGCCCTAAAGGACCTCACCGTTGAATTACACATATCTGATGGACCAAATGGAGAAGTGGGACGTACGGGCCGAAAGCAATCTGAAAATTGTCAAAATATAATAGAAAATATCCTCTCGAATTGGTAGGTCATCAAGGAAAGCGAGGGCGACACCCTTCAATACACCAAACATTTTGAGATTTGGAATTGGTAAAAAAGGTGACGTGAAAATGATCCTTGAATATTTTTTTAATGGATAATCACAACTGCTCAAGGTTTAACATTAAAAATATAATCGTTATCTAATTAACATTTCTTTCTAAATAGATATCTATTTTTTATTATTATTTAGACAATATGTACTCAGGATTATAAATGAGTACAACAAATAATGAATTTAATTGCTCGCTGTTTTTCATGATTATTTCTGGATAAATAAAATTCTACTTATTTGAACGCGTCGAAATGTTAGTTAAATTGCAGCGTTTATTTTCTCCCCTA